>QTSX02006484.1:0-306411 GCA_014839935.2 Entomophthora muscae
GCCAGGCTGAGCTTGAATATGTTAATCTCAATAGCAAGTCTGAAAGAATAGTAGCCAGGCTTTTCTGAGCTATTTATTTCACTCTAAGAGGTAGTGACAAGGGGCTCTGTCACCTTAGGGTCTGATATCCATTTATAAACACTGAGCATCAAAGTTTAAACAAAGGCTACAATATAGACCGTCACATCAGATGGCGAGCCCGCACAAGTTTAATGTCTTTTAGAGGCTTATGTCAATTTAATGTGGAGTTTCTGCGTAACAATGGGTATAAACCTGCAAATGCTTAAAAGAAAAGCAGTTGTTTAATAAAGATTAGACATTGGAACTGTGACGCGGAACATCCTCTTAAGATAGTCATAGGATAAATAGCTTAAGCTCAGCGGCAGGAGACCCAGCAGTTAGTTACTAAATAGTTGATCTTATTTGAGAAGGGATGGATAATATTGATTGGTTTCAAAGGAATTGTTGTATAAGATTTTTGACAAGACTGAGTCACGTATCCATAGGTAAGAAAAATACATGTGCTCAGTTTTAGGTGATTTGCAAGCTTTCCAAGGTGCAGACCAATAATTAAAATAGTTTGTCTGGTGCCCAGAATCCTACTTGCTTTCATTTGAACTGTCATCTCCGCAAGGTGTTGCCTGGCTAGGCGGTAGATTACTCGCAGGCTCTTCTATCTTTTGAGAAGCGCAGATACGTGCAACCTTTTTTTGGAAAAGCAGCCTATGCGGAAGGGAGCCTCGAACAGTAAGTATATAAGCGCCCTTCATGATTTCAGGCCTTTTAGTGGTGTTAGCTAATGTAAAATAGGGCTTATAAATAAATGAAAGTACCAGTTGCTTGATTTTCCTTTGGTAGGATCGCTTAGTCCAGGGTTGGCCAGTCTAGCTAATGAAGTTGCCGTTGAGGGTGAGCCTCTACCTTGCCAAATCCCTCCGCTAGAGAAGACCAAGGGTTCTTGGAGAAGGGTAACATTTCCCAGGAACTCTGCAGTAGTCGGAGTTGGCGCTAAAACGTGTTACAATCTATACAATAGGAAGACCCTTCTTTACCTTCAGCAGTGAGACCAGAGGAGGTCAAACTTAGATTGCCGGGTGGTGTTGGAACAGCAGTTGCGTAAACAGCCAAGTTTACTTCTTGAATAGTTACATCCCAAATATTCCAGTTGGAAGCTCTAATGTTTAAATCAAAAGAAAGTTCCTTTTCAGCTGCCAGTACGTTTCCAAAGGATACGACAGAAACATCAACCAAGGCAATGTTTGAAACCGAAAATAGAGCAAGGCTCAATGAGATTATTGTCAAGATGCAAAGAAACGGGATCAGAGAAACTTCACTTAGGCTGCTACGGCGAGTTCTAGGACATTCTCTCATGCCACGTCTCATATTCCAAACTAGTGGAAGGTTTTCATCTTGAGAATCCCAGTCTTCTATATAAGCTTTTCGAAAGGTGGGAGGGTGACGGTTTCTATCGGGGTCAAAGGAAGAGGTCTGTCGGTGGTATTGAGAGGAGTTTTTGTCGTGAGCAATAGGGATGCGAGATTCACGGGATTCCGAAGAAAATTTAAGCCGTGACTTCCTGTGGGGCTTTGGGAAGCTAAGATCAAGATCAGCTGCTGATCGTGCTGCTCCAGAAAGAGAAAATTCAGGATGTTTCCCCTTTTGCCGAAAACTGGTATTAGCTCTCATGCCTTGCACATTGGGAAGATAAGTGCCCTCAGTATCAGTATCTTCGGTGAGGACTTTAGAACTTGATAGCTCTGGCTCGTTTGGGTATATGCTTTTGCTCTTGAACACCGGCGATTGCCTCGATGTCTCTCGTCGTGGCCCCAACTTATAAATATACTCTTCATGCTCATCAGAATCGCCATTAGAGCCCGAATCGCTTTCATGCCGATGAATAACCTTGGATGCTAAGCTAGCCGCAAAAGCACTGGCACTAGAGCTACCTCCGAAATTTCTGTCAATCTTATCTTGAGATTCAGTTTGATTAGTTCTAAACCTATTATGCCTCCTGCTCTTATAATCGTTCTAGATTTAGTAAATAATATACTTTGGATAAAACCTGGTACCTGGGGATTGCTATCCTTTTTATGTTTAGAGGTTTCTACACTCATGCTTCTTTCGGAGTTCCTAGAGGGGGCCCTTTGAACTTTAAGGAGCTTGTTGACTTTTCCTTCGGCAGTTTGCCCTGCTTCCTCATATTTCCCCTCATGGTCTGGAACTCCAAGGAAAGAAACATTTTGGGCAGCTAGATTATTGCCAGAGGCAGTGGAATTAGGAGGGGGATTTTGAAGGGTAAATCGTTTGGAGTGAGAAACGGTTTCCCGGTAATCAGGAACGTCCAAAAATACAGAGGTGGGGTTAAAGAACACCTTGGGGGAAGGTGGGGCACTCTTTTTGGTAAAACTAAATACGCCTGCTTGCTCATCAAGCTCACTGTCGTCCAGATCAGTGAGCTGTGATAGCATGGCTTTAGGATAACTCATAACAATAACACTACGAAAAGTACAAGTGGTTTTATTGCGATAAAGTAATAGTGACACAAATTAACTAGAGCATGTCCAATCCAGCAAATTCACCCCTGTGCCCCACAAGCGTATGTCAGACCCAGGCAAGGATATGCCAAGTCACAGGGCGATTCCAGCTTGCCGATTGTATAGATTTTATATTGGAACTTATACTGGTTGGTCTCAATTGACAGAATCCGGCCTATTCCAGTCTACAGATACTAGCTAATCAGTTGAGCTTCAGCTGCGTTGGCCAATCCGAAATGCAACAAGAAATTATACACCATTCGATGGCGGTATTGGAATTGGGTTCGCTCTGATTGGCCTGGGATGAGCAAACTTGAAGAACCGCATAATACAATATTCCCAGCTGGCTTTAGCTTTTGCTTAACCACCCCTGTTTAACCAAATCCAATCTGAGTGGATTGGCATGAATCTGCGTTGTTTACAAACAGCATAGGGTCAAAAGCTGGGTAAATAGACATGTATTATTAAGGAGCCAAGCTATCCAAGAGAAGCCTATTTATATCCCCATTCTACAGAAATCATGTTTACCAGTTCAGGATATCAAGTTGATTATCCAATCTTGGGGGTTTGGATTTTATATCCAGCTGTTTCAAGAGCTCGCTTCAGAGATTCAGCCCAGATTACCTGGTAAAGCTCTCCATCGGTAAATCTTGCAAAGTTGGTTGAGAAGCCTGCTAAATTTGCGGCCCGATCTTTTAGTACCCGATCGCTTCTCGGCTCTGGCCAATGGTGACCCTTCAATCTTTGCATTGCCAAAAAGGTCCCTATCCAGGGTCGAGCTCCATCTCCGCCGCTCAAAAGATATTCCAGTGGGGGTTGGGTAGCTGCTACGGAAATCTGGCGCCTAGAAGTTCAGCCTCTCTACAACCAAGGCTTTGATATTTTAAGCGAGATCCCAGAACAAAGCTTATCTGGCCTCTATTCCCCAGCATAGAATACTCTGTACATAAATCGGCATAACAAAAGGGGTGGGCTCACAGAAGGTGGCCAAGAAGGGGATTCTCTGCAAAGCTGTAGCTAGCTAATCGCCTATTTAAAAAAGCTGGTGTCAGTTCCCACCAGTAATGCTAGGATAGAAAACTAAATGATAGTATCATAACATCTATGATTACTCCCTCTCGGGAAAACAATTCTCTGAATGATTCCCCAGTTAATAAAGAAGTCAGTGGCACTCTTATCAGACACTCATGTTGTATGGAGATCAAACATTTTGAATCCTAAACAGAACACTACCTGGACAAGCCTCATGACTGCCATGTTGTACATGGACAGCATGTGTCTTAACATGATACTATATATACCCTTCTTCTATATTCAATAAAGCATCATTATTTTAATTTTCCCCTTTATCTTATTCCATATACTTCCCAGAAGTATATACTGTAACATAAGCAGTCTTGTTAAGGCCATTACATTACTAAAAACCAGACTAACCAATTTAAATCAGCTTACAGGGCGACATCAGAGAAGTCTCACACATGTTTCAGCTAGAGGGGGCCAGTTGAGGCAACCTACTGATCTCTCTATCCAACCCAAGTGTCAGGATGATTGCCTTTTCTTTAAAACTGGTACTATGTAGAAGTTCATTTTTACATCAACTATTTCAGGCTGCCCCTCTTCAACCACAAACTCTTTCAGATCATTCTTATTTTATTTAAAGACTTAAAGGCCTTCTTCTGATTTTAAACTTGAGCACTATTACTAAGAGGTTAATATTCTAGTCTGAACTTACTTCATTTAGCCTATCGCTTGGATCTTTGATTCTGAAGGCTTTTTGCTTTTTGGTTCAGTTTTCTTGCTCCTTAACATATGTATTTCTCTTGTATCATCTGTCCTTGTCTATGGGCTTTCCTGTCATCCCACCAGGTTGCCTCTAACCTTTTACGGTTAGGCTTTGTTGTAATCATATTTAACTTTAAAGAGTTAATTGGTACTTGCCAAGATTTGCAGTATATATTTTTCATCCTTTCCAAAGACAAGTTATTCAGGCCTAATTATCTTTTGGTTAGTTCTTCTATCCTTAATTTTCACCGCAAATTTCATTAAGCTCTATGAATACCTTTTGTGTCCACTCTCAAATTCAAGTTGAAATTGTTTGACTTGCACCCTAAAAGGTACTTTTTAGGTTTGGAAGCTTGCTTTTAATTTGTTTCTTGCATTCATTTTTTCAGTTATTTTTTGTCCTTACCATTCACAATGATCCTGTTATATTTCCTGTATCATCATTTATGTAATTCTTACAGTAACACACAGGCCTTAATTTTTAATAGTGTTAACCCTCCAGTTGATGCGGACCAATATCTGGGTTTAGAAGTTAATTTTTTAAACCATCCTTCCATTGTGAAGACTGGTCTCTACTTCATCTTATTGGGCTTAATAAATCATCTCATTTCACACTTTACATCCTATAAATTGTTGGGACCCTTGGTTCAATTAATTTTGCAAGCTGCCAGGAATCCATCCAGTGATGGGTTCTGGAGAACTGGTGGGCAGGCAACCTGTGGTGTCATGGCCCATACTGGAGTCTGGCTGGACTCCCACAGGGGAGGCAGGCCGGGCCTGAAAGGCCATGTACACAATAGGAGCTATGTGGACCAGGTAGTTTAGAGCAGTGGCTAGGGGGCGCCAACTCCCAGTATGGGGCACAACTTGGTTGGCCAGCCCCAATACTGTTATGTAGACAAACCCCAGCTTGCTGAAGTCCTGGGTGGGAGGCGCGTCAGGGAGAGGAGGGGCAGTTGGTATATCCTTCATTACTGGTGGTAGATCCAGGTGATGGGGATGGAAATACTCCAGGTCAAGGGCGCAGGTTGGTTTGGCAAGGACAACAGGAGTATGGCTGGGAGAATATGGGTATGCAAGCTTGTATTGAGTAGTGGATTCACAAATGGGTGCAAAGAAAATAATTAAATTTGAGCAAGAATAGACAATTACTGCAATAAGATAATAATTTCTAGGCATAAACTTGCTTTATTAAGATGTCAACAGCAAGGAGGGCTTCTCCCCCTCACTACTTATACTTACTGATGATTCTATGGCCTTTTGTGCCACCAGAGAACTGATGGCATCATTTGGAGTTGGATTTGCAATTTTAACCAGAATTTGCGTGCTTGGCCAAGAGGGTGAGATCTCATTGGCTGCTATAACATGAACCTTTTGAATTTTGCAGCATGGCGAGTCACTACAGTTATTTTTAGCTCCCACAATGAATCAATTGTCCAATCACGTGATCAAACAATCACACTCCCAATGTGCTATTTCCTGATAGGTAGGTGGCCCAAATTTGACAACAGGCTTGATGCCAGGGATTTGAGGATTGTGTGCCTCTCAAATCCTGGGTCATTTGCTAGTCAAAAAGGGGGGGTATTTTGCCCTGGAAAGTGCTTTGTGGGGGTTTCCAAGCTGCATGTTTAATCACCTCTAAGGAGGCCAGCTGACTGTCCAGGGCACTCTGGGCCCTGATTTGTGGGTCCAGAGGGAAGGGCCCACCACAGGATAGGGGCCAACTTTACAATATATTAGAGGGAATTTCTGAGAATAGCCCAAGGCCTGCTAGAGGGCACCATATAATTGATTAAACCGGTAAGGGTGATGTACAGGATGCCAAATATATGAGTTGAAGTGAATTCTCCTGGTGTTTCTGGTTCTTGCAGGCGGCCAGGCTGCAGGGTTAATGGGGGAGTCATGGGGACTAGATATATGGGCAGGTGGTTATACTTGTTGCAAAATAGCAAGGATTGTATGTTGATCCACTTTCCTTCATGATCAACTAGCTTGGTTTCTCTAGTTTGGACTTCTAGGCTGTATAAAAGGATGTCTTCAAGGGTAAACTCAGTGTATGTAAGGTCTGAGGCTTTGAGGTAAATTATTATAGACTAGAGCCTTCAAACCAAGAATGATAATGTTATTCAAATAGAGGAAGGTTGGTAAAGTTTGCAATAATAACTAGACTAAAGCTCCTAAAATTTTACAAGATGTAAAATATGAGCTAAGACAGTTAATTAAACCTAAAAAATAAAATAAAATCCAGTCTTAATTTCAGAAGACTGGGTTAAAAACTCTATTTCTAGGTCAGGATAATTATCACCACTAACTGGTGGATTAAAAATATCAGTAATCAAGGTTTGAGTACCACTATAGAGGTTGCCTAACTGATGGTAAAGATAATCAAAGGGTTTCATAATTAAGCTAAGATTTCAAAGAGGGAACAAGAATGCAAAATAAAAGAAGATTAAAATAAAAACCTAAGCCACAAAACCTAACAAGTACCTTTTTGGGGTGCAAGTCAAACAATCTCAACTTAGGTTGAGACTGAAGAAAACTTAAGCTATTTATTAACTTGATTGATTGAGGTGACTTTAAAGGGGGAAAGACATAACCAAGCTTGGTTAGTTAGGACTTGTGGGGTAGTAGGAGGTGGCCAAATGTCTGGAGTTGCTTTTAACTTTTAAAAGTTAAAGTCAAAGTAAAGAAGAGAACTGTGGGAGCAGCAATTCAACAAGATTAACTCAATTAAGAGCAAAAGCAAACAAAAACCAGGAAAAACACAGTCCAAAGATTGCTTGAGTGTTTGGGGGTAAAGTTAAAGAACAAGCGGTTCAGAGCTAACTGACTGAGCTTCTGTATTTAGATACCAGGTTCAAAACTTGTCCAGTGCAAAGGTAAGCTCCAAAAAAGAGTATTAATCTTAAGTATAGATTTGTTAAGGCCAGGAAGGCAAGGGTGTTGCAACCAAGTTTCCAGAATTGTCTACCAATGTATCTCACAATACACAGGGGGCGCTCAATGAGTTGTCCCTTGATGTGTCTAACAACACAAATCAATACAATGGCAATGTCAAACTGCGGGCAGTTTCTCCTAATTAGGAGCGCTATCAATTCAACCTGCTGATCCTGCACAGGTTATTCATTGGCTCCAAACCCTGCATGGAAAATGCCACCATGCCACCTCCTTGTGTCCCAGTGGCTTTCCCAATATAGTATATTAATTGCAGTATTCTATGATAAACAACACCTTATTCTTATTATTTCTCTCCTTTCTATTGGACTGTTGTCTTCTCCAATTCAAATACTGAATCCTCATTGGTTCAGTTGCAACAAGGGTATAAGATGATGAGTCATAAAAAATGCTGAAATAGTTGAAACTGTTGAACTTTTTGAAAAAGCAAAGGATTAAAGAATTGCTTGCAAATGGCTTCATAAATTGCAGATAGAAGTGAATCCTGACAGCGTAGTCTGGGTTTAGAGGATGTTAGAGCAAGATGGCAAGCTGCACTATTCAAAGAAAAACTATGTGGATATAATAAACACAGGGTTAATTGTTTGAGCAACAGTAAGCCAAATTGAGAACAGGCCTTGACAATTTTGGAGCCACAACCTGTGGAACATAAAACATATGTTAAAATTGAAGTCAAGAAAATAATCTGGAGAGGAAAATTATAATAGTAGCTTGAAGTGGAGGTGATGTAAAAAGTGGGCCAGGGGACCTCAAAAGAAGTCCAAAGCCAACTGAACAATGGCTCTGTCAAAGTTGTCAAATACAGGGGCCAAGAGTCCCAAAAAAGCAAGCATGATGCTAAATTTCTTTTATTCCCAAGGTGAGTAAGATATCTAGAAACAAGTTTCTAGTGGGGGATTTGGGGAAGTTTTAAGGGACTTTGGGTTGGAGGGGGTGGGGGAGGTTACAGTTTTTGATTGGTTGACACAAATATTTTCAGCAGTTTGAGGACCTGCTATTGAATTCAACTCAATTACATCATAATTCAAAAAATTCTGGCAACCAGCAGGCTGGGCGCCATACTCTTTGGCAACAAATAATGTGTGATTAATTTATTCTAGTTAATTGGCAAGAGTAGGGGCAGATCCAGAATTTGAAGAGGTATCTGGGCAACTCCAGCTTTAACCCATTTTTAGTCTATGACATAATTTAAATTGTCTCAGGTTTCCAAGGGTTTAGCAGCTTTGCAGCAACAGTTACAGGTGCACCAAGGGCATGTAATTCCTTTCATTTGTCTTTCTACTGTAACAGAGGATACTTGGTGAAATAGATGGGGCTGTACGGGACTCCAGGGGGATAGTATAACTTGGGAAGCTGGTCCATAGCTTCTTGGTAATGATTGTCTGCAGAGTTGAGGCCAGAGTGATCAAACTGTATATAATAAAGTGCTAAAAGGAGGTGAGGTATAACCTTAGTGAACCAAGGGTTCCTAACACTTTATTGTAAGGATAAAAGTGAGCATCTTTCCAGCATCTCCAGGGTATAAGTATGCTCATCAAACTTGGGAAAACTTTTGAAATTTCTTGTGGCCAAAGGGGTGGCACTTACCAGGGTTTGCACATTCCCGGGGATGCCCAAAATTTTCAAGTCCTCATTGGCTGGGTTGGGGAGGGGAATATCAAATCCTCCTTTTGAGGAAATGGATTTGTCATCTCTTTGCAGGCCTTGGTCTTGGGGGGCAACCACCAGAATTAACTCATTCCGCAAGTTGACTTACTGAATGTTGACAATTTGTCGACATTCAGTAAGTTGACATTATTTTGGTATTTATCCGCCGGAATCGGGCATTTCCAAAACTAAGCTAATTTTTCATAGTGAATTATTAAGTCAGAATTGCAAAATCAAAAAGGAACAGACATAATGTTTACACTATTTAAACAAAGGCTTAATTTTAAGCCAAAAAACTAATATAATTTACTATGAAAATGTAAGTTTCTTTGTACTTTTACATTAAGGTCAACTACAGTAAGTAATATCTGGATGTCGACCCCAAATAAGAATCCATAAATTTCTTAATAAAATACACAATATTCTAAAAATAACTACTTTTTATATTTTATACTACTGTTTTTATTAAATATATATTAAGATAAGCATTGAACAAAGACATATGCCAACTTTTAGAGCATTCTTTGTATTATTTAGATATTTACTGTTATTTTAAACTCACTGGATAAACTATAGCTTATTTCTGGAAGTCCACTTAAGCCAACACACATATGTTAAAACTAGAATTTATATATGTAATTATAATGTTGACTTTGTGTCAAATTGACACGTCGCCTAAATTGCAACAAAGGGGTTTGGCTAAGCAAACAAAGTGACATAATTTAAGCGAGATTTAATAGGAGAGTTGCTATAAAAGAACACTGACTGCCTGAATGTTGACACCTTCACTTATTTATTAGTAAAACACTGCTGCTTAACAAAAAGCAGACATACAATGGTATGGTAATTCAGGCCAAAGTACCCAGGGCTGTACTTCAGACTTCCCTCTACAATCCCTATTATTTAGTTTTCATAAGTTACATATGCAAATCTTTAATTTTTTTAAATTTAAAAATAATCAATTTTGGCCTTAAAAAACCAACTCTGGAAAATATTAACCAAGCTTTATAAGTGATTTACATAGTGTTTTTCCACTTTAATGCTGACTGTCAGTATGTCAACGTCAAAATTAAAGCGTTTTATATGCTGAAAAACTAAATTAAATATTTTTGACTACTGTGACTACCAGAATGTTGACTTTTTATTTAAACATGGGTTTTTTTCTATTCTTTAATAACAAAATAGCTCTAAAATTACTTTCTATACTTCTATAAACTATTTACTTAATAATAAAATTTAAAACAAGTGATTATTATTTAATTTTATTAATGTCTCACATGATTATTCTTACTTTATGAACTCTACTCTAATTATTGTAGGACAAATCTTCCAAGAAGCCACAAAATAACCCCAAGTCAACCAAGAAAGTGCCCAAAGCCTCTGGAAAGGCCCAAAGCCCCTACCCCAATAAAAACCAGCCAAAGAGCCCTCAACAAAACAGAAGACAAAGGAGAAGACCCCAGACCCTGAAAGCAAAGAGCCCTCCCCTGCCCCCTCCTCTTCTCTAAGCTGGTACCAATCAGAAGGAGATGAGGTTCCACTAAACAAGCAAAAAAGAAAAAAGACACCCAAGAGTCCAGAACCCCAGCCAAGCCCATATGAATCAAGCTCAAAGGAATCAAGTCCCAAGGAATCAAGCTTATCCCAGTCCAGAAAGCGCAAGAATCTAACTCCAGATAATTCCCCTCCACCGCCCAACAAATCTGCACCTCCATCCTCCTCATCAAGTATCAATAAAAAAGATCCTGATGATTACCTGTCTGACTATCATCAAGCACCAATTGGCCCAAGGGATCCCCTAAAGGTTCACAATATATGTAACATCAAAGGAGAGTTTAAGCTACCAAAGAAGCTCCCTTGGTTTTCCCCTCTAATGTCTGTCAAAGGAGGTGCAAGTTTAGTCTGTGATGGCTATATTTTCAATTGCAACAATCAGAAGAGAGCAGTAAGAAGCAAGCATTATGTATGTGAAGATAGAAGCTGTGCTGCCAGGATCAATACAGAAGGATGGGATAAAGTCACTAGTGAAAAAGGAGAGCACACATGCAATGCTCCAATAAATCTTTTTGAAAAGCTTCTAAAGTGGTACCTCTACCAAATGGTCCCAGTCTCCAAAGATGTCAAGGCTTCTGATCTGGCAGTTAAGGCCACCACACACCTAAGTAATGAGAACATGAAGCTCATCCCTGACCGCAACCAGTTAGTGAAGTACATATGTGATAAACGCCGTGGTCTATTCCCCCATAAGAAATCTGCCATGGTCCAAGGAGAGTTAGTATTGAAAGAGGAGTTAAAGATGTTCAATGGTGATGAGGTATTCCTTTTACATGATGATGGGCCTACAGCAGAGGCAAGAATTATATGCTATGCTACACAACAGAACCTGGAGCAGTTGAGGGATTCAGAGACCTGGTTATGTGATGGTACCTTTGCAGTATGCCCCCGCCTTTTTTACCAACTATGGGTTGTACATTCCCTCATTGAAGGCAAGGTGCTTCCATTTGCCTACTTTCTGCTTCTTGGGCAACAGAAGAGATCTACACAAGTGCCTTTAAAATCCTTCAGGAGGGCATCAAAGCCCTACCCAGTAATAGAAAGAGTCCCCCTGGCCATAACACTAGAGCCAATCCAGATGATGATGAAAAGTATGAAGCCACCCTTGCTACAGAAAAAGAAGCTCAAGATAAAGCACTTGGCCCCTCAACTATAATCATGGACTATGAAACTGCCCAGTATAACACTTTTGTAATCACCTTTGATGGAGAGGTCTAGGGGTGTTTTTTCCATTATTGACAGGCTGTCAACAGGCAACTAAAGGGTCTACCTGAGCTCAGCAAGCTCCACCGTCTAGATACATCAGGAAAGTGCAAGTTCTTAATTCAGAAGTTTGTAGCACTAGCCTTTGTAAAGCCAGATCATGCTAGACAAGCCTTTGAGCTCCTATGCCAGGATTCATATGCCAAGAAACATGATGGTGCCTTCTACCCTTTCATTGAATATTATGAACCACAGTGGATTGGACGTAAGGTCACTAAGCGCTGGAGAAAGCCCAGAGCCAAAGCCAACTGGAACTGCTACCAGGCAGTTCTTAAGGATGAGATGAAAACAACTTCATCTTTGGAGGGCTGGCATAAGCATATCAAGTCCTCCTTTGGAATCAAGCCCAGATACAACACCTTCTACGAGCATCTCAAAGTCCAACAGGGGAAAACTGCTGCATCCATCAGAGATATTGAGAACCGCCCATCCAAGAAGAAGAGAACCACCAAAGAGAAACAGTATCAAGAGAAGATCAAGGACGTTGTCAAGGCTAAATATAAGCTTTCAGAGATTGGGGAATACGTCAAGAAGATTGCCACAGTTCTTAATGGCAACCAGGTTATTACAGTCTAGCTTTTCATTAAATTTATTGAGTATTACCTGATTTTTTATATAGTTCTTATATATTAAGTATAATATATTAAATAAATAGTTATTCTAAATAAATCATTAATCTTTTATGATACTTCTTTTTTTAAAATCATTGGTTTTTTATTGATAGTTTGATGCTTTAGACTGTATTACATGGCCTATATTGGTATTTTACTAGTAAATTATATGTTTTTTGTAGTTTTTAATATAGAAAAAACTTTATATTACTGTTTCTGATTGCTATATTTTGCTATAATACGTGAAATATTATGTAGTACCTTTTTGTGTATTGAATTTTTTGTTTTTATAAGTGGGAAAAAATTTATTATAGTAAAGATAGCTAATTTTATAGTAAAATAAAATAAATGTGTATTTTTATGAAATTTTTTAATATTCATGTATAATTTTTTATGGACTTTTTAAAATCTATGTTGTCACATTACCCTAAAAAGTATCTTGAAGCTTAATTTTTATTAAGTAAAATGTTCAGGAAACAGGCTTCTGCTTATTGAAAAAGTGTCGACATTTAGTAGTCTGCATGAGTTAGAACTTAATTCTGACTTTTTAATGCTGTCAACATTAAAGTATTTTTAATTCTGATTATTGACATATAGTAAGTCAACTTGCGGAATGAGTTAATTCTGGCGGTTGCCGTCTTGGGGGGGGGTAATGCAGGTGATGTCCCATTTGCGGTGGCCCAGGAGATTGTGAGGACTTCATTTGGGTTGATGATCTCATTAGCTGGGCCAAGGGAATTCTCCAAGAGACAGGGGTTGAGTGTAAAAGTACCCCACTGGCAGGTCTTGGAGGTTTCTCTGAAGTCAAATCTGTTTCTGAGTTGATCCCAGAAAAACACAGGCTGGTGGCCCGCAGGGGTATGAGGTTCAAATCTCAGAAATGGAATTTAACTTGCTCATTGATAGTAGGAAACTGTCAATTGTGACACAACCCCTACCAGCATTTTTATATCTAACCAACATAAATATATTTCCTAAAAGCATTAGTCTAAAACCATCTTCTAAAAGGCTTCAGACCTTACACCAAGAGGACAGCAAGAGATTAAAATATTGAGTTAGTGGAAAGCTAAAGTAAACTTTAAGCAGTTGAAGATACAGTAGTTTATAAATCTGTTGAGATAAACATAAAATCTAAGTCTAAAATGTATACAACTCAGTCTAAAAAAGAAATCCAAAATTAAGGAATTTATATTAAATTACAATAGATTTAAATCCACTTTGTTTTTGTTTTTAGACTGATTTTTATTTGTTTTTAGACTGAGATTTTTTGCTTATCTCAACAGGTTTGAAAACTACTGTACAGTCAAATCTAAACCAAGAAAAGTTTTTCTTCAAAGGGTTAGAATTCCAAGTTAGGAAGAATGATATTAGAGAGGTATTAAATAGCTGGCCTGAGAGGGCATCATGCAACTTCAGGAATATGGCTAGATGTGTTGTCATAACTTGGGTGCAAGAAGATCAATTTAATTGTGGAAACACTCATTCAAAATCAAAATCAAGGGCTTTTGGCACACAGTTTAGCCTTTACAAATCAATTATTTCACACCAAGACACATCTATTATAACCCAACCAGGAAAAATTCAAGTGACTCTTCAATTTTCATATCTAATCAATAGTGGTAGCACCAGAAGGTTTTCCACACTGTCAAGTATATACTTCTGTGAAGTATAATAAACAAGATAAGGGGAAAATTGAAATAATGATACTTTATTGAATATAGAAGAAGGGTATATATAGTATCATTTCAAGACACATGCTGTCCATATACAACATGGCAGTCATGGGGCTTGTCCAGATAGTGTTCTGTTTAGGATTCAAAAGGTTTGACCCCCAAAAAAGATGAGTGGCTGATAAGAGTGCCACTGGATTAATGATTAATTGGGGAATCACTCAAGAAATTACTTTCCTGAGAGGGAGTAATCATAGATGTTACAACACTATACTAATTATATTCAAGGTAAGAATTCTTTTTGTTCTTTCTCTTTTTATCAATGTTTCTCTTAAGCTACTAGCAGATATGTTATTTTCAAAATCAATTAAACTCTTTGATAGGTTGGTATAAATTCATAGACAAGATTTTTGAATGTGTATGTCAGGATTGACAATTATTTCCCCCTTGAAACCCAAGCCCAAGGGTAGGATTTGAACCCTGACCCTGAATCCCTTTGGGCCGCCTAACCGCGTTTTCCTGGGGTTGAGCCCCCACAAGCTGAAGCCAAGAATGATGAACCAAATGATGAAACAAGCCAAACCAGAGGAATAATTGCACCAAATAAAGAAATAATTAAGGTACCTAATGGAGGGAAAAAAATTCCAACCATTAGTCTCATGAGTTTAAAGGTTAAACCAGCAGCCAATCAAGAGTCACCCCCAGGAGAAGGCACGGGCCCGCAGCCTAACCCCATGACCACAACTCTAGAGCAATATAATCAAGCAGCCAATTTGAGATTTTTGAACAATGAAAGAACTCCCGGCCTGGGTGCCATTTTGCTGCCTTTGAACCCAAGCACCCAGATCACCTGGACCCACATTTCTCAATGCCCTGATAAACCTCCATGGAAAATGTTAAGTTTGGAAGTGAGGTGCTATTGTTGTAACTGTGCTGCTTTAGAAGAGTTACTAGGGGAAAAATATTTAGAAGCTATATAATAATCTTTATTGAGAGGTTTGAATTATATAGTTGCTTTGAATTGTGGATAGTAGGAAAATAATAGAGTTGATCACATGGTGGGATGCAAAGGGGGTGGCTTGATCCTTGTAATGAGTCAAGCACCAAAACAAGATATCCACCTTATAGGATATACTTCTGTTTGTGTTTTTGTATTTGGAAATCTGAGTTGACTTCCTAGCTTGGCTTTGAGTGACAGGATAATTGGATTGCAGGTCACAAACCTGCTTACTTGGAACCTTGCTGGCGGGTTGAGCCTGCTGTTTCAACCCCCGCCCCCCCCCAACTGAGGATCAACCTCTTCTGGGGGTAGGTTGTCAGGGAGGTTGTTGGGAGCCCAGGTGCCATACTGGACTAATTGTTTTTTGGTGGCTGGTAGTACGGTCTCACATTGTTTCTGTCTTGCTTTGCAGGGTCTCAGGCAAGCATGGTGGAGGACTTTGTCTTATTTGTGTTTTCTGAGTCTTTGCATGAGGTAAGTGTTGTTTTTATTTACCTTTAGGATGATGGCTGGGCCCATCTTTTCTGGTTGCAGTTTAATCTTGTCAGTATTCATGACCCAGACTTTTTCACTGACCTCATGCTTGTCTTGGATGGTTAAAAAGGTCTTTTGTACGCATTTTCTTCTCTTTCTGATTGATTGCTATTGGCCTGTATGCTGTGGGGATCTTAGCGGGGTGGAACCTTGCTTGGCGTTTCCAGCTTAGGTCCTGATAGTAATTGGATGATATTAGGATGTGTGTAATAGACTAGCTCAAAGGGGCTTTTCTGGTGGATCTTTTCACACGGGTCTGGTATACAAGCAATGCAGTTGGTAGCTGCTTGTACCAGTCCTCAGGTTTCCCGGCAGTGAGTTTGGCCAGGGCTTGCACAAGGCTGTCATTCAGCCGCTCTACGCGTCTATTGACCTGAAGATGGCAAGGTGTTGTCAATGTGTCTTGGACTCCCTTCTTGGTGAGTTATACATTGGTATCTTCAGAGATCAATTCCTTGTCTCTGTTGGTTATCAGAAGTTCTGGCTTTCCAAACTTGCTGATGTTTTCTTTTCCTATGAATTGCCATACATCATTGCCGGTATGTGTCTTTACAGCTTGTGCCACTGGCCATTGTGTGGCAAAGTTGATTGTGGTAATGATGTAATTCTTCTCATTATGCTTTTCTGGCATGGGGCCCACAATGTCTAGGGCCCACACCTTGAAGGGCAGTTGTGTGCAGATAGGTAATACTGATTTAGGTGGGGTGTCACTTTTTGAAAATTTCTCACATACTTTGCATTGGTCTAAGACTTCCTGGACATCCCGGTATAGGGTTGGCCACCAAGCTTTATATTTGAGGAATTTGTAGAGGTTGTGGCTTTTAGTGTGTCCTAGGTCTCTGTAGTAACGTAGGATTGTGTCAACTTGCTGGTAAGTGGGGACATAAGGAATGGTGGTCCTGTTGGACATTTTGCAATGTAAGGTCCCATACAAGTCTGCAAATAAGTGCTTGTTCTTAATGACTGTTTCTTTTTTTATGTCTGTGATGCCAGGGAGAAAGCCTGTGTCCTTTGTCCTGAGTACCAGGAGAGGCCATTCTGGGTCAAGCCCATTATCACCCCTTGTGGCTCTGACGTACAGGCGCAAGAGTGCGCCTGCCATGGAAAGTTCTGGACCAGGCTTATATTGATTGAGCATATTGAATCTCTCCATGAGTTCCATCCACTGCGCTTGGCAGCGCAATAGATTTACTTGCGTTTTGAAATAGATGAGCAACTTGTGGTTGGTTAATGCTGTGAATTCTTCCTGGCATTCCAGATAGCAACGCCATTTGACTAGGCAGTAGATGATAGCCAGCAGTACCTTGTCATGGATAGGGTATCAACACTCACCATCTGTCAATTTTTACAATTTGTAGGCTACAGGCAGGAAGTCACCGTCACTATTTTTGATTTTTAGGACTCCCCCAATGGATGCATCTGAGGCGTTGGTTTCCATTTGGTACTCCCCATCATGTTTGGGGGTATTTTAGGATAGGAGCTGTTGTGAGTTTATCCTTGAGGTGTCTAAAACAGAGGTCACGTTGGGGGGTCCACACAAACTTGGACTTGGCACCTGTTATGGCAGATAAGGGGGCAGTCAAGACGCCACAGTCAGGTATGAAACACCGTACATAGGCCACCATTCCCAAGAAGGTGCAGAGTTCCAACTTATCCTTGGGTGATGTCATCTTGCAGATGGCCTGTATCTTTTGACTGTTGGGTTTGATGCCATCCTTTGAGACTATGTATCCCAAGAAGGGTAGTTGCTCACAGAAGAATTGGCACTTGGAGGGCTTGGCCAACAGTTTGTGTTGTACCAAGGTAGCAAAGACTGCCTCTAGGTCTCTGTGGTGTTGTTCCACCAAGGGGCTGTAGACAATAATGTCTTCTAAGTACACCAGGGCGTGCTTGCCTATGTGGGGCGCAAACACTTCATTCATGAAGGTTACAAAGGTAGACGGGGCATTGGTCATGCCAAAGTTGAGTACCACACATTTGTAGGAACTGTACTTAGTGTGGAAGGCTGTCTTGGGGATGTCTTCCTCCTTGAGAAAAATCTGATTGTATCCTGCAGTTAGGTCAATCTTGGAGAAGACAGAGGCTTCTCCCAAGGCATCAAAGAGGTTTTCAATTAGTGGTAATGGGTAACAATTCATGATGGTGACTTTGTTCAAGGCGCAATAGTCTGTGACCAGGCGTAAGGTACCGTACTTCTTGGCCACAAAGAATACGGCAGCCCCAAAGGGAGACTGTGAGGGGCGGATAAGTCCTTTTTCCAATGCCTCCTTAAGGTAGGCGTGTAGGGTGTTGTCTTTGTTTGGGTTCAGCCTGTAGATGGGGCACGCCTTGGGGACAGCCCCTTTGAGTTGGATGGAGTGCTGGATGTGTTTCTCAGGGGGAAACCCAGGTAGCTCTTCTTTGAAGATTTCTGGATGGCAGGCCACAATCTTGCGGTCCTGAGGCGTGGAGGTATCCTGGTGATCCTTGAAGTGTATGATCTTGTACTGGCAGGAGTCCCAGTCAATTGCATTAAGGTTTTCCTTTTTGTCCAGGGTCTCTGTGATGCGCACAAAGATGTGGTTGCGTAGGAGTTGGCCCACTGAGTCAGGGTAAATCTGGTGGTTGACACCTTCACTCTTAATGGTCAACACTGAGGTTGCCCAGTCTACGTGAGGATTGTTCTTCCATAAACAATCTAACCCCAGTACAATGTCAAACTTTGGGAAGTCAATGACGGGACCTTGGATAGTGGAGTGGAGGTTCTTGAGCATGACAGAGAAGGGGGCGGTTTCCCTTGTCACAGCAATGTGGTGCTCATCAGCTAGGACCACATTTTTAATCTACAAAGGATTAGTGGCTAGCTTGAACTTGTCCACAAAACTGCTGTTGACTAGGGTTTGATCTGCACCCAAGTCCAGGGGTGCTGAGCCTGTGTAACTGCAAAAGCAGAAAGGATAGGACATCAATTTATTGGGATGTCTGGTGATGGTGTACAGTACCAGGTCCTCTGAGGGCACTTGGATCATTGGTCTACGTCCTTGGGCCGGTATTCATAATTGGGCAAGTCAGGAGTTGCGTGGGGAGAGCTTGGCTTGCTTAGTGCTCTCCCTGGGCTTTCTCCTCATCTTGGTTGCCTTGCGTGGCAGTGATATGGAAATGGGTACGGTTTGACTATCCATTGTTTCCATTTCCATGCCCATTTGAACCTGTAGGTTTGTGATTGGCGTTGTTCCAATTGCCTCCAGGGGGTGGTTGAGAGAAGCACCTGCCTAGATGGGAATCCTTGGGTCTTTCTTGTTTCCCAGTTTGTGCCTTGTGCAGTGTGTTGGATGTCTCTCCGCTTTTTCTGCTTCCCGGTACAGGCTTTGCAGGTTAGTCACCTGATCCAGGTTCACATGTCTCATCACGTGCAACTTAAGAGCGTTGTAGCACATGAGGTGTGTGGCTGGGGTGTCAAAGGCCATGTTGGATGGTGCACAAAGACAGAGTTCCTTGTAGGCGCGGGTGAGTTCTTTTACGGTGCCTGTCTGGGTCAGGTTCTTCACTTGGCAAATGATCATGAGCTCTGTATCTTTAAGCACAAATCTTACCATGAAGTCTTGCTTAAAGGTATCCCAGTTCTTATTGGTGTGCTCTTCATGCCACTTGTTGCACCAGGTGCCAGTGTTATGGGTCAGGCAAATGGAAATGTCTGCAATCCGAAATTGCTGTGGGCATTCTATCTGAGCCAGCTTGCTCTGGGCGGACTGGATCCATGCGGTGGCTTGTTGTTGTTAGCCCCAGAAAAAGGTTCCAAGGCAGCGCTTTGTAGTCTCTGAGCTACATAGGTGGGCATGGTGGTTTTGTCAGCTGGTTGCGGCATCAAGGAGGGTGCCTGGAAGAAACCTTGTGCAGACATGGCGTTGAAGGCGGGTAGCAGGATTACTTTGTTTTGGTATAGGACAAAACCATTGGGTATTTTGGCACCAGGAGTGTATGGGGTCCAGTCAGGCAGGAGGCCAGACATAATTCTGCCAAGGATTTGTTGGCTGTGGCGTGTGCGGGCAACAGGCTAAATTTTTCAAGATAAGGTAGGATGGTGAACCTACCTGTGCTACCAATGTTGTAACTGTGCTTTTTTAGCAGAGTTACACAGGGAAAATAATTAGAATATAGATAATAATCTTTATTGTGAGATAGTGATTATATAGTTCATGTGAATCAAGGATAATAGGAACAATATTGGTGATCACACGGCTGGATGGAAGAAGGGGGTGGCTTGATCCTGGTAATGAGTCAAGCACCAAAACAAGGTATCCAACATAAAGGATCATCATCTGTTCATGTTGTTGGATTTGGTAATTCAAGTTGACTTCCTAGTCTGGCTTCAAGTGGCCGCAG
Organism: Entomophthora muscae; assembly: GCA_014839935.2. NCBI lineage: Eukaryota > Fungi > Entomophthoromycota > Entomophthoromycetes > Entomophthorales > Entomophthoraceae > Entomophthora > Entomophthora muscae. The sequence continues at coordinate 19,913 of QTSX02006484.1, forward strand.
AATTGGATTGCAGGTCACAAACCCTCTTGTTTAGAACCTTGCTGGCAGGCCAAGCCTGCGGGTTTGACACTATTCCTTCTGCTGAGGCTTTGACTGATTGCCTTGCTGGTAGTTCTGTATACACCAAGATTGATCTCCAAAGCGCTTTCAACCAGATCAGAGTCTCTCCTGGCCGCAAATGGAGGACCACGTTCCGTACCCCATTTGGGTTATATGAGTACAATGTAATGCCCTTTGGATTATGTAACTCTCTGTCAACCTTCCAGGCATTAATGAATGAGGCACTTCTGCCCTTCCTTGACAAGTTTGTTGTTGTCTATCTTGATGATATCCTTGTATACTCCTCTTCCATCAACAACCATGTTGCCCACGTCTGCCAAGTACTCCAGAGACTTTGAGACTACAACCTGTTTGTAAAATCTTCCAAGTGCTTATTCTTCTGCACCAAGGTTGGTTTTCTTGGCTACATTGTCACTCAAAAAACGATTTTTGCTGTCTCCCCTAGCAAGGTGGATGCTATTCAAAGCTGGCCTGTTCCCAAGACTTGCTCACAACTTTGTGGTATCCTTGGACTGGCAAACTATTGCCGTAAGTTTGTGGAAAATTTTCTTCTCTATTTTTGCCACTCACTACCCTCACTTCTCCTTCTGTTCCTTTTGTCTGGACACCTGAGGCCCAGCTTGCTTTTGATGTTAATAAGGCCGTCTTTGTCTCCATTCCTGTTCTCCTGATGCCTGATCCTTCCAAAACCTTCTCAGTTGAGACTGATGCCAGCAACTATGCCATTGGCAGTGTTCTCCTTCAGCTTGGGGGATGGGATGCAACACCCTGTTGCATACTTATCTCAAAAACACCTTCAATCTGAACAAAGCTACCCCGTACACAACAAGGAACTTCTTGCCATCATCAAGACACTCAAGCATTGGCGTTGCTACCTTGAGGGACTTGACAAGCCTTTCCTCATTTACATGGACCATAAGAACTTGCTTTACTTCACCAATTCACGCTGCATCTCCCAAAGACACAATAGATGGGTACTAGAGCTGTCAAATTTCTTCTTCAAGCTTGTTTACAAGAAAGGTGTACTTAATACCCTACCTGACGCGCTTAGTTGTCATCCCTTGTTAGCCGACGTTGACAAAGACTACAAACTCCTTAACATCAAGATGGTCCTTCCACCTGAGAGTTTTCTGAAACTTAATATTATCAGTACTACAACCCCCAATATACTGAAGCAAATCCATGAATCTCAGCTTTCCAATAAAGCCTTGTCTCAGATCATTGACGCTCTTAAAAACAATAAGACAGTCACAAATCCTTCCTTCTCCCTGCTAGATGGTGTGTTATACTTCAACAACCTTTTGGTAGTCCCTTCTTTGGACCTTCAACAGCTTCTAACCATCACGCTCCATGACTCCCTTGCTGCAGGCCACACTGGATATAAGAAAACCCTTTCTAAACTCTGTGATCACTTCTGGTGGCCAAAGATGTCCACCTTTGTCAAGTCATACGTCATTAGTTGCCTAGTTTGCCAGAGAAGCAAACACTCCACTCAGAAACCTGTGGGTCTTCTATGCCCCCTTCCAGTCCCTGAAGGTCCTTGGCAGTCTGTCTCTTTGGATTATATTGTCCAGCTTCCTCAGTCCAAAGCTTTTGATGCCATACTGGTCATTTTAGACAGATTCTCAAAGCAGGCTATTTTTGCTCCCTGCAATTCTAACATTACTGCAAAGCAGACTGCTTCCCTCTTTGTTAAAAAAGTCTTCATCTACCATGGTACTCCAAGAGATATTGTCTCTGACTGTGGACCACAATTCCTTTTCCTGTTCTGGAAGGAGTTTATGACTCAGCTAGGTGTTCACCTTTCTCTTATCACTGCTTATCATCCCCAGTCTGATGGGCAAACCAAACATACAAATCAGACACTAGAATGTTTTCTTTGCTGTTTTCCAACAAACAACAAGACAATTGGGCTTCTCACCTACCTTTGGACCAGTATTCCTACAATGCTACTCCCCATTCCTCTACCAAGATGACTCCGTTCATGGCAAATTTAGGCTACACTCCTGCCTTTGTACCTTCTGTCACCTCCTCTGTCCGTTCCCCGTTAGCCAAGGAGTTTCTTGTCCATCTAAAACTCATCTGGAATTCCTTAAAAGAGAATCTCTCTAAGGCTATTGAGGTTTACAAGGTCCAGGCCAACTGTCATTGTCAGGAGGGAAAAGGCATCCAGGTCAACAACCTTGTACATCTAAATACAAAGAATCTTCCTATCAGATGGCCTTCTTGTAAGCTTGGTACCTGATTCATAGGGCCTTTTCTCGTAACAGAAAGAGTTGGGAAGGTTGCATACTGTATCCAACTTCCTCCAGGGTATCACATTCATGACGTCTTCCATGTTTCCCTCCTCAAACTTCAGAATTCTCCTCCTCCTTCCCATCAGAACAACAAAGCCACTCCTCCTCATATGATTGAAGGAATCCCTGTATATGAGGTTAACTCCATCATCAACCATTGTTATCACTATGGTAAACTCCAATACTTGGTTCTTTGAAAGGGATATTCCATTGAGGAGGGTTCTTGGGAGCCATTGTCAAACCTTGAAAACTGTCCCAAGGCCATTAATTCTTATATCCAAGCACATCCTGAGCTTGGATCTGGAGGGGGTAATGTCATACCCTTCCCCAAAGGGCAGGCTGCTTAAAGATATTAAGTTATTTTTCAGTTTTTACTTAATCTTTTGTGCTATTTATTAATATTTGAAAGTTAAGTTAAATTGTTAATAATTTAGTATTTTAAAGTACTTTTACCTTTGTTTTACGTGATTTGCGTTCAAATTGTCAATTTTGTTTTTGCTTTGTTTGCTTAACTCTTATTTTACATATATTTCTACTTTAAGTTAGAATATTTTATCTATATTTACCTTTGAAACTCCTGCTTGCATTGTTGCCGCTTCCTGTTTTACGTTGCAGATCTGCGTGGAGTACTGGCTTCTGTTTCCCCTTTTCTTGTCTCTGATACTCCTTTGACTTTTAAAATTTTTAACTTCAAATTTGTAATTTTAAGAATTTTGTTTTTTATTATTATTCATTTTTTAGTTTAGCTTTTTTCTTAAATCAAATTAGAACTTGTAAAACAACAAGCCTTAGGCTTGTTGTATCCATTTTTTCCCTTAAGGAATCTTTCAATAGTTATATATATCAATTTGCCAATGAAGAATATTCTAATATCAATCTTCCTTTAGTTACAAATTGTTCACTATTAAACACTTTATTCTATCTTCTTTGCTTAGGGTTTTTACACTCTATTACTCCATTTGTGACGCAATATAGGTTTTTAGCAGGTTTCTGTAAGATCATCTTATATACAGTACCCATGTTCTTATATCTTTTAAATTTGAATCCCAATGCTTTGCAAGCTCTAGTTTATAACCTTGCATCATTATGGGCAAAGCTTTACAAATTAATCCTAACCAAAGAAGCCCAAGATAAATAGCCTGTGAAAGCACCAGAGAATCTTCAGAATAAATTTCAGGACATTGGGATAGAATCAGAGGTTCAGTATTGAACGTAGGAGGAACAGCTTCAAGATTGGCAGGCATTGGATTAAAATTGGGTGAAGGCAACAACAAAGTACTGACAGCAGGGCCCCATCTTCCTGTAATGATCTGGCTAAGAATTAGATTGTATGAAATATAGCACAACAATCCAACTACAGGATTCATTTTAAAAGGAAATTAGAACAAGGGATATTGGATTTTTATTGAGTAAATTTTTGGGAGGACTAAACTCTTAGAGTTGAAACAGTGAAAATTATTCAATATATATCAAAAATTGACTAAGCAATACCACCTGAATTTTGGGCTACTATTTCTTCTGCATTTTCAGGTGAGTATCCAGTCCAGGTTGCAAAGAACCCTTTAGTGACCAATTTCTGACAACCATGCTGATTAAAAAGCTTGTATCTGGTAACCCTCAAATTATGTCAATTTATCAACATCAATTTGCAAGAAGGACTCAGTTTTGGCTGGCAGACTGGAGCAGCTGTGTTGTAAATTAGGTGCAAAATATAATGGTCAAGGCTATCAGTGGAATTAATCCTGGTAGTCAAGGCTAATTGATTTGCACCCAAATCCGTTAGATCTGACAAATTTGCAATTCCAATTGTATCTTGGATGTTACGATGATTTGGCCAGCCTGTTACATCCAGTTGGATTGGGTTTGGGAATTACTAGCAGCTTCTGTAATGAGCAGCTGCAAGCTGCAGCCACTCTGGGGTAATGTGCATCCACTCTTCTCTGTTGGATTGTCCAGATTGTCCTAAGATGGAAAGAGTACAGATGCAAGAGCCTGGTGGACACCAGAAGATTATGTAATGTTCCTGACAATGGTGCAGGTGTTAATAGCACTCCTGCATCCATCATGCAGCCAGTATAGTCTATAAACTTCCCTTCTTTCTAAATAAAACATATACTTTATACTTTACACTCACTACTTGATATACATTTGACTACTCTTAGTTGTTACCTCCACTGGATAGGTAAAGACTTAAGGTCATCTTATCAGTGGTAAGCCATTGTGAATACAGCCTTTACTGTTCTTGTCAAGCAACCAACCAACTAAGAAGTAACCAGAAGGACTAGAAGGCCAAATTTACAACATTGGTGCTCACTCCTAGAATGTTTTCTTTCAAACACACTAAACCTGCAGGACACCCCCGCTGTGGTCCTGTTTCAGCCCAGGGAGGGAATGGACCACTCTCTGCTTCTACTTTGGCCTACCTGTGAAGCATACTCCAGCAGACGCCAGAACCATCCTTCCTAGAGATCACCAACCAGGATGGTTCTCCCCAAAACCCCCAGGAGCTGCCTTTACTGAGCCAGCTCAAGAGAGATGTGCAAAGACCTCCCTCCATTCAATGCTACCAGACTTTGAATTTGAATGTGGCAATTCCCAACCCTGTTAATGCCAATATTGTACCCTTCTCCCAGATTTTGGACTCTACCATCCAAGAAATGGATGAAGGAGCAGTACAAGATGGAGAAAACTTGGCTTGCCTGGCAATCCTGCCAGCATATGGACCCTCCATCAGGGAGAGATTTCAAATCTTGAGTCACATCACTCCAAACCAGCTCAAGAAGGACATGAAGTCTATTGACCAAATGAAGGAGTACCTCTACTACTTTGTACACCCCGCTATTTGTCATAATTGTGTCCACCTGGCACGTCAAGAGAATGTTCTTCTGCATCAAGGGCAATTGATTGCAGCCCAATATAACTTCCTACAGACCTTGTACTCTGACCTCAGTTCAAACTTTGGGTTGGTCAACCAACAGATTGCTGAGCTGGTCAGAAACCAGATGTCTTCCACCCAGTTCATGGAGACCATGGAACAGTCTTTCCAAAACTACATCCCCCAGGTGGTTCAACAAATCCTTAGTAATTATGGGTTGGATCCACATTGGATCTCTGTAGTAACTGAACACGTCAAGAGCTCCAGGGACCTCTTCCAGGCCATTGTACAGGAACTGGAAAAGATAACTACTGGACCTACAGCAGACAAGACTGCTGGAAATGATAACAGCATGCTCCATAAAGAGGTGATGGATCTCTTTGGTCACTTTCACTCCTTGGAGAAGGATGTGCAGGAACTTCAACAGGATAATACCTTCTTGTATGGGGACCTACGCACTTTCCAGGCTCAACTAGATGAAGGGCTCAAGGATCTTAAGGCCATTCATGCTGGTCCCAAGCATGACCAACAGAGACAGGCTGCCTTAGAGCAGGTCAACCAGGCCTTTGCTGAGACCACCCTTCAACAGATCCAAGGCTTAGAAGATGAAGTGGATGGACTGGTGAAAGAGAACCAAGTCATCAGGGAAGAGCTCAAGTACACCATAGCCACTCTCTTCACTCTCCAAGATCAGATTGACCGCCTTTATGCTCAGCTATCAACCTCCCCGCCTAGAGGAAGAACTGTACATTTTGAGGAGCCTAGATCAATTAGTAGACTTTTCTTGGGTAGCCAGGCACACTCCTCTGGCAATGAATCCTACCATAGCTATGATGAGGACAATGCCGCCCAGAGGAGCGTCCCTAGGAACATCATGATGACTAAAGCAGTACTAGAGAGTAGTGAGAACACCCTGGCTACTCCTGAGCAAACCAGATTTCAGGAACGCAAGGCTGCCTCAGAAGCTAGGTATCAAGCTTCCAGAAGCAACCGCTATCCCATCAGACAATTGTTCAACACAAAACATGATCCCTAACTTCAAACCTGTCAATCTGCCAAAATTTGATAGGAAAAGTAATGTCACCATTTTTTTGAGATTGTACAAGAACACAATGTACGGGGCTGATGAGGCAATAAAGAACTATGCCATCTTCAACTGCCTAGATTCTGAGACCCAAACCATCATCATACCTAGACTCCCAGAACGTTGATGGACCTTTACCAACGTCTCAAAGGCACTAATGGATGAGTTTGGCAGCAAAGAAGCCCTCAACAACCAAAAGATGGACTTTGTAGAGGGAGACAACAGAAAAGGAGAAACTATTCAGGAGTTTGCCAATAGGTTCTATCTAGAAGTTCAGACTTTGATCTCCCTGAAGGCTGCTTCCTTCATTGATGTTAAGTCTGCTCTGCTTAATGCAGTACAACCTAACAAGAACCTCTCTCTGGCTCTGAAGTCTGGAATCTATGGAGCTCACAATGTAACTGACCTGATTTGCCACCTGCTTACATTCAAGGATGACTTTGAAGTGCCCATGCCCTCTGGACCAAGAACATTTCAAGAGAATAGAAACAAACCATCCTTCTCTGACAAGCCTAAAACTTGGGAAAGCTCTACCACTCAAGAAACAGCTGGTACCAATAGCAACCACACTTGCTATAAGTGTGGAAAGCTAGGCCACATGTCTAGACAATGCAAGTAACCAGCACCCAAGGTACACCACATAGGAGCAGAGGAGTATGACTCAGAAGGAGAACAAGAGGATGAGGAGGCCTCTCAAGACAAGAAGCCAAAAAACTGCTAAGCAACCAGGATGAAGAGAAATCCCTGGTTGCCCATGTACATTTACCTCCTCTCTCCACCTTCTCCCCTCCCACCTGAAGACCCAAGTGCTCCTGGCTTTGTCCCCCCAACTGACACAGCTCTGATTTTGGAACCCACAGACCCCAAAGTCCACACACCAGCAAGCCCTAGCCTAGGCTCTACTGACCCTGACGCTATTCCCTTGCTCTGCTATCCTGACTCACAGGGGATAGAAGACCAGCTGCATAGAATTCTTGCTATTAACGCCCTCACCAGAGGCAGGAGAATAAGGAAGGAACTCTTGATCACCCCTGAAGCCCAAGAAGCAGTTGCACTTTCTTATGCTGAGCAGTTGACCCTCCCTACTACTGAAGTCATACATGAGAGCAATAGTGCCAAGAAAATGGCATAAATCCTCAAGTCTGTTAATGTCTCTGCTTTTCTGGATGCCCTGAAAGGATTTAGTCCTACCTTGTGTACAGCTTTGGAGAAATTCCTTAGTAAATACAAGGATATGGATGTCTAGTGAGTAACATCTCTAAGTAATGGAACTGATAGAACAGACTGCACCTACATTGATATGATGGTCAACAAGGTTAAAGTCCAAGCCATCATTGACTCCAGTGCACCAGGAAATATCATCTCCTCACAACTAGTCAAGAAACTGAAGTTGGCCCCAGACTTGGATTACCAAGAGGTATTTGGGACAGCAGGTCCACTTATCATTAAAGCCATGGGCGCTTACTTGTCATTGCCCCTGCGGTTTGGGAAGTTGATTGTAACCGCCCCTGCTATAGTTCTGGACAATCACAGTTATGATATCCTTATTGGCACAGGATTCATGACAAGGTATGGGACTATTACCAACCATGGTGATAATACCTTCAAAATCCTAGGTCAGACTATCCCCATGTACTACAATGGTGCTAAGGTAGTTGACCTTCCCAAGAAGAAGCTTCACTTCATCAACATGGAGTATGCTGACAGTGATATTCCTGTGGCTTATACCTTACAGCACAGAAAGCTTAAGATGCTTCCCCTGTCAACCAAAGAGTATAAAGGGATCCCCTTGTACGCTTCTTCCTTGTTTACCATTCCTTCTGGGTCTCAAGCAGTTCACCATACTGGTCTGTCCTTAGAGATTCCTTCTGGGTTACATGGTGAAGTCTTTGGCCATCATGGTGCCTCCCACCTGGAACCATGGATCTGCCCTAGACTAGTCATGCCTGGACCAGAAGAGCTCCAGGTCTTACTAGCCAACCTTGGTCCTGTCTCCTTGACTGTGCAGAAAAATTAGTTGTTGGGATATATCAGACTAGAAGAACATGCCAACTTGCTCCATGCGTCACCTTTTGCTGGACTTGATGAGCTAGGACTTCCAGTGAACCAGCCCTTGGTCTTGCCTGTAATTCTTTGTGACTACCTGATTGGCTTCACTGAACCAGAAAAGGACCAGGCACTGGCTCTCTTTAACAAATACAAGGGAGTCTTTGCCAAGGATGACTTAGACCTTGGGAAAGCCATTGGGGTAGAGCACACCATTGACACCCAAGGACAACCCCCAATCCGGTCTTGCCCTATTTGCCGTAGCCAAGCAAACCAAGCTATAGCTAACAAGGAGCTTCAGAAGTTACTAAGCTCTGGGCTGTTGGTACCCAGTAAAAGCCCCTGGTCCTCTCCACTTCTTATTGTCAAAAATAAGGATGGTTCTAATAGAGTGATCATTGACTATAGAAGACTAAACTCCATCACAAAGAAGGACTCCTTCCCCTTCCACGTATTGATGATACTTTGGATTGTTTGGGAGGAGCTAAGTTCTTTAGTGCCATGGATCTAATTAGCAGCTACTAGCAGATCCATCTTCCCACTGAGGATCAGGAAAACTGTGCTATCATTACTGAGAAAGGATTTTTTCAGCCCACATGGATGCCCCAGGGACTAACAAACGCCCCTGCCACTTTCCAAAGAGCTACGGATGCAGTTATGGGTGACTTGAAGCTCACATTGGTGCTTGTATACTTGGATGACATTAAAGTCTTCTCCAAAACCTTACTGAGCATTTAAAACACTTAGAAGATGTCTTCAAAAGGTTACTCAAAGCCAATCTGAAGCTGAAGCCACAGAAATGTAGTTTCTTCAAGGAACACTTAGAATTCCTAGGGTTTGTGATAAGCAAGGATGGCCTACGTCCTGTACCTGCTAAAGTGAAAGCAATTGCCAAGATGCAGGTACCAGCCAACAAGCGTGATATCCAAGTCTTTCTGGGTATGATTGGTTACTATCATAGGTTCATCCCAAACTTTGCTACACTTGGGGACTCCTTATTTAACCTTCTACGTGCTGATGTGGACTTCTTCTGGAGCTCTACCTGTCAAAAGGCCTTTGACACTCTGAAACAGGCTCTGATGTGTGCCCCTGTACTGGCCTATCCTAACTTTGAGAAACCTTTTGTGGTGCACACAGATGCTAGTCTTACTGCCATTGGTGGTGTCCTTTCACAACTATACAACATTGGTGCTCACTCCAATATGTATCCTACCAGATACGCCAACCCTGCTGGACACCCCCACCGTGATCCTGTTTCAGCCCTAGGAGGGAATGGCTTTCTTCCTGAATTCTACTTTGGTTAAGATTTATTTGCCTTGTTGGATAAAGTGGAAGCCTTTACTGTTGGTTATACCAAAGAACAGAAGATCAAATATCTTCTCAACAGCTTGTGTCAAAATTCCTTTGATACTATTATGCCCTACCTTGGCTTCAGTTACTCCTATTAGTACCTCCATAGAGTGATAAAGCAAAAACTCCACTAACCACAAGGTTTTATCAAAGCCAGCCCCTTCAATGGTTTAAGAAGCACTAGCACACCTCAGGACTACCACTTGGATGCTTCTGAAAACTCTAATGGTTCCAGAAATAGCCCTGAGTCACCCAATACTCCTATTGCTGGATCATTGAACAAGGTTAAACATCCTGATTCTTTGGCTTGTGAAGTCAATCAAGTTAGTGATGCTCAATACCTTGAAGAAGAAGACCAAGTGAAAATTGTAGAGAATATCTTTGAACCTAAAAAATCTATTACTGAAGTGGAGCCCATCAAATCACCAATCATTCATGAGAAGTACAGTGAAAAGAAACAGGATTTGGTCCATGAAGTAAATTCCATGAAGGTGCTAATAAGCAAGGATAAAGGTACATCCTTGGCTGCACCTATAGAATTACTTTATCCTGATCTTTTGGAACCCTCTCCTGTTAATCACAATATCAGAGGTGAAGATTCAGATAAGGATGATGATGTTGTCCTCCATGAAGTTGAGATAGTTGGACTTCATATCTTCCAAAATCCTCCTCTCTCTCTGCCTGAACCTTTGCCTCCTGAAGATCCTGGAACTTCCAAGCTCTTCCCTATTGGAGCTGGAGATTGCTTCAAAGATGAGAAAGTCTCTGAAGATGATGAGGCTTCACAAGAAGAGAAAGTAGTAGAACTGCTAATCAGCCAAGTTGAGTACAGATACTTGGCTGAAAATATAGTAGTACCTCTCCTTTCTCTACCAAAAACCTTGCCTCCTGAAGAACCAAGCTTCATCCTACAGCCTCATAACAAATCCTGTTCAAGAAAAAGAATTGAAGATAAATGGCTTTCTAAAGAGTATAACTTGGTTTCTTTTGGAAGCCTTGCCCTGACTGAAGTCAAACCTGGACAATTCTCTTCCCCTGGTATCACAGATGGATATATCCAACCTGGAAACTTCCCTTGTGAATATCATCAATCCTGTGCTAAAGTTGATCTGACTAGAGCAAAAGTCTGTTCCAATGACATGGGAGACTTTAAAGATGATGAAGTACCTTCTCTAACAGAGCCAGAAGAGATAAGATGCAGCCAAGATAAGGATCAATCATTGATTCCCTTGTCCTCTGAGTGTTTTAGCAAAGATGAAGAGACTGAGAAAGAATTTTGAGAAGCGGAATCAGTGGTATTTACAATCAGCCAAGTTGAGAAAGAATCATTGGTTGAAAAGATAGTAGTGACTCCCTTTTCTCCACTTGAACCTTTGCCTCCTGAAGATCCTGGCACCAACCCACATGGATCTTCTTTCATCCTTTTCTTGCTCTACCCCATTGCAAAAAAGACTCCAAGGCTGAACTTCTCCACTCTGATGAGATGCAAGAGCCCCAGGACTTACCTCTGCCTACTGTTGCCCTTGTGTCCTCTATTGCTGATGAGCTTTATGACAAACTACTGGTTGACCAATCTTTGTGGGAGGAAGAGCCCACTTAAATCCAAAGTGTTCTTAAGAAGCTTTCAGTGGACACCAAATTTAAAGATAGTCAACTCTTTAAGCTCTACAAGGATAACTGGTTGCCATATGTATGTCTCTCACTCAGAACAGACTCTGTAGTTGCCTCACACAAAGCTACAGGTCATGAAGGAATACAAAAGACCCTTGCTCAGTTACAGAAGCATTGCTACTGAAAACCATGCTTGCCTTCTAAGGTTCAGGAGAAGTACATCATCCACATTGAAGAAGAGGTGATACAGTTCACCGGTATGAAGCTTGGATTGATCATTACTTCTGCTGCCTTCCAAGTTGCCCTTGATAAACTGAAGAGAACAATGATGTGTGCCTCTTTCTTATATCTTATCCACCTTAAGACCTCTGTTGAACATAACATTCTCATCCTCACAGACATGGGTTATGTACTGTCTCAACAAGAAGAGAGTAGCTATGAACTTTCCATTAGTTATTGCTCTGAAGTTTCAAACTTCTATCAAAGAAGCTATACTATGGTTGGAAGAGAACGCCTCCCTACTGAAGAAGATCCAGATGAGAAGATTGCCTTGTACTATTCTGGTAATGCAACACAAAAAGAAGACTGCCTCTCAAGACTGCCAGTCATTGCCCTTGTTGCTTTTGTACATGATGAGATGCACTTTAACCCAGTGACTGACCTGTCTTTGTGGGGGAGGAGACCATCACAGCAAATTCTGCTCTAGAGAACTCTTTGGTGAGTGCAAATGTAAAGGATGATTGTCTATTCATGGAATACAAGTGCCTATGGATAGCTAACATATGCGCCTCCTTGCAACTGGACTCAGTTATTGTTGATCAAGGACCCACAGGACTCATTTCCATACAGAGAGCACTATCCAAACAGGATCACAATCAGGAATTGATGACCTCCCACAACAACAAGACCAAAAATGCATGCAATAGATTTCTCTATCATCCTGCCATGGTACTTAACATTAGGTACTGCAGAACTGCGGACAAGCCACTCCTTCAACTCTCCCATGGACAGCCACCTGACTTGCCTTGCTGCCTGCTCTCCCAGATTAAGCCTAGACTGTCTATCATCCCAGAAGCCTACCTCCAGAAGTTGCCCCAGGTCTTGATCAATACAGAGGCTGAAGCCTATCATTCCAAGTTGAAAATCAAGAAGAAGGACATAGACCACGCTTCTAATAGCCATCCTACCCTCCCCCTCCCCTTGTACAAGGTGGGTGATGCTGTATACTTATATAGTAATAGAGAGTATGGATGTGAGAACACACTTTTTATGCTATGTCAAGGGCCTATTAAGACCAACCAGAAAATGGATCCTGTGAACTACACTAAGGATCCAAATACTGGCCACTTGATTACTAGAGTACACACTCAATACATGTGTGCTGCTTCTAGTACTCATGAGTAAACCCCCTTTAGGACAACAATCCAGAAAAAGAAAACCTAATAAAAAATGCCATGGGTTGTTGTCCAGATTGCAGAGAAAGAAAGGAATAAGGCAATATACAGTGAAAAAGGCTCTATTGGAATAATTACCTGACATATGCAGCCCTTGAGTCCAGTACCCTCTATTTATAACCTTTGCCCATTCTAGTGGTGGGAAATGTTGTAAATTAGTTGCATATTAGAATGGTCAAGGCTATCAGTGGAATTAAACCTGGTAGTCAAGGATAATTGATTTGCACCCAAATCCGTTAGATCTGACGGATTTGCAATTCCAATTATATCTTGGATGTTACAATGATTTGGCTGACCTGTTACATCCAGTTGGATTGGGTTTGGGAATTACTAGCAGCTTCTGTAATGAGCAGCTGCAAGCTGCTGCCACTCTGGGGTAATGCACATCCACTCTTCTCCGTTGGATTGTCCAGATTTTCCTAAGATGGAAAAAGTACAGATGCAAGAGCCTGGTGGGCACCAGAAGATCCTGTAATGTTCCTGACAATGGTGCAGGTGTTAATAACACTCCTTCATCCATCATGCAGCCAGTATAGTATATAAACTTCCCTTCTTTCTAAATAAAACACATACTTTATACTTTACACTCACTACTTGATATACATTTGACTACTCTTAGTTGTTATCTCCACTGGATAGGTAAAGACTTAAAGTCATCTTATCAGTGGTAAGCCATTGTGAATACAGCCTTTACTGTTCTTGTCAAGTAAGCAACCAATTAAGAAGTAATCAGAAGGACTAGAAGGCCAAATTCACGGCAAGCTTTAACCCATATTTGATCAACTGTTTGATTTAAATCCGTTAATTTTGGTCAATTTTGTTAATGGTTTGCTGGCTTTTTGAGCCTTTCTACTTGGCCAGATAATTTTCAGAAGGATGGAACCTACTGTGATAACCATTCCTAGGAATGTATGGAGTTCTGACCTGTCCTTGGGTGATGGCATTTTGCAGATGGCCTAAATTTTCTGACTGTCAGGTTTGATGCCATCTTTTGAAACTATGTGTCCCAAGAAGGGTAGTTTTTTGCAGAAGAACTGGCATTTGGAGGGTTTGGCTAACAGCTTATGCTGCGCCAGGGTAGCAAAAACTGCCTCCAAGTCCTTGTGGTGTTTTTCTACCAAAGGGCTCTAGAAAATAATATTGTCCAGGTATACCAAGGCGTGTCTGCCAATATTGGGGGCAAACACCTTGTACATTGTCAAAACAGCAGGCTCAAACCGCCAGCAAGGTTCCAAACAAGCGTATTTATGACCCACAATCCAATTACCCAACCACTCAAAGCCAGACTAGGAAGTCAACTTGAATTACCAAATCTAACAACATGAACAGATGATGATCCTTTATGGTGGATACCTTGTTTTGGCGCTTGACTCATTACCAGGATCAAGCCACCCCCTTCTTCCATCCAGCCATGTGATCAACACAATCATGTTCCTGTTATCCTTGATTCACATTGACTATATAATCACTATCTCTCAATAAAGATTATTATCTAGCTTCTAAATATTTTCCCCTTATATCTCTGCTAAAACAGCACAGTTACAACATTGGTAGCACAGGTAGATTCTCCATCCTACCTTATCTTCAAAATTTCTGCCTGTTGGCCGCAGCGTGTGCGGCCAACAAATCCTTGACAGAATTATGTCTGGCCTCCTGTCTGACTGGACCCCATACACTCCTGGTGCTGAGATACCCAATGGCTTTGTCCTGTACCAGAAAAGAGTGATCACACTATCCGCCTTCAACACCATGTCTGCACAAGGACTCTTTCAGGCTCCTTCCTCCATTCTGCGACCAACTAACAAAAAATCCATGCCCACCTACGTAGCCCAAAGACTGCAAAGCGCTGCCTTGGAATCCTTTACCAGGGCCAACAAAAACAACGCTGCTGCATGGATCCAGTCCACCCAGAGCAAGCTGGCCTAGATGGAATGCCCACAGCAATTTTGGATTGCGTAAATCTTCATCCTCCTGACCCATAACACTGGCACCTGGTGTGACAAGTGGCACAAGGAACACACCAACAAGAACTGGGATACCTTCAAGCAAGACTTCCTGGCAAGATTTGTGCTTAAGGATACAGCGCTCATAATCATATGCCAAGTAAAGAACCTAACCCAGACAGGCACTGTGAAGAAACTCATCCGCGCCTATGAGGAACTCCAACTCCGTGCACCATCTGACAAGACCTTTGACACCCCAGCCGCAAATCTCATGTACTTTGACGCCCTCAAGTTGCATGTGATGAGACATGTAAACCTGGACCAAGTGATAACCTAAAAAGCCTGTACTGCAAAGCAAAGAAAGCAGAACAAACCTCCAACGCTCTGCACAAGGCACAGACTGGGAAACAAGAAAGACCCAAGGATTCCCATCTAGGCAGGTGCTTCTCTCAACCACCCCCTGGAGGCAATTGAAACAACGCCAATCACAAACCTACAGGTTCAAATGGGCATGGAAATGGAAACAATGGATAGTCAAACCGTACCCATTTCCATATCACCACCACGCAAGGCAATCAAGACAAGGGAAAAGCCCGGGGAGAGCATTAAGCAAGCCAAGCTCTCCCCACACAACTCCTGACTTGCCCAATGATGAATAACAACCCAAGGACCTGGACCAATTCCCAATGATCCAAGTGCTCTTAGAGGACTCAATACTGTACCCTAGTCCACAGGCTCTTTGACCCTCTGACTAGCAGCTTATATTGCCTTTGGAACAGGGTTTAATTCTCAGTTTTGGCTTGTGTTTAATAATAGTATTAAAATGGCATCCATGACACACATCTTAGCACCATTATGAGATATCATGTATCTGTAAATATCACAGAGAAAGAGGAAGAAAGGGATGCTTTGAAAATCCACATGGAAGCAGATTTGCAGGTGAGGGTTGATTTGGCTTCAAATAAAGATTTAATGCTGAAAGTTGACAGTGTGTTGTGGTTTTGAGACAGGTATATGCCTAGCAGAGAACATGGGCTACTAGAGAAGATAAGGCCTGCCTAGTAGGTAACAAAGGGATACTAGAGACAAATGATGGATCAGCCCAGCAGGGAATATTGGCTGCTAGGGGTGAAGAATGTGATAGCCCAGCAGGTAACAATGGCTGCTAGGGGTGAAGGATGGACCATCCTGGTGGGTAACGTGGGTTACCAGGGCTGGTTAATGATGTGAACTTGGCAAGTAACATGGGCTTCCAGGGAAGTGAGGAGCCAAGATAGCTCTAAGTGCCCTTGTGCGCTTACAGGAGGTCTGTGATCAAGCACCTTACCTAACAGAATGGTAGGGTGTTCCTGTCTGTGTTTCCTTGGGGAGGTCCCAAAGCTACCATTGAGGGTATGGATATGCTCAGGAGTGTTACCAGGGTGGTTGCTTATGGAAGCAGCTTCAGAACTTGGTATACCAGGCTTCTGGGAAGTAAAGTCAATTAATTTGCAACTGAAAGCTCAGAATTAATCACCTGAGTGAGTAAAGACAACTGCACAGACATGAGGATTGTCTGTGGTTGAATGGCCTAAGTGGAGGACACTTGCAAGGGACCAGTCAAACGCCAGTAGTCTTGTAGACTTATTTCCTGATTTTGAGGTATTGGTAACAGGGACTGACAATGGAACCACAGTGGTTCATAGTGTAGGACCATCAGTGAAGACTATTAATAGGGAGTGTATGATCACAGTGAAGACTAGTTGAGGGACTGGAAGATCATTGTGAGGATTGGAACCAAGATGGTTCATTGTGAGGATTGGAACCTAGGTGGTTCATGGTGAGGACTGGTTGATGGCCTGGAAAGGACTGCTGATAAATGAGAAAGGACTAGATGAAGGACCAGAGGATCTTGGTTAAGGATTATCCAAATGTCAAAACCGCAGGCTTGACCTGCCAGCAAGGTTCCAACCAAGCAGGTTTGTGACCCGCAATCCAATTACCCGGTCACTCAAAGCCAGACTAGGAAGTCAACTCAAATTACCAAATCTATCAACTTGAACAGATGACAATCCTTCACGGTGGATATCTTGATTTGGCGCTTGACTCATTATCAGGATCAAGCCACCCCCTCTTCCATCCAGCTGTGTGATCACCAATCATGTTCCTGCTATCCATTGATTCACAATAGCTATATAATCACTATCTCACAATAAAGATTATTATCTATCCTCTAAATATTCTTCCCCGTGTAACTCTGCTAAACCAGCACAGTTACAACACAAAGAACCAGAAGATCATGGTGCAGGACTAGCTGAGGAACTGGGAAAGGACTAAGAAGGACTAGCTAAAATGAATACATGAGCTAGGATGCTGATTTGGACTTGTGGAAGTATAGATGTTTATAATAAAGAAGCAGTAAAGGAAAATAAATAAAGCTGTCAAAAGATATGATATAGAGATTGAATTAATTATCATATAAATAAAAGAAGGGAAAGAAGAAATAATTTACAGGAATTGAACTGTATTTTATTAAGAGTTGATTGAGTAAGAAAGAGACTAGGAAGAGGCCAGAAACAGGACAGAGAAACTGTGAGGACAAAAGCTGGAATTTTGCTAAAATGATTAAGAAAGACAAAAGGCAAGCAACAGGCGGGGTTGAGCATGGAGAAATCTTAAAGAAAATGTTGAGAAACTTGGAGAAACGTTGAAGAATTGAGGGTTTGAAAATCCCCTATGTAAAATGTAGGCAGAACTGCTCAAGTTTTGCCGGAGAAATGTGACAGGAATTATATGCGAAATTGTTCAAAACATGGAGCAGTTGTTTATCCAGAGCAAGACAGCTCTGGGTTTAAACCATAGTTAAGAGCAAGTCATTTGGGCAAACTTTTTGGCAAAAAAGTTGAATCAAGGCGTGTGATTGACTGTGAGCCAAATTTTATTTGATCAGTGTTTTGAGGGCTTTAACTTGAGAGTTGAAGCTTAAAAAAATGATGGAATAAAGCAGGAAACTCAGGGGTTTAATTGGCTGAAGTAAGTAAAGAAGTTTAATATATTTTAGAGAGAGAAAAACTGTATAGTTAAGGTTTTGAAAACAAGAGTTCTGAGAGAGAATCTGGACTTAAAAAGGGGCTATAAAAGAAAAGCTATCTTAGGCTTTTCAGGGACTGACATAGTGAATTTCAAAGGCTACAAGGACTACACAGAGAGCTTAAAGCCCAAGATACAGTTGCAGAAGCCCAAGATAAAGGAGCAGGATTCCAAGATAAAAAAACAGGAGCTCTAATAAGGAGCAAGAGTCCAGGACCAAGGTTCAGGAGCCCAAGACCAAGTACAGGGAGTCCAAGATATTGTTAGAGGACTCCAAGTATTGGCAAATTCATATTGTTTCCATGACCCTCTGGGCCATATATCAGAAGGTTTCTAAGGGGATCTTCATTTTGAGAGTGAATAAAAGCCCATTTTGGCCCCTATACATATTTCTGAGATATATTTTCCCTTACTAGAGAATGGCAACTCCTTCCAGCTGGTCCCTGGCTATGACCCAGGACAGACTTTGGGGACTGGTGACCAAGAACCACACAGGCATCTAACACTAAACTGACCTCAAAGGAAGTATCCCTAAACCACAATCCATCTATTGCATAATACTATGGGAAGATGACACACTGAAGGAGTATCTAGATGGCAACAGAGGCCAAACCAACTGTGGGGATGCAAAAGTGAGAATTCCAAAGTGAGAATCTAAAAGTGGCCAAGTCGACACTTTTTAAATTTTCAAATGGCTTTTTATAATAAAGTAACTAATTTTTCTTGACTTTTTTAGTTGAGAGAAGAAATAAAAAAGTGTTTTATATGGCCATAATAGTTTTTATTTCCAGATGTGCTGTTTAAATTTAATTTTGAAATTTCAAAATTGTCAACTTGGCCACTTTTAGATTCTCACTTTTACATCCCTACAGTTGATTTGACCACTGTTGCTATCTAGATAAATCATTGAAAAAAGGATGTATAAGACTCTGCAGGTCTTTATTTGACGTGGCAGCCCTTAATGTTGTGAGAGGGAGGGCTAAAATAACCAAGTTCAGCTCCCATTATGCAGAAACAGGCCACCAGGATGCTACTCAGCAGACACCTGGGATAGCTGCTCAGAAAGGGGACCAAGGGAAGAGGGCAAGGTGGCCTGTAGGAAGAAAGTGTCTAGACTTATCAGAATCAACCCAGACACCACCCAAGGGGCACAGCTGCAAGGGGTGGGATACTCCTGGGGAAGTTCTGAATCCTGGGGGCCCAGGAGGCTGGGGGGCAAGAACAGAACAAGACTGCCAAGGGCTGCGGAGGCCCAAGCAAAAGGAGGAACCAAGGGAAGGTCCTCAGATTTCAGGAAACTAACTCTGGGCAGACAGCCTATTATATCCTGGGACCAGACGGGTAGCAGGTGGGGTGAGTAGAGCTTATCAGAGGATTGGCGCTGAATCAAAGTGGTAAAAAATAGATCTATCAATCCAGAACCAGTAGCCAGAATTATAGTGTCAATCACCCCAGAGAGGGTGATGCCCACCAATAAAACTAGCTTGTTGGTGGTATTCAGGGGGAGTTCAGGGGCAGACATGAGCATTGGCTTGGGAGTGGGAGGCAGCTCCATGTCTAGTTGGTAGGCAGGAAGGAAGTTATATTTATCTCTGAATAGGCGGGGTTTGGTAATGTAACAAGGGCCTTCTTGGTTGTATCTGGTTAACTCTGTAGTTCTGGACAAGGGATCCTGGGCTATTATGTTGTTGGCAGTGTAGTCCTTGTACTCAATCTTTAAGGGGTACTATGTTAAATAGACAGGACCAAAGGGGGCACATGGCGGGTGGTATGTAGCTGGTAGGCTGGCAGGAGGGTCAGATGATCTTTGAGTTAACTGGCAGATGACAAGAATAAAATACAGCAATAATTGGGAAAACCAATATCTCATAACCTTTATTTAAAAATGATGATGGGGATTAATCTTGGCCTGGCAGGTATTTATACCACACTGTCAGGCTTCACTACCTGGTTGGGCTTTCTGGGCTTGGGCAGGTTGGCATCGGATGTCTCAGATGGCAGTGTGGCACTTGGCACTGGCAGTTTGCCACTGGCTGCTTTAGGATGAGAAGACTTCAAATCCTTCTGTTTGTTGATTCAGGTATTGGGTGCCTCATCAGGTTCAGTGCCTCTTCCTGGGCTTTGGGGGAGTTTGGAATAACTCTCATTAGGAAACTTGTACATTTTTCCAAGCAAACTGCCGGTGTCAGGTGTTGGCACCTCGGGGAAATTCCTGGCATCTTGCACTGGCAGGTTGCTTGCAGAATCCT
This sequence comes from Entomophthora muscae, assembly GCA_014839935.2. Classification (NCBI taxonomy): domain Eukaryota; kingdom Fungi; phylum Entomophthoromycota; class Entomophthoromycetes; order Entomophthorales; family Entomophthoraceae; genus Entomophthora; species Entomophthora muscae. Next base: position 39,951 of record QTSX02006484.1, read on the forward strand.
GTGTGACAGCTAAAGGTTCGGGTAATGGCGGGCTGGCAACAACTTTATCAATTGGTAGTAGGTTATCATGTTCCTGGACTATGAGTCTGGCGGTTTGCAAAGGGTTTTGTCCAGGGTTTGACTCTGGTTCCGTATTTTGGGATTCAGGAGTGTCCAAATTGTCATTCCTGACATTAATCCCAAAAAAACACGGGCAGCCAGTCCCTTGGTCCTCAGAGCTGACAGCCTGTGGGCAGCCTTGACCAGGGTTCAAACCCTGCTCCAAGTCTTGGGGTTTGCCAGGGACAGAAGTGTCATTTCTGACAGTTATATATAATATCAATTAAGTAAAAGTGTATATTTTTTAAGAAAATAAGTGTAGTTATATAGTATGTTAGTGGCATAATGCTGAAGAGGTGTTATTGGTACCTGTACCATCAAGAAAAACATAAATGTATGTGCAGGAATTGAGAGTGGGGCTTGCATCCATGCTCTTACCTTATTTAGCAATCTTTACCACCTGACACTAGAAGGGAAGCACAATATCTATGCAGGGCAACTACTGTGCTGCTACTTGTTTTAGTAATAGCTGCTTGTCTCTTAACCTGGTACATACTTGATGTAATAGCTCAGCCAGAGTACTTTTATGTTGGTAATTGATTGGCTCACTAGTTTTTTCTGATCTGGCAAGACTGCAGGTGTAAACAGGATTTAATACAGTAGTTTTAAATGCTATGGCAAAAATTAAAAATACCTCAGATTTAAACAAAATAATTTCAGATTTAAGCAAATTACAACTATCAGGTTAAAATATACACTCTGTTAACAGGGATTTTTGGAGTTAATGGGAAAAATGGGTCAACACAGCAAAGAAGTGCTCACGCGCAAAGCAAAACTATTCAAAATACAATCCAAAATACATTGATTCACAAATAAAATGGTGTGAGCTTACTTTTGGTGTACATATGTTTACTATGTGAATTGGTGACAAATACACCCAAGCAAGGTGAGTCAAAACTATAATCCAAAAACAAAACACAATAGCAACTCACTATGTAAACAAAATCACTCAAATGTGTGCAATAATTGTAATCAAGAATAATACCAAGGTGTCTAAAATAAGACACAAGGTCTGAAACATAAATTTTAAAAATATTGTGTTGGGTGCTTAATTTGGCATAAAATCTGGGAAATGGGTGGAAATTTTTTAGGTATTCTAAAATGGGTGTGGTAAAACCAAAAACAACTAATTAAGAAATAAAATATATATAAATTGGGATGTGGGGGGAAATTAATCAAATATCCATATTCATATAAAAGCAAAAATCAAAATCAAGGAGTGACTTAATTAAGTTTTATTTAGTGCTTTATTAAATTTTAAAATGGAAGGTACACAACAGCAGAGTGACAATACACCTGTTATGTGCCGTGGTTGAAGTTGTCCCCAGGGGTCAAAGAACAGAGTTAGTGCAACCCAATTGCCTACTCAGGAAGGAGATGAGAGAGGATAGTTCAATAGTGATGCTGCACTGATACAGCCAGTTCAAAGAGCACAAGCTGCTAGAGTGTAGAGCATCAATCCTTGGGTCCCCAAGCTGACCCAGAAGCCCACCAAGGTCACCAATACCAAAACAGTTAGAAACAAGGAGGTAGAACTTACTTTGTATATGTTCAACGTTGTGTACTGCCAAGAGTTGGTCCCATCAGCCATGCTGGAGAAGGTGAAGCCTGTTCTTGACACTAGCTATGAGCCCTACGTCAGTGATGGCAACCAGGAAGAGGACAAGAAGCCTGAGTTCTACAGAACTGATGAGGGACAGCTGGTGTTAAAAAAGATTGCAGCCTTCTATACCAAGGTGCCTATGCCTTACAAGCCAGTCCCTGAGCAGGATCCCAATTCAACTACTCCCGCTAAGCCTGCTCAGAAGCACATCCCAGATATCAAACACATCATCCTGCTCAAGCTAATGCGGGAATCTGGTGATTGCAAGGCGGCCACAGCTCTTGTTGGGGTGGATCCCAAGTACGCCAGCAAGGTATTCAACACCTTCATCAAACTGACCAGGTCCTTGTCACAGAGAAATCCTTGCATGTTTCCACTATGCTCATCAAGGAGAACAAATGGGCAATCTGCCAGTGTTTAACCCAAGATATCCATCTTAAACTGGCAAATATACAGTCAATGGTTAAATCTACTTTTGGGGTTAAGGCCTCAATTTCCTTTTACTACCATCTGGTCAAGGGAATGTGCTTTTCCTGGAAAAAGCTCAGGGTATCCCCCTACAATTGTAACAGCCCAACTAACATCAAGACCTGTAAAAAATACGCTGAGGACTACACTGCCCTCAAAGCCAAAGGGACAGTCAAATTCTATTACATTTACAAATCTGCATTTGCCTTGTCTATGTGCAATGCATATGGGTATGTCCCAAAAGGCTCAAATGATGGGGTATCTTGGCGTGCGGCAGTCCGCACCACAGCCTACTCAATGGTGGCTCTCCTTGGTCCAAAGGGGGTCAATCTCTATCAGATGATACTAGGCTCCCACAACAGCCAGACCTTTCTGTCATTCCTCCAATTAGTCCAGGAGCACCTGAGGCGCAAGAGCCTGGGCTTCATCAACATAATTGTGCTGGACAATGTTGGTCTCAATAAGATGGCAGATATTCTTGAGAAATTTCCATCAATTAACACTAGCATTGCAGTGGGCCCCCAGTAATTGGCCACAGCAAATTTGTGCCTTATCTTCCTCCCTGCGTATTTGCCCTTCCTGAATCCCATCAAGGAAGTTTTTGGGTGGCTCAAGAAAGTTGTCAAGCAAGGGACCCCAACTGGGACCAAGGACCTCTTTGATTTGCTACAGGCCAGGATCCACACTCTCCTAGCTGAGATTGTGGCCACATTCTATGGCCACGCTGATTTGTTCATCACTGTGCGCCTTGCTAAACAGCCAATCAATTAAAGGCTTAGTTTGTCCAACTTTTTTATATTCTCTAATTTACTATTTAAGATTTATTAATTATCATTTTATATTTAGAAGCTTCTAAGCCCACAATCACATTCAGCGGGACCATCTATGAAGGTTAGTAATTTATTTATTTTATATTAATTTTTTATAATGGCATCTGAGGCTATCCCAAACACTTGATACTTGATTATGTGAAAATATTTACATCATTTTTGTCAATTTAAATATAAAAATTAAATTGAAAAAAGTTAAATGTAAAGTGTACACAATAGAAGTAAATTTTATTAAAGTAAATATATTTAAGCTTATATGATGACCTTCTCCAGGATTTATTTTACAAAAATTGTTTGTTAAAATAATAATTAGAAAATTTTATTATAATAAAAATAATATGAATTGTAACAAAATTTATTGGAAGAGAGAATTTATTAAAAGCGCCTGTAGTGAGTTCTTTGGTATGTACCCACCCAGCAATGGAGGTGACACACAACCTCCACTGCCACACCTATACAGTGGATACACCCTGGTTAAAATATTCTCAGCAGCTAGTAAAAGGGAGTAGGGTCAGGTGGGAATGCAGGAGCAGCTTCTCTGGTGGGGCTTCAAATCTGTAGATACTAGCCAGGACCAGGGTGTCCTGGATGATGTGATCCACCAAGTTGTACCCAGGAGGGGACCTTCTTCCCATCCAGGGAGATCCTGGGCTTGTTGATCCCCAGTAAAAGACTGTCTAGGTCCTCCAAGCTGGCGCTATTCCAAACTAGAAGAGATACCACAGGTAAGCCACAAGGTGAAGCATTTGCCCAGTAAAGGCTTCAATAAACTTGCACAGCTTATTGTATACTGTGCTTATTTTTTCTTGTGTTTGGTTTTAGTGAAGGTCAGCTCCAGGCTGCAGGGACTCCCATCTCATTGGTGCTCCAGGCCAACCTGAAGTCAGCAAGGAGGATTTTTGTCTTCTTTATGGCTGTTGCGTCTGCAACAGCCAATTTCAGCACCTTGCACCCAAAGTTCTTCAACAGGTAAGACAGGGTGTGCTCCAAGGGGTAGCAGAAGCAAGCAGCCACATGGGCCCAGCCCATTTCTAGTGTATTCTTGAATGGGAGACTCGCTAAGACATCCCAAAAAAGCTCAATGAAGTTTACACAGTAAACTCCATTGAGGGATCCCGGGTCCAGGCGGGCCAATTGGGAATCCTTGTAGACAGTAACTTCCCACTTGGATGCCCCCTTGGCATGCGTCAGCCCAGCTAGCGTGATCCTTGTCATTGGGAAGAACCTGTGAGTTCTGTCTTCAAGCTCCCACAAACAGGGGGGCAGAAACAGCTACCTAGCCACATGATTGGTGTATTTGGCATAAAACGTGGCAGGGACAAGCAGGACCAGGACCCAGCAGATTTCACTGTCTATATTTTCTAAAAAAACAGGTAAGTATTTACAAATTTTTATTAATTTTTTATGTTACCTTCACGCGTTTCCTCTTTGCTGGCAGCATTGGCAGGCTTAGCCTTTCTTGGCGCAAGAAGTTGTGCAGTCAATTCTGTGTCCTTGGTTCTTGCGCGCTTTGCAGGTTTGAGGTGGGCATACATCTCAGGGTTATCAACCCAGACGGACATCACAGAGAGAGCAAAGGACTTGAATTGAAGGCCTTTCACAACAGTCTTCTGGATATTTAAAGGCGTTTGATTGTTGTTTCAGAGGTGTCTGGCATCCTGGCCATAAATGCTTTGGCAGAAACCTTGTCAATCTTGTCCCCTGTAAGGACAGAGGCCTTCACTTTTGCCTTGACCTTGCGTTCAATGTCTTTGATTTTGGCAATTGCTGAGTTGAGATCCTTCAAAAGCTTCTCCAATTCTCACACTGATTTTTTTACTAACCTTTTCATATGTTTTTATAGCTTTCATCCCAATAAAATATGTATTATTCTGATACTATTGCCTCTTTGTTTATTCTGTTTGTTTTCAAATTACTCCAATATCCCATTTTCTTACCCATTGTGTATATGTTTTATGCTCAACTCAATATTTGTTGTTTGCTTTGTGTTGGCATTGTTTTCTTAATTGCCATATTATTTTTAGCACCTAAACGCTTCCCCTTGTGAAAATGTTAACAACAATTTGGTGGTTGTTAAAATTTGAATTAGAAAATTATAGGTTAATTGTATTTAGATAAAGTTGTTACTGATCTGAATTCAAAACCTTGATGATAAAGTGATTGTTGTGACATAAAGGGTGATTCAATAATTCTTTGATGCATGTTTGCTAATTAATATGATTGGCTGGTTATTTTGCTATTGGACGCCATTGTGGCTGTGGCAAGTTGTTGATGGACTAGTACACAATCAGCTGCTGGGTTAGCACTAGTCCACCAACAACTTGCCACAGCGGCAATGGTGCACAATGGCAAAACAACCAGCCAATCAAATTAATTAGCACACATGCACCAAAGAATTATTGAATCACCCTTTATGTCACAGCAATCACTTTATCATTAAGGTTTTGAATTTGGATCAGGAACAACTTTATCTAAAAACAGTTAATCTATAATTTTCTAATTCAAATTTAACTGATCAACAAATTGCTGTTAATATTTTCACAAGGGGCAGTGTTTGGGTGCTAAAAATAACTGTGTTCTGGATCTAGATACATGGCATAGTAAATATATGATTTTATAGAAATCAGCTTAACATAAAGAATAAAACCAACTATAAACAAAGAGAACATTAACATTGAAATTCAAAATAAAGATAATATAAATAGAAAATTTTTGGTGACAGGGGGTTTATTGGGGCGGGAAAGAGTAATCCCTAGTAGGCAGAATAGCGCAGAAAGGAAGACATAGAGGCAGTGCTGGCTTGGGGGTCTGGGATTGAATGGGTGGGGCTGGAAGATGGGGGTAGTGGTTGCAGGGGTAGAGGTAGGAGCATTTTTCATGATGGCCGCCATATACCACTTGTCATATTCCTTGTCTGACATTGCCTTGATTAGCTGGTAGGTGGCTGTGGCACAGGGTGAGAGGCGCTTATCCTTGCGTGATTGGTTGCCCATGTTCACATGGAAAACCATTTGTGCAAACAAGTCAGCCACCATTTGGTGACCAAAGAGAGAATTGTTGTTAAGGACCCCAAGATAGAGGTTTAAAGCCTGATAGCGGTGCTCCTGAAGTGTATCTTCAATATTAAAGAACACAACATCAGCCATATGGATGTCTGAGTGACTGGCGGGGTAGACTGAGGCTTGGTGCCTGCGTCCCTGGATGGCCTTGAGGGCGGTGGAGCTACCCTTCATCTGATGGCTCAAGAAAACCTGGTACTTGGAGTTTGAGCCATTCCAGGAGTCAAGTAATCCACCAAGGATGTGGCTGTACTTGTAGCCATTGGTGAAATATGGGTTTTTCTGACAGTAGACAAAACCCTTGGCTGAAACAGCCAGAAATGCACCAATGAACGTCCTCTTCTTGACCTTCTTCCTTCTATTCTTGGTGGCAGCTTTTCCTTGCTCACCAAAATTTTCAAACACAATCAATAGCTTGTAGTACAAGACAAACATGATGTCATTTGTTAGACTAGTCAGGAATTAGGCCAGGGTAGATTTGATGGCATAATTATACAGGGAATCCTCAGCGCCATTCCATTAGTTGCCAGCAATATTGGTAAGAATCCCTATTGAAGCCACCTTTGTCAGGATTGATAATTCTTCCCCTCTGGAACCCCAGGCCCAAGAGCGGAATTCAAACCTGGAACCTGGATCCCCCCAGGCTGCCAGGCCTATGGACCATAGGACCGACCGCCCGCCCGCATTTTTCTGGGATTGAGCCCCTGCAAGCTGACACTGAAGATGATGGCCCATGCAGTGAAATAGAACACACCAAGGAAATTATTGCACTGAGTGGGATGCCAATCACAGCACCTAATGGAGGTGCCAAAGTGGCAACCATTAGCTTCATGAGTTTGAAGTATGCACCAGCAACCAATCAAGAGCTAACCCAAGGAAGAGGCACGGGCCTTCAACCCAGCCCCATGACCACAACACTAGAGCAAGATAATCAGATAGCCAAATTGGGAGTCTTGACCAATGAAAGAACTCCCGGGCTGAGTATCATTTTGCTGCCTTTAGACCCAAGTACCCAATTCCCCCGGCCCTGCCTTTCCCAATGCCCAGATGAGCCCCCCATAGAAAATGTTAAGTTTGGAGGTGGGGTGCTATATAGACCCAAGGACCTCGCGCTTCAAACTTATTGCCATTTTGAATAAAGGTTATGTTACTTTGGTTTATACAGCTTTTGCCATATTTTGTATTTGCCGTCTATCAATTCAGTTTGAGATCTCCTGGCCCTCCTTCCCCACCACCCGCAGTTTTCCACCCACCTGGTGCACCCTTTGGGCCTGTTCATTTCACTGATTATCCCTTGAAGCCCAAATACAAAGACTATACATCAGAGAAGGTCCTTGAACTTGACCTGCTAGCCTGCATCCAATCCGCTATTAGATACAACCGCCAAGGCCTGTGGATATTCTCTACACCAAAACTATTTAGAGGAAAATTCAATTATCTCCCGGCCTACAATATCTACATGGAACCTCCTGTAACACCCAAACCAATGCCAGCCTCTTCACCTGACCTTCTAACCAATCATACTAGCAAGCTTTTTGGTATAGTGTACATTATTCTCACAGGGGTGATGGACACCATCATACTAGCCGCTGGCCAGTGGTTGTGGGTGGGAAAGTCTGCTTCCTACCTTCTAAAGTTAGCACCTCTCTTGTGGTAGGCATTGCCCGCAAAAAATCTGGCCTGAGTTACCCCTGAAAACGACAGGCTGGCTGCCCAAGACTGGATCCCTGACAACCTTTCTATGCATCCAGAGCTGCACCATGCTCTCAGACACTCAAATGCCATGGTGCACAATTTGCTTCCAGACCTGGGTCAAGGGAAGCTTGGGGTCCCGCTGAAGAAGATCAAGCATGATTGGATAGGCCTCTGTGATTTGGGACTTGGGGGCCTTCTTTGTGAGAGAGGGGGACTAAACTAACTAAATTTGGCTCCCATCCTGGAGAGATGAGCCACCAGGATGCCGCCCAGTGGAGTACTGGGATGGCTGCTCAGAGAGGGGACCAAAGAGAGGACGCAGGGGACAGCTGAGGAAAGTTGTCATGAATGAAATTTCAATACTTGTATTGAAAACCCAAGAGTTGAACCCCAGTCCCCTGAAGGCGGATCAGACCCCCCAGGACAGTCCAGGACCCGCCAATCCAATAATTCACAGACTCAAATTGTTGAATTACTCCGCGGCCCGCCGGTCTAATACTAAAGATTCCCTGAATGGTTGCCATATTGCCACCAAACTGGCGCCACTGAAGACCCATGCCTTTGCAGGTGATGTGATCTGCCTAAAGGAGGCTGGGGAAAGACCCATCACTAGCCCTGCCAACAAACACCGGCTGTTGCCAGTTGCCAGTCCAAAAAAAGTATTGCAATTGGCCAGCTCAGGTGATGTGGTGAACAACGACAGCAAAATAAATCATTGTCACTTCTGTTCCCCAGAGCCAGTCCAGCCAAGACCCGCCAAACTGGTGCCACTGAGGGCCCAGACCTACGTGGAAGCCGTGGCTTGGACAAGACCCACTATTAGCCCTGCCAATAAGCACCCACTGCTGCCGGTCCCTAGTCCAGAAAGGGGAATGCAATTAGGCCGCTCAGGTGACATGGTGAACCAAAGCAGCAAAATTAAGCATTCCTGTTTGTCAGAGTGTGCCCAACCAGGACCCAATACCCTCCAGACCCCAAGCAAAGATCCATGTCCTACCAGCAAACTGCCCATGGACCCAAAGCCTGCAAAAGGCAAATAAGAAAATTCACATGGTATAAAAACGCTGGCAGTGTGGTGACAACCACATCATCATTTTTGATAATAAAGCTTATGAACCTTTGCTTTGAACAAATCTTACCCTATCTAGTCTTAGTGATCTTCCATCTTAACTCCAGCCAAGTAGATAACCAGGCAAATGACTCCTCCAGAGACCAACCTGCTGAACTGCCCCAGACATTATACTGTCCCCGGGGAGCCCCTTTGGACCTGTGCATTTTACTGAATACCCCCCAACCTGGCCTATTTGGAGTATGACTTGGAAACCATCCTCATTGCCAACCCATTGGCAGGGACTAGAAGTACCAAATACATAGGACGCAAAGGAAAGAGGATTGAGATACCGCCCTTATTGTTCAAGGACAAGTACAACTACCTCCAAGCGTACTTTTTTCCCATGACTCCGCCATTAACCCCAAGACCAGACTGCCCACTGGAACCCACTGCTGCAGCTGAGATCACCTCTACCCAACTGTTTGGAGTACTCTACATTACTTTAACAGGATTGGTGGATTCCATGGTCCCCAACTCCAGACCCTGGTCCTTGCTTGGGCGATCTGTATCTTACATTATCAAGTTAGCACCCATTCTATGGTGGGCCCTACCCGCCAGCTCGGCCGCACCTCACCCCAAGCCACCCAATGCCTTTACCTATGACTGGCTTCCTGACAAAAGTATGCAGTCAACCCCATTAACACTAACCCAGTGAGCAACCAGGGCGTGCGGGTGGGAGCAGGAGGCAACTTCACAGGTGCTTAAAGAGGTACCAAGTTGTCCCCATTCAAGCTGGGACGGTTAGACATTGGTACCTCCTCCAATGTAGGGGCAGGCACAGTGTAGTTAACAGCATGAAGGTCCAAGTCATTGCAAGTTAGGCTCTTGACAATTGTCTCCCCTGAAATGAAAAGTTCACCAGGGAGGTGCAAGAGACTAGAGGGATTTTTTCCCACGAGGCGAGCAGAAGTAGAGAAGCAAGATCATAGATCAGGGGCAGTTGTCCAGAAAAGGATCAAGAAAGGAGCCAAAGGAAATACCATAAATTTCAGAACAGGAAGGATCATAATTGCAAACTCCAAGAAATTTGAAATCTAAGAGTGCAATTTTTGGGCCTTAATGTTATAAAAATTATTGTAGGTGGGGCAGCCACAGGAAGAAAAAACCAGATGTAATAGCAGGGGACACTTGGGGGCCTTTACAATGGTCTTGGGTAGCCTGAGTGGGTGTAAGTGCAAAAGCGGGTTTAAAATCAATAGAATCAAGTAAAATCTCAAAATAGAAATAGGATTTATAATGAATTTTAAGTTGAATTTAAAGTTTGAGCAGTGATATTGAAAGCGTAAACAGCAGACACAACAAATAAGTATTAAACCTAAGCTTAGGGACTTTGAAGAGATGACCAGGTTCCAAAGGGAACACATAGGGGTAAGGTTTAAAGTGAAAACAACTAACACTTTTTTTAGAATTAAAAAAGTCTCCAAACCAGAGTCTACAAAATAAAATGATAAGGTAAAAGCAAATTTTCCAGATTTAATAAGTTGGAAAATTGACAAGCAGGGGACTCAAAGTCCCCTTGCTTTGTTAAAAGGAGTGAGTTACTGAGGATTGAATCACATGACCGCTTGGATTGCATCTAATTGGTTGAAAGAGAAATTTTGCTGGCCAAGGCCAGGGGTGCTGGAGAGTTCCAAGGTAATTTCCACAGCTCCACCTGATTGGCTGGAAGTCAACCCAGACATTTCAGATTCATTTGACTTCCTGGACTTTGATGTGGCGTCTTTTGATTGGCCATTTCTGATTGTTTTTAAAAGTGGGTGACACCATGCCAACAAATAATCCAAATTGATCAGTGTTTTTTCCCAGGGAGGAGCAACCAGAGCCAGGAGATCCACAGGGTAGGCCAGGACAAATCTCTCATCCACAGTGTGTGCCAAATTCCCTAAGAAATTAAGCAGCTTGGCTGTTATTTTTAGGCCCTTTTTGGTGCAACGGGGGGAAATGGTTTGATCCAAGGCCAAAGGTGGCAGTAAATTTACATTCTTGGGCTTCTTGGCTGTCCCAATCAGATTCCCCTTATTCATCAGGTTGTTGAATTCCTGCATGACGGTAGCCCAGGTGGATTTCAATTGGCTGGCTACCTGATCCCAGGACAGACCCTGTAGGTTCAGTGCCACAATTTCCTGGAGAATTTGGGCGGTGATGATTTGTCACTTGGGGTGCTGGGCCAGGGGAGCTGAACCCTGATTGACTGTAGGGGGCAGGTTGGCTAGTGGCATGAAGTTGTTCCAAATCAAGGTTGCCATCCTGATTGGTTGGTTGGCAGGCAGCTTGTGCAGGGGTGGGTACCAGAGCAGGGGCAGAGCTAGACACTAAGTGACTACTGAACAAGTCAAAGCCATATGGGTCAGGGGTCAGGTACAGGTCAGCTTCCTTGTTATCCACCTCAAAGGCTTGGGTGTAAACAGGTGCCTCCACGTTCTGAGCCCTGCCTCCATTGAAGCTGGCTTGGCTGCTGCTGGCTTGGTTGTTGGTGCTGTCAAAATGTTGTTAGTAAAAACCATTGTAAAAAACATAGGATAAAATCACTAAAAGTAGAAATTTTAAAATTTAATGATTTATTTTTATTGTAATCTCAAGTCCATATTTGAAAGGGTCTCAAAACCATTCCATACAAATCTGGAGCCATAAAAATGAATAAAATGCCTCTGTTCCTAAATTGAATAGCTGTTAATTGGCTATAAAACTGTTATTTTTCTATTTTAGGCTGCTCATACTACACATCTTGTGTGACTTCATTTTTTGTTCTTGTTGAATCTCGCTTCTAGATTGCTCAAATTTTGTTTCATTTTAGTCCTTCTGTTGGTGCCTCATATGAATCCTGATTGGATTATAATATACCCTGGAACAGCATCCATCCATTTCACTTGTTGTGTCAGTTCATTTTGTTTGTGGTTTCAACTACACCACTTGATGTTTGATGTAATTTTGTATAATGGGCTAGTGAAATTTCGTTTTTTTGTTTGACAGTTTATTTATTAACTGAATTTTTTTAAATTAATTGAATCCTGAATCTCGCGCGACTTGAATTTCGTTCAAATCTGAAATCATTTTGTTTAAACCTGAGGTATTTTTGGTTATCGCCATAGCTCTTAAAGCTACTGTATTGGCATCAAGATTATCCATTGATTCTCTATGACCGTTCATGAATGATATGATTCATGACAAGGTTGATTCTGTTTAGCTTTATATTAGGATGTTAAAGCTTTCAAAATACTGAGGTTAAAAATGATGGGAAGAACTTCAAAATCTTTAAAAAGAAATGCAGTGTTTATAGGGGGTTGGATATATTTATCATTGTAACTTACTGTTGGGAGCAGAGCTTTAAAAGGGAATAAACTAAATGAGACTAGATAGGATTTTATTTTAAAATGAAGGAAATTTATGTTTTATAGTGTGGCTCGGGGAGTAGTATCTTTCTATTGGAGGCAGTATTTCTAAAGTAGATGGGTTGATCTCGTTATTTAAATCTTGTTGGCTGCGAAGTCTCGGCTGGAAGACTTGGCTTGTCAACGGTCTGGTTGGATCAGTTATCTTGGTTTGGTTGGTCTTTCTGGGGTGTTGGCTTCACTGTTTTGCATTAAATATATCTTTCCATTTTAAAAAAATTGCTAATTTAAAAACAATATATCAATTATGTATATACCCAATTTCTAATTTATACTTGGGACATAACTTTTTATACATAATAATATTTAACTTGAATTAGAAACAAAATAAATAAGCTTTGAATTTAAACAGGTTCTAAGTAATCCTAGCCTAGAATACACTGAATTGATGGATTAAAATCAAGTTTATACATGTTCTTGGACGGGCCAACTACCTAGTGAATTTGATAAATACTGCTCTTTTAATAAAATAGAAGTAAAGGTTACAATAATCAGAGCGACGCTAAATCATATGCTTATGGATTCGGGCGTTGTATAAGAATGCTTAACAAGCCGCCCCATATCCCCAACCCAGCAAGAGGTGACAAGATATGGGTAGTAAGGATGCCAGGAGACATCTCGCACTACAATGTATGAGGGTCTTGAAGTACCCTGAAATCTGATGCTATGAAGGAGAGAAGTGAAGTTCCGGCTGTTATACGATGAGGCTTGAGCTTCTGCCAATAAAGTCCTCTCTTTAGAATTCATTGCATCTGCACACGTTCTCCCGTCATCGCTTGACTGAATGGCGAGGTGGGAATCGAGTACTTGAACAACATCCCCATTTAAAGAATATATATGGACTCGTCCATCTGAGGATCCAGAATATAGATATTTCTGGCCCGTGGAAGCAGCCGGGGAAAAGTGGCAGCGAATAAGAGTACTTGTTACTTTGTGACCCCGATACGTCATCACTGATATGTCTTTAGGATGCACTTTGGGATGCATGTACGGGTAATCCATCCATCTGCTGGTTAGACACGCAAAAACATATCAACAAATACCTGTAGTCAAACCCATTGGTGAACTCACAAATACTATGCGGATCTACTTCATCTACAGAAACCAATTTCCTAGCTGTAAGCCAATTCCAAATAAGCTTACCGTATATCCCACAACTTCATGGTTTGGTCCTTTCCGTTTGAAAGACAATACCGACCATCACCCTTGGCACTGACATACGTGATCCCAGACGTATGCCCAACAAGAGCACCAGCAGCAGCGCAATCTTCACCATGCAGCGATCGACGATCCCTTCGCTTATTAGCTAATATATCGTGATGCTAAAATACCAAACCTTTATCAACCCATCGTCTGATCCACTGAAAATGATGTTAGACGAGGGGTCGGCAAAACAGACTGCATTGACATCATCGTGATGGCCTTTTTGACGAAACACTACTCTCCCTGTCTCAATATCCAAAACTATCCATGTCAATAAACATACATACTGCCCTTACTCATGATTGAGTCATCTGAAGTTCCTGCAACAAGTTCTTTTCCAGTAGATGAGAATCTAAGTGACCATATCTATTTTTTAATCCCCGTTTTTTATTGCTTTACCCCAAACCTATCCTCTTCTGAGAAAATCAGCGGAAACTGGTACGTGTCCGAGGGATCAGACTTTGTCAAAAACGCCATGGGGGTTATCGAGGAGTACGCCAACCACTTGTTATCATTACTAAGAGTACCGTCTGAACCAATGAGTCTTAATCAGATCTCTGCTTACCTGTTATAGTCCATTGGCCTGAAACATTAATACATGCAATAATTTAAACATTACCAACAAAGGCCTGAACCTCCTTTTTCTGGATCAACTCAGTATCAGTCACGTCAAAGATGCGTAGTTTGAAATCCTGAGTACAACTGAAGAAAAACGTCCTTGAAGCAATTAGCAGTGCTTAGAATTCTAATTACCCATCTTGAGAAAAATTGTCCAGAATATACGCGAGAAGGATATCGTTTAGAAACTTGGCCGCGCGAGTTTGGCACAAACGCACTTATTACTGCCGTCGGAGGAAGAAAGTTGATCCCACGGCTCTGAGCTAGATGAAGGCGATGGCATAGAAACCTTTTTTCAGAAAGCTGCGATCCATCGATATACACCAGCCCTTCAGGAGTTCCAAACTGCCCATTCCCCATGATTTTTTCTGAGTCTTGCTTTTGCTTTGAAACCAACTCTTCAAACTGAGTCCCATCGGCAGAATCGGATCTGTGCCGCCGGTAATAAAAATCTCTGGTATCGTCGTCTCCTTGCCATCCCATCTCACTCGGTTCAAAGGTTTCGTCATCGTCAGATTCACCCATAATATACGCTGACCCTCTAGCAACAAGACTTAATAGCCCTAATTTTTAATTTATCAATATTTAGGAATAAAAGTAATGGTTACCATGGGGCTCAGAACTAAAGTCATCAGAATATGAATGGTAGGTGTGATCAGATAAGGCATTGTCGGATCCAGAATCTTAAAGAAAATAATTATTAAAATGTAAAATCATAAACAAGATCTTTTTTAAACTAATACTCCAAAATGCTTCAGCCAAATAAGAAAGATCTCAAGGCCGAAGCCTAAAGCTTTCCTGGCCTCAGGTGTAGCAATCCAAACCCCGATGAAACTTTATTGATTTTGAGACCAAATCCATGCTATATACCCCGTACAGATATGCCATTTCACTAGCATTATATCCTATTTACCAGAGTTGTCCATACTATCTGCTAACTTGAAAGAGCGAGCCTCGCTGAGAAGTTCTGAGTAGGTCGGAACACAAGCACGTCACAATCGCAGCTCAGCCTGGCCAAATCAAAGCAATGATCCGAACTATCAACCACACCATCGAGATCGGAAATTTCGAACATCCGGCCACAAAATCACCATCCTGGTCCCATTTAAGCTTGGACTTTTTCCAGCCTGAAGTAAGCAGGATTTACCATTCAATCCTACCAAGCAAGTTCGAATTTCGTAAAATGCTTAAAGTGTTGAATACCGACAATAACACGATCCATTACATATACACCTATCTAAATTAACATCAGCCACGTGGTCACAATTGCTGGGGCAACAAAGGCAGTGCCAGTTTCAGGAGCACTATGCAACAATAGCAAACCTCAGACACATGGACTGCTGGATGTCAAGAGCTCACAAGAGAAAAAATATTAAATATCAACTTCCATTAAAGTAGTTTTATACCCTGCTGAGATAAACAAAGATATACCAGCCTAAACAAAATCAGTCCAGAACAAAGGGAAATGTCACACTCAAGTATCAGTATACCAGGTGTACTACACCGAACCATTGGGAGGTGAAGGAGCAGGGGCAGATCCCAACATGGCCACCCAAGGATGGGATCTAACTTTTCCAGATAAGGTCAGGTTCCCCCCACAGCCCACGGGCCAGTCACCGGCAAGGCAGAGTCAACCAACCCCAGGGGTGCCAGGTAAAGAATACCATGAACTAAACTGCTCTGACCAGCAGGACCAGGGGTGGCTGGGGCTGTGAAAGTATGCTTGGGAGTTGGGGGCAAGCCAATTGGAATCCGGTAGGCAGATGTGTTGCTGTACTTCCTGTTGAATATAAGGGGGTACACTGTAATGTCCTTGCGTCACAGACTTGGTGATATGGATATTTGGGAGCTTCTGGTCTATTGTACTATAGCAAACCTTCCAAGGTCCACTGTTCTTGGTTTGGGTTTGAATGATACTCAGTAAAGTGCACAGGACCAAAGGGGGTGTCAGGCAGGCAGTAGTAGTCAGGGGCTTCTGGGGTTTCAGCTGGGGTGACAGGAAGCCAGGCATAGTGTAATACCCAGTTACGGTAGGTACCACTTGCAGGATGTATGGCAACAGGTTGGTGAACTGGAACCCAGTCAAGGCAGTAATGATAGGGTACATGGTCATCAGCCAGCGGAAGATCTTTGCATGTACATTGTATCTTCCAAAGCTCCCGGCAAAGTAGGTTAAGACATAGTACATGGACGTGTACATCGCAATAGAGAGTGTAGAATGTGGAGACACCAGGGAGGCCAGGGTCTAGTCTGGGAGGAGTTCAGTTGACCAGGGTCGTAGTGGGGGTTGTGACCTAGTCCATCTGGGGAGGGCCCAAAGAACTCTGACCCTTGTTGGTAGCCTCCAACCCCAAGGCAAGCTGTGAGAACAGCTGTGAAAATGAGATGGTTCATCTTCCTTGGATTGGAGGGTTGGCAGGGGCTGATTGGTAGTTAACTTTTAGTTGTAAGTTGAATTTCACTTTTATTGAGGGTATTAATCTCAATAATAGCACAAGCTATTACTGAGGTGGAATCCTTTATTTATAGTCCTCTCCCCTGTGCAAAGATTTGCAATTGGGAGGGAAAAGCAAGGGATGGGAAATCCCAGAAGTTTGGAAGGTAGGGATGGCAATTGGGACTAGGGAAGATGGTCACATTCCTGTTCTCCTGCTATCTATGGCTGGTTGGGAAGTTCTTGAGGTGAACCAATAATTTCTTGTTGCCCTGGTGCTAGGTGAGAGTTGTGAGTCAATTACTTTTCAGAAGTTATTTTGGTGTCAAGAACAGGGTTTTGGATGGAGTTTGGCCTTGCCCATGTGGTCTGTAACTTAGCACCTAATTGGTTGGTGGCAAACTTATTTTTAAATTCTGGATAATTATTCCTTCCCTCTTCTGGAGGGGAAATTTGGGTTTCTGAATCTTCCCTTGTTTTCAGGGACTTATGTGATTGGCTGTACTCCAGGGGAATTTCTAATTGGTCACAGGGTGGGCCTGGGTAGGTGGCAGGCAGCCATCTGAGGCCCGGGGAGCAAGCGGGCGCGCTGGCAGCTGGGCTGGCAGCTGGGAGGCTAGCAGGAGGCAAGCAAGCGGATGGGGGACTGACGGGAGGCTGGCGGCAGACCCACTGGTGCCTGCCTGGGTGGGTGGCTGGCAGAGGGCTCACAGGTGGCTGGCTGGGTGCTGGTGGGTATGGCAGGCGTCTGCGCGGTGGCGGCGGGCGCCTGCCCGGATGATAAATTAGTTTGGCGCCCACCAAGATCCAATTTTTCCACAAATTTATTTTTATTTTCTCCTAATAAGGGGGGAATTCAATATCAAATTTTGCCCCCAAAATTGGGGTCTCAGCTATCTTTCCCCAACTTATCCTTTCAGTCAGTATTAGGTTTAGGTCAGGAATATTCCTGACACATAGGTAGAGGCATTAGGTGACTCAGGACAGGGTACTGCTGGGCCAGAGGGTAATGCCCACCATAGGATGGGTGCTAACTTGATAATATAGGAAACAGATTGCCCAAGCAAAGACCAGGGCCCTGAGTTGGGCACCATAGAGTCTATCATTCCCGTCAAAGTAATGTAGAATACTCCAAAAAGTTGAGTGGATGCGGTCTTGGCGGTGATGGGAGGTTCAATTGGGCGGTCAGGTCGCAGGGTTAAGGGCGGAGTCATAGGGATGAAGTAGGCAGGCAGATAATTGTACTTACCTTTAAAAAATCTTGGCGGCCTCTTGTACCACTTTCCTTTGATTCCTATGTATTTGGTCTCTCTAGTTCATGCCAAGGGATCAGCAATGAGGATGATCTCCAAGCCGTACTCCAAGTAGGCGGGGCTGGGCGGGTACTCGGTAAAGTGCACAAGTCCAAAGGGAGCTCCCGGGGGCAGTATAATGCCTGGGGCAATTTGGCCGGTTGATCTCTGGAGGGGGCAGTTGCCTGATTGTCTACTTGGCCATAGTTGATATGAAAGACCACTAAGACTAGATAGGGTGGGATCTGTTCAGACCAAAGGTTCATAAAACTTTATTATCAAAAATGACAATGGGGTCATCCCCATAAAGCTGGGGTTCTTATACCAGATGTGCCATAAATTATGCAGCCTGAATGCTGATTTCTACAAATAGCTTGTCTACTACTTCTTTATCTTAATACTATACCTATTGTGGTATATTTACAGCCTTTGGTAGGACAGAAGAATATAAGGATATAATGACAAAACTGGTATTTATTATGATAGTGCTGCAGTTATATAGTAAGAGGCAGGGGAATTTCCACCCGGGGAATGGTGCCACAGACAGAAGAAATTTTCTAAAGGAGGAGAGTGAAGAGGTACAGTAGAAAGAGCCGCGCAAGAGAACAACTGGTTTCACGCACCTTCCTAATGGAGGCAAGTGACAATATATATGTTGTGCTATTTATAACCTCAGAAGTAAAGCCCACACCTGATACACATTCAAAAGGCGCTTTGAATACCCGTTTTTAAGGCGTTTTTGATGTAATTAACCTTGTTAAAACCAGGTTGAGATAAAGCAATCACACAATTGTTTTGTTGCTCAATCCCTAAGTGGACAACTTAATGTCTAATACATTCAGGATCTGCAACATTTCCCTCCACTGGATTAGACAACAGGGTTAAAAATGGCTTGGCGCACAAGATGGCGGCTATGGTGAACAGTCACTCTAGAAGAGTTCCAAGAAGAGCCTTAAAGAAGGTGCAAGTGATAATTCCAAAGAGGTGCAAGCATACAAGGCCAGTGGAGGTGGAGAAGTCAATGGAGAAGCAAGTAGTCCTGCATAATGTGGATGGTAGCTATCTGGACTTGGGGGTTCAGCTAGATCATCTACTGGTGCCTCAGCTGGTCTTAGTGGGGACAGACCCATTATTTGCTGCATTATTCCTAGCCTTGAGCGAGCCCAGGGAGGTGACAGGAACTTGATTGCAAAAGGGTAATAGTATCCATTGGCGGTTCTCCATGCAAGCAACAGAATAATACTTGGAGGCTCAGTTGAAGGGTTTCCAATTCAATGATCAAGTGCTCTCAGTCTTGCAACAAGGGATGGTATCCAGCATAGTGAAGTCTGTTCTTTGCGCTTGGGCAACACCTGGGGTTACAGAGGCTCAACCAGTCAGTTGGAAAACCTCTGGCAGATTTGAACAGCATCTTCAGTGAGCCTTCCAGGAATTGTTGAAGTTGTACATGGTGGAGGGTACTGCTCATCTGGTGCCAATGTTGATGGCTGGCAACCTTGTTCTTTGGGGGACCAACCACTGTGATACCAAACGGGAGGAGAACATGGGGGTCTTCCTTGAGTGGGCCTTGTCTGTTTTCTACAGGGTGGGTGTCCAGGTCCCTGTATAGTATGCCCTTTGGGAGAGTCTCCTGTGGGACTGTATCTTCTTGGGGTCGCCTTTCCTGTGGACATTGGGGTCAATTGTGTGTCTTGCTTGGTGGGGGTTTGTTGCCCAATCCTTGGTCATCAGCTTTGTGGATCTGTAGATAACCAGTTGTGTTTCCTGGCTGCCATTCAGGTGGTAGAACAGGTTGTGTGGTATTGAAAAGTCTTGTAAGTCCCCAATAAACACTTTGTTCCTTCATTCTTATTCCTCATACTTTGGTGATCACTATTGCAAACAGGACAACAACCCATGGAATTTTTAATTAGGCTTTTGTTTTTTGGGTTGTGTCCTCATTGGGGCTCACTCTTGGTTACTAGGAGCAGCACACATATACTGAGTGTGTACTCTAGTGATTAATTGCCCAGAATGGGGCTCCTTAAGGGTGTAGGAGTCAGGGCCAGACTTCTGGATAACTTGAACTGGGCCTTGCCAAAGGGAGGCAAGTTTGGATTCACGCCTGTACTTTCTATTGCTAAAGAAGTAGACTGATTCTCCTACTAAGTAGGTGAGTAGGGCAGGGCATTTGAATGCAGCTTGTTCTAGGTCCTGCAACTTATGGTTTAAGTTTACAGTGTAGGCCTCTGATTGCAAGAAAATAAGGGTTTAAACAAGCTTGTTGAGGTATGCCTCTGGGGACACAGTCAGGCTAGGCTTTACCAAGGAATATAATAAAGGGGTAAGACCTGATTGCCGGCCATAGAGCAGTTGGAAGAGTGGCTTGCCAGTGGCACAATGATATCCAATGTTATATGTAAAGGCAGCCGTAGGCAGGAAGGAATCCCATTCAGTCTCATGTTGGTGACTGAGCTTCCAGAGTATCTGGGCCAGGCTCCCATTAGTGCGCTCTACTGGCAACAGTGGCAAACTTGACTGTAGGGATGTAAAAGTAAGAATTCAAAAGTGAGAATCTAAAAGTGGCCATGTCAACACTTTTTAAATTTTCAAAATGGCTTTTTATAATAAAGTAATTACTTTTTCTTGACTTTTTTAGTTGAGATAATGAATAAAAAGTATTTTATATGACCATAATAATTTTTAATTTCAGATGAGCTGTTTTAATTTAATTTTAAAATTTTAAAAGTGTCGACATGGCCACTTTTAGATTCTCACTTTTGAATTCTCACTTTTACATCACTACAGTTGATTTTGCCACTGTTGCCCGCTCTACCATGCCATTTGTCTGTGGGTGATGAGGGGTGGATAGTGTCCCACAAATCCTCATCAGTTGGTTGAGGCGGGGGATAATATAACTGGTGAAATTGGTACCATTGTTTGTCAGCAGAATCTGGGGGCAACCATGTTTGTATATGATATTCTCCAGGATGAATGTGGCTGTCACCAGTGCAGATTGGTTGGGAATTGCCTTGGCCTCTACCCATTTAGTCAGATGATCAACAGCCACAATGATGAACTTGTTGTGACTGTTGGTAACTGGCAAGGGCCCCACTAAGTCATAGGCTACTGTGTGAAAGGCAGCCCCAGGGTGTACAAGTCTATGTTGGAACTTGGCCATCTTAGGTCTCTCAATGTTGCAGTCATTACAGATGGCTAGCGTATCTACTACATAAGTGTGCATTCCTTCCCAGAAGCAGTGCTGCTGTAGCAGGGCTAACGTATTCTGTATACTACCATGACCAGTAGTCTTGTGAGCGTCCACCACTGAGTCCATGCATAGGGATGAGTGTATGTAAGGTATCCAAGAGTCTCCACAAATATTCAGGAGTTGTCCCTTAGAGACCTTGGTATCCACATCTAACTTCTTGAGAGCCCTCTTTATCTCTACCGGCTCCTCCCCCCACAAAGAAGGATCCTTCATAAGCTTATCATAGAGAATGTCAGCTACAGAGGATACTAAGACAACAGTAGGAAGGCGGGAGAGACAGTCAGTATTCTGGGGGACAGCTCCAGCTTGATGAATGATTTTGAAGTTGTAGCCCTGGAGCAAACTGGCCCAACACACCAGACGCCCTTCAGGATCCTTGAGGATTTCAGCCATTATAGGGAGGCATGGTCTGTTACCACTGTGAAGTGTACCCCATAAAGATACACCCTGAACTGCTGATAGGAGTATATTACAGCCAGACACTCCTGTTTGGCAATAATGTAGTTTCTCTCATGAACATTGAGAGTGCGCAAGCAGTACCCATCAGGATGTTTGAGTCCTTCAGAGTCCAGTTGGGAGAGAACACCCCCAATAGCAGTCAGGCTAACGTCTTTATGAACCAAAAATAGCTTGGAAAAGTCAGGGTAAGCTAGTACTGGGGCTGCAGTCAGTATTCCCTTGAGAGCAGAACTTGCTGTCTTGCAAGCCAGGCCCCAGAAGAAGTCCACATCAGCTTGAAGGAGTTGGAATAGTGTATTGCCCAGGGAAGCAAATTTGAGGATAAAGCAGGGATAATAGCCAACCAATCCCAGTAAGACCTGTATGTCCCTCTTGCTTACAGGCACCTGCATCTTCTTAATAGCCTCTACCTTGAGAGGTACAGGACAGGGACCATCACAACTGATGATGAACTCAAGGAACTCCAAGTGCTCATTGAAGAAGTTGCATTTCCTTGGCTTTAGCTTAAGTGTTGAAGCCAGAAGACGTTTGATCACTTCTTCCAGGAGTCCCAGGTGTTTATTATAGGTGCAAGAGAAGATGTTAATGCCATCTAGATAGATCAGGGAACATGAGGTCTTGAGATCCCCCATCACAGAGTCTATAGCTTGTTGGAAGGTGATTGGGGAGTCAGAGAGACCCTAAGGCATCCTGGTAGGTTAAAACAGCCTTTGGTTGGCAAGGATGGCACACTTCTCTGGGTCAGCTGGAGGGAGATCAATCTGCCAGTAGCCAGGTATCAGGTCCACGGCTGAGAAGAACTTGGCAGTGAGGACCTAGTAGGCAAGATCTTCTTGCATTCTCAAAATTCAAGAATCCAATGGTTCTGATTGAGAGACAAATTCAACCATTGGAGGGGCATCAGAAGGCTCTGTTTTAAAGGAACAATAAGTGCCAGGGTCAGGCATAGGCTTGTCAGAGGGAGAGGAGGGAGGTGAAACCACAAATGCAGCCAAGGATTTCTCCTTGTCCTGGCTGCTTAGTAGTTTTTTGAGTGATTCTCATTGTACTCCTCAATGCCAGAATTATCAGTGAATTCTTCCTTGCTCTGACTAGCCTGAGGATTAGTTGCTGCAGAACCATCAGGAGAGATAAAGGGATTGATATCAGGTTCCCAGGGAGACTCTGGGGTACCTGGTGAAGATGCAATGAAGGATACATCCTCTTCATTGCTTCTGTGATAGTGATGGGAGTCAGGAAGGGGCAATGGAGTATGGATCTTCTGAGAGGGGGGACTATCAGCCTTATTATTCCCATGCAATCCCATTAGAGTCTCAGGGGTACTTAATGCTGAGGCATCTTCAAGTTGCTTGTTTAATTGGTCCTGAAGGGGGTCAAGGAGAGCACGTTGAGCATCCAACTCATCTAGCCACTCTTTTTTTTCCTGAAAGGCCAGAACTAATTCCTCCTCCAGAAACCCCATCCATCTCTCTTGAGCCTTTATAGTATCCTGAAGAGCAGAGAATCCCATGGTGCAGCTGTTATGGATGTCTTCCGGCTTAGGAGTTTTCTGTTGATGATCATAGAACTCCAGGGCAACATGCTGATTCATCTTGGTGGGTACCAAGGAAGAAAGTACATGCTCTATCTTGCTCATCCATAGAGTTATTCCAGAGTGGAATTGAACAGCTTCTGATATATTTTGAGCAAGGTTTGGGGGGCAGAGCAGGGGCCAGAGCATTTACCAGTTTGGAGGATGCCAGAACTAAGGGAGATTTCATCAGGAGAACAACCAGAAGAAGAAGGAGGAGAATATTGACAGCATACTTCCTTCACCAAGGCAGGCTCCAAGGAGCAGGAGACGCAGTTCATGCTAGTTGCTTCAGCCATGGGGTCAGGCGGAATTGGTATCAAGGAGGTAAGGGCTTCTTCAATGGAGTTCATCCAGGAGACATTCTTGACTGGGAGCTGGCAATTTCCAAAAGTTGTTGGCAGTTAGGCAACCACTGGCTTAGTCCTGGTTGACCATAGGAAGAGCCATGAAGTCTACCAGATAGAGAGCCAGAAGCAGTGAAAAATTGATCCTGGAGTGGGTTGGGAAGAAGAAGCCACAGGTATAGGCAAGGACATCTCTCCCTCCACAAAAACAGGGCCATGGGGGTAGAAAGAGCAAAAGCTCCGGTTTGTAGAAGCCATGAGCGCCAATGTTGTAAATTATGCAGCCTGGGTGCTGATTTCTACAAATAGTTAGTCTACTACTTCTTTATCTTAATATTATACCTGTTGTGGTATAGTGACAGCCTGGGTAAGGAAAGAAGAATATAAGAAGATAATAAGACAAAACTGGTATTTATTATGATAGTGCTGCAGTTATAAGTAAGAGGCGGGGGAATTTCCACCCGGGGAATGGTGCCACAGACAGAAGAAATTTTCTAAAGGAGGAGAGTGAAGAGGTACAGTAGAAAGAGCCGCACAAGAGAACAACTGGTTTCACACGCCTTGCCTAATGGAGGCAAGTGGCAATATCTATGTTGTCCTATTTATAACCTCAGAAGCAAATCCCGCACCTGATGTGCATTCAAAAGGCGCTTTGAATACCTGTTTTTAAGGCGTTTTTAATGTAATTATCCTTGTTAAAACCAGGTTGATATAAAGCAATCACACAATTGTTTTGTCGCTTGATCCCTAAGTGGACAACTTAATGTCTAATCCATTCAGGATCTGCAACAAGGTGGTTTTGCTTCTTTGCTTTTTGTGGACTTCAGGCCCGTGGACAGTTCACTGACAGGATATGGACCTTGGCTTAGAGTTTTGAGGGCGGCAGATTCTATTTGTGCTTGCTCTGATGAACAGAAGTGATGATGCTTTGTTCTGCCGCTACTGTTCACCATATCACCTGAGAAGTCAAATTGTATTACCCCTTCTGGACTGGAGACTGGCATTAGCTGGTGATCATTGACAGGATTGGAAGGAGGCCTTGTTGTGACCTCATTGAGGCAAGCTACAGCCTCTGTGTAGGTCTGGGTCTTTGGCGGCACAAGGTTGACAGCAATCTGATGACTATTTGGGGAATCATCCTTAAAATTCTGGCAGGTCTCAGAGTAATTCAACAACTCAGGTTTGCAACTCAGCAAGTTGATGAGTCCCCGTTCATCCTGGGTGACTAATTAGCCTTTTAAGGGTTGGGGTTTGATTCCAGGGTTTCCAATGTTGATATTAAACTTCCATTTGTTGCAACCAAGTTTCTAGACTTGCCCGCTAATGTATCTTACAATACACAGGGGGTGCTTGATAAGTTGCCCCTTGACGTATCTAACGTTATGGATTAATCTGATGGCAGTATCAAATGGCCGGTACTTCATCCTAATTAGGAGTGTTGCCAATTTGACCTGCTGATCCCCACACAAGTTATTCCTCTGCTCCAAACCCTACATGGAACTCCCCACTATGCCACCCCCTTGTGGCCTTGTGGCTTTACCCATATGGTATATTAATCACAATATTCTATAATAAACAATACCTTATTCTTATTATTCTGTCCTTTCCTATTGGACTGTTGTCTTCCCCAATTCCAAGTACTGAACTCTCATTGGTTCAGTTGCAAAATATTCTCAACACTTGGCAGGCTGGAAGTTTCCCATCCCTCCTGGTTGGCGCAAGGCATCTCTGGCGGGCCAGGGTTTGGCCCAAAAGGCAGTCTGGCGGGCTCCTGTCTACTCTGGTCAGCACAAGGCTTTTCCTTAAGCCTGGGGTTTGATTCCTGGGTTTTCAATACAAGTATTGAAATGTCATTTGTGACAGGGTGCTTGGTACTTTACTTCTTATTGAGAGTGATGGTGTTTGGGCAGTTGCAGATAAAAGAGTATGTAAAACAGGTAAGGTAATATGTTTGTGAACCAAAGGTTCATAACAAGCTTTATTTGGTAATAATGACAATAACTGGTATCATTGGGTTTCTTGACCTTATACAGCTATTTACCTGCAGGTTCCCCTCTATGATTTTCTCTGGCAAACTGGGTGGCATGTTTGGGCATCTAGTTTATTGGCATCTGGTTGGCTGGAAGACATCTATTAGCATTGTAATCAAGAATAACTGTTTGTCCTATATATGGCTTATCTATGCCAGACTGGTTATAGGTTCTGGTAGGTTTGGCTGCAGGTGTCATGGGGTCTTTTCCAATTTGATTATTATTTTGGGACTGGCTTGACAGGCATTCCTGAGGATGAACATCTTGATTAAAAAAGGGATTACAGATTAGGAACCCCAAATTATTAAATAGAGGAAGGGCTTGACCTGGGAGCCCTGGGCAGCTAAAATTAGTCTTCCCAGTGCCAGCTATGCCCATTAGAGCTTGGCCATAGCTTTTGGGGCCCAGGAAGGGCCCCGCAGCAGAAGAAACAACAGGGTTGATTACTGCACCTGAATATTTGCTTTTTGAATTAAATTCAGGTGCAGGCGTGGTCCTGCCACCTGCAGCTCCTATCCATCAGCTGGTAATGGGCTTGATTCATGTGAAGGGCATTAGTTCTGTTACAATATTAACATGAAGGTTGATTCTACAAAAAAACCCACTCCCAACCAGGCACCATATTTGTAATGGCCTGGGTTGCTCTCGGGGGAACCTTTAGTTGAGGAGAAGGGTTGAGCCTGGAAGGCCCAGTAGATGACAGGGGACATCCACATTTCATAATTGGCAGCTGTGGCCCAAGGACGCCATACTCCCATGTGGGGAATCACTTTCTCAGTGAGCCCCAGAATAGTCAAGTAGGCAAACCCAAGCTTGCTGTAATTATTTGATGAAGCAGAAGGAACAAGAGGAAGTTCTTCTGTGGCGGTGTTCATGATCAGGCTTGGCTAGGCAAGTTGGCAGAGCTGAGGGACACCAGGAAGGGAGAGGCGTGGTGCAGGATCAGGAACCATCTCTTGGTCCAGAACTCTAGGAGATGGGGTGAAGGCTGGCAGTGGTTGGCTGAGGGCAGCAAGAAGTTGCTCTGTTTCCTAGCACTGGCATTGGTTCTGGAGGTACTCTCTATTTGAAAGCACCAGTAATATAAAATTTGTTACAATGTAATAAACCCCTGAAAATTATAAATGCTCAGTGTGCATTAACCAACAAAAGTTTATTAAGGAAGAAATAAACAAGGGAAGGGTTGTCAGTGTTCCCATGTATATCCTGCTGGGAAACTGTATTTGTACTTACTGGCAACTCCTTATTGGCTGTCAAAGAGCTATTATGGAGTTGGGTTCCATTAGAGGTCCCTTATTTGTCAGTTAGATGAATCCTTTCATTATTTTTGCCCTGGGGATGTTACATTAGAAAATCAAATGGAAGGGATAGTGCGCCCTCACAAAACCCAAAATCAGCAAAGAACCGCAGCCAGACTCCTGAAAGAAATCAACAACTTAAATGCTTTCATAGACGAAATATGGGTCAAAGCTGGGGTTGCCCAGATAGCCCTCAAAAATCTGAACCTGCCTTATTTTTCTCCAAATAATTATGACAAGAAAGGTATGTGTTATACACTATTTGGGGATGGCAGTGCTTGGCCTGCTGGTTGCCTGAATTTTTCAAATTATGACGTCATTGACTCAAACTCAATACAGGACCTACAACTGCTGAAAATATTCTTGTCAACCAATCAGATGCCTTGGAATCCCCTTCTCCCCTATCCTGAACTCCCTTAAGACTTTCTATTCCCCTCTAGAAACTTGTTTCTAGATAGCTGAATTACACTCAAATAAAAGAAGGACTTTCCAAAAAAATGATGGCTCATCTGGGACTGTTTGCCCCTGTCTTTAATCAGTTAGCCTTTGTCATGCTCAAGGTTGTTATAGATTCCTTGGGCTCAACCTTGCCTGCTCTACACATGGTGGTGTCTTTGGATTCTCCCTCTAATTTACCCTTGCAATTCATTTGCATCTCAACAATTTTGATCTCCATCTTCTGCTATACTGCCAGAGGCACCCATATGATTAAGCCGTCCTCCCAATTTGGTTTCCTGCTACTCAAGCAACTGTCAATTTGTTTATTTTATCCTCATTGCCTCTTTTTAAACAATGCAGCTTATCAATTTACTTTAACAGGGGAAGCTGGAAGGGGATTTTGGGGTCATTTGGAAACCCAAGTCACAATTCCTTGGTTTCAGAGGGTTAGGCCAATTAAAATTCTTTTTGCTTGGCTTTGGGACAGTTTCCAATTGCCCCCAGGTTTGGCTTTTACCAGGGATTAATTCCCCACTTGGAATTAAGGTTTTCTTTTAGTCAATCAGTGTGATCAACAACACAATTGTTTAGTTGTGCAATTGCTTTATAACAGGCATTAAACCTATGCAAAATAGGGGGTTTGTCTGGTCCATTCCAGGCCCTTAAAATATTGAAGAAATGGTCAATTGCATAGAAAATAGAATTGTATGCAATCCCATAAACGGGACAGACAGAAAAAGAAAGTCATATCTGGAAAAAATCAAACAATTAATGTTCTTTATGCAATGTAGTTCAGCTGATGTACTGGTCAGGCAACAAACAGACTTAATCAAAGGTCTGAATTGAGTTAGCTATAAAGTTGATAGTTTCATACACAAAACAGCACATTTTTTATAAAAGTCTGGTTTTTTATGTGTCATGCCTGGGACTTAAAAATAATAACTCTAAAATTCAATTTAAATCCCTTAAGAAATCCTAAAGAGATATTATCTTTGAATTACAAAAATAATACCTTAAGTTAAACCTTTATTGTTGTGTTTTCACTTGGTTTTTGCTTTGGTTACAAAAGCAAATCTTGTTATGATTCAGAGTGTTATGTAACTGTCTTTATTACCTTTCTACCCTTCAAACAGTGTGTGAGCTCTGTTTTGGTTTGAAGATGCCCAAAACTCCCATATTCTTTATCTTTATCTTTACTTTAACTCATTTTTGCAGTTTGTAATCTACTTTAAACAAAAATAGACATATTAAAGCAACAAAGAAGAGTAGGCTTAATCAAGAAATTCTAAGTTTTCCCTGCCCAAGTTTATCACTTTAAATTTTAACCATTTTTAAATTAACTTAAAATTTTCAACTTTGAACTTGTTTTTATTCTTCTTTACAACTTAAATCTTTCAAAATTTATTTATCATTTCCACCTTTGAACTTGTTAGCTTAACTTTTCCTTAAACATCATTTCCAAATTTCTAAATCCCCTTTATATACTTTATAATTTAACATGGTTGGTTTTTTGTCAATTTGGTAGGATACGCCATTTTGAAAACAGCACTTTGATTTACACCATCTTGAATTCAATTTGAGATGGTGTTTTTTGCATTAGTAATTTTGAATCACAAAAAATTAAAATAAACAATAAAATAGTTAAAATTTACATGTACTCTTATTTTTCAGCATCTCAAATTTACACCATCTTGATTCTGTCACTTTGAGTCAGATTAATTAAATATTATTTCATTAATTTTATTTACATATGAAATCACTTAGTGTGGGGCGTGTTTACGCTATCTTGACTTTACCTAATTTCAAATCACACTATTTCTCTTTAACTAAAATAAGCTCATGCCTGAACTAAAATAAAGCCTGTTGTATAGTGCCAGAATATGTTCCTATAATATTAATCCAAGAAAATATACTAAGAAAAACCTAAAAAGATGCCACTATGATAGTCCTTCTAGTGATTATCATTGCTGGGTAAAAAAACCAGTTTTGTTATATGTAATTTATAACTTTATTATACATGGCTATGTTAATAAGGGTTCTTTTAATAAAATATTTTAATAGTGATTTTAATATGGAAGGGGGTGATTACACCATTTCAATTTATGTCACTTCAAATTCCATCAAGTTTCATATCCCCCAATTGATTTGATGCGCATAATGGATAGGGGAAAATAAGGGAAAATTACATATGACGCCAGGCTACGCTATATTGATTCTTCCACTGCAATTCTTGCTTTCCACTTTTCAAAAGTACATTTTCACGTAAAAAACCATATTAATAAAGAATGTAAGAAATTAACTGAAACTTTGCAAATATACATTTTTTAGCCTCCTCTAAACAATTGGGTACTTTTTAACCCCAGTTGTATAAGCTAGTTTTTGAGAAATTCAAGTTTTACTCTTTGGCCCAGTTGAGGTAGCTCCATCAGAAATTTAATAATTTAATATAAAAAATGGTCAAAAACACTATGTTTTTGAGCTACGTCACCTCAATTACGTCACTTCAAAAACACCATTTTGAAAGCAAGTTTTCAGTCAAAACTCAAAGTTTTGCCTACTTGTGTTACTAATAAAAATTTTATTTTCACCAAAAAAAAACTTTTTTATTTGATAGTATATATTTTAAGACTTTCTCTACAATTCCATGTAAAAAAATTACTACTTTTATATTAAAAATATTCTCATTTTTCTTTTTAAAAACAACCCCTAAATTGTTGACATTCAGTAAGTCAACATTATTTTAGTATTTATCCACCAGAAATGGGCATTTCTGTAAGGTCTTGCCCATATTGGTTCAAGGTTAGAAACTAGCGTGTGTAAGGCATTAGGATTCATATTTAAAAGGTATAAAAAGGTGGGAATTGTCTGCAAAATAATCTTACAGAACCCTGCCAAAAACCTATACTGAGTTACAAAAGGATTGATTGAGTTTAAGAACCCTAAGTAAAGAAGATAAAATAAGGTGTTTAATAGTGAGCAATTTGTAACTAAGGGAATGTCAATATTAGGATATTCTCCATTGGCAAATTGGTACATATAACTATTGAAAGATTCCTTAAGGGAAAATAATAGATACAACAAGCCTAAGGCTTGTTGTTTTACAAGTTCCATTTGTTTAAGGAAAGAAAAGGATAAACTTAAAATGAATTTGATAAAAATATATAAATTTCTAAAAATTAAGATCTCAAGTTTAAATTAGATAAAAGATTGAAGGGAAGAAATCACTTGGAATTTTGGCTAAAAGCCTACTCTTCAAAAGCTCTTTATTTATAGAGAAAAAAGCCTTTTCTTTTGAAGACTGATGGCCAGGAGGAAGCAGCCAAGAAGAGGAGCAACTGGAGAAGTTGGAGAAACCAGGTACAGAAAAGGGGAAACAGAAGACCAGTTCAAAGTTTGATCTGCAAGAATGAAGCTGGGCAAAGCGGCAACAACATAAACAGGAGTTTCAAAAAGGTGAGTGAAAACTAAAATTTCTCTAACTTTAAAGTAGGGAATATAAAGCTAATTGAATAGCTGAAAAGCAAAAGACAATGACAACAACATCAATTCAAACACAAATCAACGTAAAACAAGGTAAATTACTTTAAAATACTTAAATATTAACTATTAATTCAAAATTTCAAAATCAAAAACAGATAAATACAATAAGTTTAAAGAGCCAGCCCTTTGGGGCAGGGCATGACAATTTCCAAAACTAAGCTAATTTTCCATAGTGAATTATTAAGTCAGAATTGCAAAATTAAAAAGGAACAGGCATAATGTCAGCACCATTTAAATAAAGGCTTAGTTTTAAGCCAAAAAACTTATATAATTTACTATGAAAATGTAAGTTTCTTTGTACTTTTACATTAAGGTTGACTACAGTAAGTAATATCTGGAAAAGGCCCCAAATAAGAATCCATAAATTTCTTAATAAAATACACAATATTCTAAAAATAACTATTTTTTATATTTTATACTACTGTTTTTATTAAATATATAATAAGATAAGCATTGACCAAAGACATATGCCAACTTTAAGAGTGTTATTTGTAGTATTTAGATATTTACTGTTATTTTAAACTCACTGGATAAACTATAGCTTATTTCTGGAAGTCCACTTAAGCCAACACACATAAGTTAAAACTAGAATTTATATATGTATTTATAATTTTGACTTTGTGTCAAATCAACGCGTCACCTAAATTGCAAAAAGGGGTTTTGCTGAGCAAACAAAGTGACATAATTTAAGCAATATTTAATAGGAGAGTTACTACAAAAGAACACTGACTGCCTGAATGCTGACACCTTCACTGGTTTATTAGTAAAACACTGCTGCGTAAAAAAAGCACACCTACAATGGTATGGTGATTCAGGCCAAAGTACCCAGGGCTGTACTTCAGACTTCCCTCCACAATCCCTATATTTTAGTTTTCATAAGTTACGCATGCAACTCTTTAATTTTTTTAAATTTAAAAATAATCAATTTCAGCCTTAAAACCAACTCCAGAAAATATTAACCAAGCTTTATAAGTGATTTCATAGTGTTTTTCCACTTTAATGCTGACTGTCAGTATGTCAACGTCAAAATTAAAGTATTTTTTTATGCTGACAAACTAAATTAAATATTTTTGACTACTGTGACTACCAGAATGACAACCTTTTATTTAAACATGGGTTTTTTCCTATTCTTTACTGATAAAATAGCTCTAAAGTTACTTTCTATACTTCTATAAACTATTTACTTAATAATAAAATTTAAAACAAGTGATTATTATTTAATTTTATCTATGTCTCACATGATTATTCTTACTTTATGAACTATACTCTAATTATTGTAGGACAAATCTTCCAAGAAGCCACAAAATAACCCCAAGTCAACCAAGAAAGTGCCCAAAGCCTCTGGAAAGGCCCAAAGCCCCTACCCCAACAAACACCAGCCAAAGAGCCCTCAACAAAACAGAAGACAAAGGAGAAGACCCCAGACCCTGAAAGCAAAGAGCCCTCCCCTTCCCCCTCCTCTTCTCCAAGCTGGTACCAATCAGAAGGAGATGAGGTTCCACTAAACAAACAAGGAAGAAAGAAGATACCCAAGAGTCCAGAACCCCAGTCAAGCCCAGATGAATCAAGTCCCAAGGAACCAAGCTCATCCCAGTCCAAGAAGCGCAAGAATCCAACTCCAGATAATTCCCCTCCACCACCCAAAAAATCTGCACCTCCATCCTCCTCATCAAGTATCAATAAAGAAGATCCTGATGATTATCTGTCTGAATATCATCAAGCACCAATTGGCCCATGGGATCCCCTAAAGGTTCACAATATATGTAACATCAAAGGAGAGTTTAAGATCCCAAAGAAGTTCCTTCAGTTTCCCCCTCTAATGTCTGTCAAAGGAGGTGCAAGTAAAGTCTGTGATGGCTATGTTTTTAATTGCAAAAATCAAAAGAGAGCAGGAAGAAGCAAGAATTATGTGTGTGAAGATAGAAGCTGCGCTACCAGGATCAACACAGAAGGATGGTATAAAGTCACTAGTGAAAAAGGAGGGCACACATGCAATGCTCCAATCAATCTTATTGAAAAGCTTCTAAAGTGGTACCTCTACCAAATGATTCCAGTCTTCAAAGACGTCAAGGCTTCTGATCTGGCAGTTAAGGCCACCACACACCTAAGTAATGAGAACCTGAAGCTCATCCCTGACCGCAACCAGTTAGTGAAGTACATATGTGACAAACGCCGTGAACTAGTCCCCCATAAGAAATCTGCCATGGTCCAAGGAGAGTTGGTATTGACAGAGGAGTTAAAGATGTTCAATGGTGATGAGGTATTCCTTTTACATGATGATGGGCCTTCATCAGAGGCAATAATTATATGCTATTCTACACAATAGAACCTGGAGTAGTTAAGAGATTCAGAGACCTGGTTATGTGACAGTACCTTTGCAGTATGCCCCCGCCTTTTTACCAACTATGGGTTGTACATTCCCTTATTGAAGACAAGGTGCTCCCATTTGCCTACTTTCTGCTTTCTGGGGCAACAGAAGATATCTACACAAGGGCCTTTAAAATCCTTCAGGAGGGCATCAAAGCCCTACCCAGTAATAGAAAGAGTCCCCCTGGCCATAACACTAGAGCCAATCCAGATGATGATGAAAAGGATGAAGCCACCCTTGATGCAGAAAAAGAAGCTCAAGATAAAGCACTTGGCCCCTCAACTATAATCATGGACTATGAAACTGCCCAGTATAATGCTTTTATAAATACCTTTGGTGGAGAGGTACAGGGGTGTTTTTTTCCATTATTGACAGGCTGTCAACAGGCAACTAAAGGGTCTACCTGAGCTCAGCAAGCTCCACCGTCTAGATACATCAGGAAAGTGCAAGTTCTTAATTCAGCAGTTTTTAGCACTAGCCTGTGTAAAGCCAGAGCATGCTGGACAAGCCTTTGAGCTCCTATGCCAGGATACATATGCTAAGAAACATGAGGATGCCTTCTGCCCTTTCATTGAATATTAAAAACCACAGTGGATTGGACATAAGGTCACTAAGCGCCAGAGCAAGCCCAGAGCCAAAGCCAACTGGAACTGCTACAAGGCAGTTCTTAAGGATGAGATTAAAACTACTTCATCTTTGGAGGACTGATATAAGTATATCAAGTCCTCCTTTGGAATCAAGCCCAGATACAACACCTTCTACAAGCACCTCAAAGTCCAACAGGGGAAGACTGCTGCATCCATCAGAGATATTGAGAACCGCCCATCCAAGAAGAAGAGAAACAACAAAGAGAAACAGTATCAAGAGAAGATCAAGGATGTTGTCAAGGCCAAATATAAGCTTTAAGATATTGGGAAATACATCAAGAAGATTGCCACAGTTCTTAATGGCAACCAGGTGATCACAGCCTAGCTTTTAATTAAATTTATTGAGTATTGCCTAATTTTTTATATAGTTCTTATATGTTAAGAATAATATTTTTAAATAAATAGTTATTCTAAATAACTCATTAATAATTTATGATACTGGTTTTATAAAATCATTGATTTTCTATTGATAGTTTGATGCTTTAGACTGTATTACATGGTCTATAATGGTATTTTACTAGTAAATTATATTTTTTTGTAGTTTTCAATATAAAAACTTTGTATTACTGTTTCTGATTGCTATATTTTGCCATAATACGTGAAATTTTATGTAGCATCTTTTTGTATATTAGATTTGTTTTGTTTTTATAAATGGGAAAAAATTTATTATAGTAAAGATAGCTAATTTCATAGTAAAATAAAATAAAAGTGTATTTTTATGAATTTTTTTAATATTCATGTATAATCTTTTATGGACTTTTTAAAATCTATGTTGTCACATTACCCTAAAAAATCTTGAAGCTTAATTTTTATTAAGTAAAATGTTCAGGAAACAGGTTTCTGCTTATTAAAAAAGTGTCAACATTTAGTAGTCTGCATGAGTTAAAACTTAATTCTGACTTTCAATGCTGTCAACATTAAAGTATTTTTAATTCTGATTATTGACATATAGTAAGTTGACTTGCGGAATGAGTTAATTCTGGCAATTGTCTTTATTTTTGTCTCATTGTAATTTTAAATTTTATGGGAATAAAAAATAATTTTATAATAAAGAGATTAATTTACATAGTAATTTGAAAAATAGTTGCTTATATCTCCTTATTCTTATTACTAATAGTATTTTTTATTTTATTTTTGAGTTTTTGGGGTCTTTTTATTATAATAAATTATTTAAAGATATTTTTTATATAAAAATGTTCAGGGTAAAGTGTGCTGTTACTTAAAAAAGTGTTGACATCCAGGAGACAACATTATGTAAAACCAGGTTGTCACTTTACTATAGTGTCAACATTTTTAGTGTCAACATGGGCGCTGTTGCCCTTGCTCTAATCAATAATCCAGGTTTCAGCCCTGAAAAAAATAAAATAAAATTAAAATCAGTTTCACTATAACATTTATTTATCATAACTTTAATCTCTCCATATATAGTAGCATGAAAGCTTGTAGTCACTACTGTTTATTTAAAAATAGATATAATAAATTTCTACATTAATTATTTTTGGTCATAAATGTGCACTGTTAATTGTATGTTTTGATAA
Organism: Entomophthora muscae; assembly: GCA_014839935.2. Lineage (NCBI taxonomy): Eukaryota > Fungi > Entomophthoromycota > Entomophthoromycetes > Entomophthorales > Entomophthoraceae > Entomophthora > Entomophthora muscae. The sequence continues at coordinate 75,237 of QTSX02006484.1, forward strand.
ATTTGGTCTTTTTATTAATTTAATCCCAAAACAGACACTCAGAATATTTATTTCTTTTTTATATGCTAGATTGTATTTTTAAGTAGAACAAGCTGGTAACAGTATTATAAGTTCACTCATTCTGTTTTGATATTTGATGTTTTTGTTTTTCTGTTTCAGTTGCTATTGGGGTTTGTTGTTGGATTAAGTGTGTAACTTTTGTGACTGAGTTCCATGTGTTCATAAAAAACATAGTAAACATAGTAGATATGTTCTGTGACTTAAACTCATGTGTTCTAGTGTTTAGTATATTCATTGTTGAATAATTATACATTTGTTTCCAGTTTGAATAGGTTGTTGTGTGTCTGGAAGTTTTGCCAAATAGTGCACATTTTCTGTGAAATTAGCTTCTATTTAGATATAACAAGTTGAAATTTGTTGTGTGGATGAACCTATGTGTTATAAAATGACCAATATACATACTTCTTAACAGGTTTAAAAACTACTGTATTTGTCAGGGCCCATGATAAAACCATACAAAGAACTAAACAGCATTGAAACTAAGGGATTCAAATATGCAATTGCACAATTGCCAAATTAAGCCTGAGAATAAGGTCTCAGTAACTCACACCACTATTCCTCAAATGCCTAATTTAATGCCCTGGGAACTCTTGCACCTGGAGGCACCCTCAGGAGCAGCCTTTACCTCCGGGAATACTTCCTATTGGTCAAAATCCTCGGAAGTTGGGGATTTTGGCCCCTAAAAGATCCCTGGAAGACCACAAGGTTTGGTTCATGTGCCAGGACCTGAAATTAGTGAATTAATCCTCTTAACTGACAAATCAGGGCCTGTCAATGAAGAGCAGCTCAAGAATAACTCCTTGACAGCCAATTAAGGAGTTGCCAGTAAGTACAAATGCAGTTTTCCAGCAGGATATAGCTGGGAACACTGACAACCCTTCTCTTGTTGACATCTTCACTTAATAAACTTTTTTTGGTTAATGCACACTGAGAATTTATACTTTGCAGGAGATTATTACATTATAAAGTTTTTATACTGCTGGTGCTATCAAATAGAGAGTACCTTCTAGCACCAACGCCAGCACTGGAAAAAAGAGCAACTCCTTGCTGCCTCTGTGTCAGGAACCCATCCGCTTGGAAACATACCACTGAAAAGGTGTATGGCCGTGGATGGGTTCAAACTGGTGATTAGAGAACCAATTGGAAGGGAGACCATTCCCATATGGAACAATTCTCCAATAAAACAATATCAACCCAAAAGGGGATTAAATATTCCCAACAGGAAGTAAGCTCCAAGATAACTTAGGAGGAAAACAGAAGCCATGGGATGAAATAAAGAAGGACTGGGCGGACTGGTCCCCATGACCTGTGGTTTCTCTGTGACTGGGGGATTTGGTGACAGTGGGCTGGTGGTGTACCATATGCCTGGTACCACTTGGCGCCACAACTTGTCCAAGTACTCAGGAGGAGACAAACCAGAATCTGCTCTGGTTCCAAAAGAAAGGCTTGCAGTAAGGGACTGTACAAGGAGCAACCAAACCAACCATTTATACCCAAATGGTCCCCATTGGGATGACTTGGGTAGCATCATGGTGTTTTATTTCAGGATTTGAGAGCAGGCAAAAAGAAAAATCAACTAGGTTGGTAAATTGACTTTATTAACTGAACAGGTAATAATGCTGCAAAGCTGGGACCTTATATAGGCTGTTATTGATGACCAATTTGCAGTTGAACAAGGGAGTTTGGGGATACAGTTGGGGGGGGGGAAACTTGGCAGGGGGAGCTTTGATTCAAATTTCAAAAAGATTATTTTTAAAATTGTCTAGCCCCTGCTGAGGCTTCTCCAAACAGCTGGGTGTCATTTACCCCAGCTGTTGGAGAACCAACAGTTTGGGGAAGCTTCTGGGGTGAAAATACAAAACCAGAAGAGTATAAACAATCCTTATTATGATTAAATTCAACTACAGAGCTTAACACTTCTTTAACGTTGTCTTTATTTGAAGCAAATCCGGGTTAAAAAACCTCTGTCCCCATTGCAATCTCTTATTGGCTTCAGGCAGTCATTTTGCAAATCATCAAAGGTAAGTTCAAACTCAAATTACTAATATTATCTATGTGATAAATAGACAACCAAGAGGACGCAGGTTTGATCCCCGTGTTGGCCCAGGGAGTGGCCTCTGGACTTAATACCAGAGAAGTCAAAGGTAATTTAGAGCAGTTATTACATACTAATAATTCCTTTTTAGGACCTGAGAAAAAGCCCAAATTAGGAGAAAGGTTTTCAGACCCTGGGTCCACCAAGATTCTGTTGATGTTGTCAGGAAAGAAGGCAAAAGCATTCCTGACACTCTGACCCACCAACGTTAAACCTTGTTACTTCTCCTAGAGTGCTAGATTGGAAATTTCTCCTGCTCCTGCCCCATTTCTCTCCTTTCCTGGCGTCCCTCTACTCTCCCAACTTGCCCTGTTGAGTCAGCACATGAGAGCTGCTACCGGAGAACTACCTCTTGTTCCTTTTATATGACTACAGGAAGCTTGGGTTTGCTTACCTGACTATGCTGGAGCTTGCTGAGCAAGTGATTCCCAAAATAGAAGTGTGGCATCCTTGGGCCACTGCTGCCAATTATGAAATTAGGATAACCCCTGTAATCTTCTGGGCCTTCCAGGCTTGACCCTTTCCCTTTACCAAAGGTTCTCCTGAGAGCAACCCAGGCCATGACAGTATTCACTAAGTTCCTAGTAGTAACAAGTGGTATGTTCATATTTGGAAAATCACCATGTGAATAAAAGGTCATAAATATATACAAGTTATTCTTTAAGTTAAAAAGGTTTGATAGTAAAGCTGCAGTTTTGCAATTTACCATCCCCATGGCAACTATAATTTGCTCTAAATTGAAGATAAGACACGCCATTTTGAAAGCAGCACTTTGATTTACGCTATCTTGATTTACATTATCTCAATTTTATAGTAAAAACACTATTTCAATTTACGGCACCACAGCTAACAAAAACAAAATATAAATTTTTAGATTTTTTGAACTCCAAAAATAACCCAAAAAATTCTCAAAAAATAAAATTCAAAAAACATTTCTAGGCTTAAAAAAAGCCTCAGAATTTCAAATCTGCAATAAAAAATGGGGTCAATTAGTAGCAACATAGTTGTGTAATGCCCAAAAGTTAAAATAATCCCAAAAACAACTATTTTCATCTATTTCAACTATAAACTATACTTTAAAATAAGCATAGAATTGTACCAAATACTAAATAAAACTAAATAATGATAAAAGTAAAGGAAAGAAGAGAGAATTAAGAGTGGTGTTAATTGGAAAATGGCTCAGAAATTGGTAGAAAGAGCAACTGAGATAGCTTGGAGATGCTCAAGCTTTCTATCCTTAGGATAGTAGGCAAGGACCACCTTGCTGATTTCTGTATATTTCTTTACAGCCTTAGTCTGCTTAGGGGGATTGCCCTTGGTCTTCATACCAGTCTTAAAGAGGCAGGCAGAGATGGCTTGCTGGGTTTTTAAGTGCACCATTATCTTATTAAAATTGGGCTTATGAACCCTGATCCTTGTAGAAAACTGGTTATGCCACTCTTCAAGGGAAGAAGTGGTCTTGATTAACCTGTCTTTGATCTGCTTATAGTAGTTCCAGGTGATTGAGTCACCGCCCTTTCTGATTTGGTGTGCTCCTTGAAACACTCCAAACCATTGAGTTTTAAAATACTTGATAAAATGCGCAAAGGCTGCCTGGTTGGAAAGGATATAAGGATGGCGGAAAAGGGCGTTGTAGAAGGCATTTGTATCTTCCTTTCTCACAAGGGCAAGAGCAGCAAAGCAATAAAAAATGTCCTTGGCTTCTTTAGTGCCTTCAGAGTTGACCAGCTCATGAATTTCAGAGCACTTTTAGAGGCGGCGGCAGAGTGCCTGCCAGAAGTGGAAGTAGCATCCCTGAGGGGAGCTCTTGAAGACTCAAATAAAGGCATTTGCCTGACCATGTTCAAAATTCACCACCAGATATTCATGATAAGGAAGGCTTTCTGCCTGCTTCCTGGTTGGGGTGGCTTCCTCTTCCTGGGACCGGGCCTTCTTCTTGCGCCCTCTATTTTTCTTGGGCTCCTCTTCAATGGTTGGGAGGATTTCATCCAGCTTAGCCTTCAAAATTGTAAGTGCACAGACATATGTTTCCTGATTCTTGTTGGGAAGAAAAAAGAAGACCAGGGGAAGAACTAGATTACCAACCTACCCATGGATATTCTAAAGCTGGCTGAAGAGCTTTGGGCAGGTTGAGAAAGTGCCATCTACAAGCCAGGTCTTGCATTTCAACAGGTTGCGCAGATTCTGTGAGGTGGCAAAGCAAATAATGCGCTCAGGCACATGTTGGCCATTGTTGTGAAAAAGGTATCTCTCTTCATGGCAAGACAGTTTTTGTTCCTTGGTAAGGATCAATTGGTCAATGGAGCTTGTACTGACGCCTTCAGTGCTTAGAGCATATCTCTGATTAGTGAGATATCTCTGCAATTTTGAGGCGCCATCAACAGTGGCAAGTTAGGTATCATTTAAATTTAGGAGGGCATCATTGACCACCTCAGTGGCAGTTTGATCCTTGGTGGTTGGGATCATGTCAGGAACCCATCTGCTTAGAAACATACCATCCAAAAGGTGTATGGCCGTGGATGGGTTCAACCATGTGATTAGAGAACCAATTGGAAGGGAGACTATCCCCATATGGAACAATTCTCCAATAAGACAGTATTGACCCAAAAGGGGGTTGAATCTTCCCAACAAGAAGTAAGCCCCCAGATAACTTAGGAGGAAAACAGAAGCCAAGGGATGAAATAAAGAAGGACTGGGTGGACTGGTCCCCATGACCTGTGGTTTCTCTGTGACTGGGGGATTTGGTGACAGTGGGCTGGTGGTGTACCATATGCCTGGTACCACTTGGCGCCACAACTTGTCCAAGTAATTGGGAGGAGGTGAACCAGAATCTGCTCTGGTTCCAAAAGAAAGGCTTGAAGTAAGGGACTGTACAAGGAGCAATCAAACCAACCATTTATACCCAAATGGGCCCCGTTGGGATAACTTGGGTAGCATCATGGTGTTTGATTTCAGGATTGGAGAGCAGTCAAAAAGATAAATCAAATAGGTTGGTAAATTGACTTTATTAACTGAACAATCAAATAACCTGACAAATGGTGCCTTTTATAGACTGTCAAGAGCTATTAGAAGTGTAGTTTTAAAGGGGAATTGGGGAAATATTGGGGGAATTGGGGAAAGAAACTTGGCAGGGGGAGCTTTGGTTTGCATTTTTAAAAAAGATTATTATTTTAAAGCAATATACAAACTTGCCCCTGCTGAGCCTCTCCAACAGCTAGGTGTCATTTACCCCAGCTGTTGGAGAAGCAACAGCTTGGGGAAGCTTCTGGGGTGCAAATACAAAACCAGAAGAGTATAAACAATCCTTATTATGATTAAATTCAACTACAGAGCTTAACACTTCTTTAATGTTGTCTTTGTTTGAAGCAAATCTGGTTTCAAAAAACTCTGTCCCTGTTGCAACCTCTGATTGGCTGCAGTAAGCCCTCTCGCTTATTGAGAAAGGTAAGTTTGAATTCACTCTACTAATGTTATCTAGATGATACATAACCAATTGAGAGGACCCAGGAATGGCCTCCTGGATTAATTCCAAAGCAGCAAAAGGTAATTGAGGGCAGATACTGCAAACTAATAATTCCTTTTTAAGACCTGAGGAACAGCCCAACTTAGGGGAAGGGTTTTCAGACCCAGGATCAATCAAGATTTTGTTGTTGTTGTCAGGAAGGAAAGCAAAAGCATTCCTGATAGATCACCTGGCAAAGAAACCAGTGTATAAGTTGATAAAGTGGGTTGAAAGGCTTGGCACAGTAATGATTGACAGTTAGGGCTTTAAATCTAGTGAACCCATAAGTGATAAGCATTGCTGGACACCCAACCTTATCACATTTATAGTGATGTTGGCAGATGGGTTTCTTATTGTCATTACAGCTGAAGCTGTACCCCTTGTAGACAAAGCCAGTACCCCCTTTCTTAGTCATGATGGGGTATCTGGCTGGATATGTTGTGGGAATAGAAAAGATGCCATTTCAATTGCATATATTGTGGATGCTGTTAAGATCCCAGAGCTCAATTTGCTCTTCTGCAGGAGCACCAGGCTCCAACTCCTCTTCCTCTTTAGGCTCTGAGGTAGGATCAGAGTGGCAATTGAAGTTGAATAACTTTTCTTGGGGGTCTGAGGGGGAGTACACAAATGGAGAGTGGGGAGGAGTAGGACCATTTCCCTCTAGTTCAGGTGATGGAGTTGGGGTCTTGGGGGGAGCTTTGGCCTTAGAAGGCTGCTTCTTTGGGGTAGTCTTGGCCTTATTGGACTTGGGAGGAGGGATCTTGAACTTGGAGGCCTTGGGCGCAGTGACAACCGCCAGAATCAACTCATTCCGCAAGTCAACTTACTATATGTCAATAATCAGAATTAAAAATACTTTAATGTTGACAGCATTGAAAGTCAGAATTAAGTTTTAACTCATGCAGACTACTAAATGTTGACACTTTTTTAATAAGCAGAAACCTGTTTCCTGAACATTTTACTTAATAAAAATTAAGCTTCAAGATTTTTTAGGGTAATGTGACAACATAGATTTTAAAAAGTCCATAAAAGATTATACATGAATATTAAAAAAATTCATAAAAATACACTTTTATTTTATTTTACTATGAAATTAGCTATCTTTACTATAATAAATTTTTTCCCATTTATAAAAACAAAACAAATCTAATATACAAAAAGATGCTACATAAAATTTCACGTATTATGGCAAAATATAGCAATCAGAAACAGTAATACAAAGTTTTTATATTGAAAACTACAAAAAAATATAATTTACTAGTAAAATACCATTATAGACCATGTAATACAGTCTAAAGCATCAAACTATCAATAGAAAATCAATGATTTTATAAAACCAGTATCATAAATTATTAATGAGTTATTTAGAATAACTATTTATTTAAAAATATTATTCTTAACATATAAGAACTATATAAAAAATTAGGCAATACTCAATAAATTTAATTAAAAGCTAGGCTGTGATCACCTGGTTGCCATTAAGAACTGTGGCAATCTTCTTGATGTATTTCCCAATATCTTAAAGCTTATATTTGGCCTTGACAACATCCTTGATCTTCTCTTGATACTGTTTCTCTTTGTTGTTTCTCTTCTTCTTGGATGGGCGGTTCTCAATATCTCTGATGGATGCAGCAGTCTTCCCCTGTTGGACTTTGAGGTGCTTGTAGAAGGTGTTGTATCTGGGCTTGATTCCAAAGGAGGACTTGATATACTTATATCAGTCCTCCAAAGATGAAGTAGTTTTAATCTCATCCTTAAGAACTGCCTTGTAGCAGTTCCAGTTGGCTTTGGCTCTGGGCTTGCTCTGGCGCTTAGTGACCTTATGTCCAATCCACTGTGGTTTTTAATATTCAATGAAAGGGCAGAAGGCATCCTCATGTTTCTTAGCATATGTATCCTGGCATAGGAGCTCAAAGGCTTGTCCAGCATGCTCTGGCTTTACACAGGCTAGTGCTAAAAACTGCTGAATTAAGAACTTGCACTTTCCTGATGTATCTAGACGGTGGAGCTTGCTGAGCTCAGGTAGACCCTTTAGTTGCCTGTTGACAGCCTGTCAATAATGGAAAAAAACACCCCTGTACCTCTCCACCAAAGGTATTTATAAAAGCATTATACTGGGCAGTTTCATAGTCCATGATTATAGTTGAGGGGCCAAGTGCTTTATCTTGAGCTTCTTTTTCTGCATCAAGGGTGGCTTCATCCTTTTCATCATCATCTGGATTGGCTCTAGTGTTATGGCCAGGGGGACTCTTTCTATTACTGGGTAGGGCTTTGATGCCCTCCTGAAGGATTTTAAAGGCCCTTGTGTAGATATCTTCTGTTGCCCCAGAAAGCAGAAAGTAGGCAAATGGGAGCACCTTGTCTTCAATAAGGGAATGTACAACCCATAGTTGGTAAAAAGGCGGGGGCATACTGCAAAGGTACTGTCACATAACCAGGTCTCTGAATCTCTTAACTACTCCAGGTTCTATTGTGTAGAATAGCATATAATTATTGCCTCTGATGAAGGCCCATCATCATGTAAAAGGAATACCTCATCACCATTGAACATCTTTAACTCCTCTGTCAATACCAACTCTCCTTGGACCATGGCAGATTTCTTATGGGGGACTAGTTCACGGCGTTTGTCACATATGTACTTCACTAACTGGTTGCGGTCAGGGATGAGCTTCAGGTTCTCATTACTTAGGTGTGTGGTGGCCTTAACTGCCAGATCAGAAGCCTTGACGTCTTTGAAGACTGGAATCATTTGGTAGAGGTACCACTTTAGAAGCTTTTCAATAAGATTGATTGGAGCATTGCATGTGTGCCCTCCTTTTTCACTAGTGACTTTATACCATCCTTCTGTGTTGATCCTGGTAGCGCAGCTTCTATCTTCACACACATAATTCTTGCTTCTTCCTGCTCTCTTTTGATTTTTGCAATTAAAAACATAGCCATCACAGACTTTACTTGCACCTCCTTTGACAGACATTAGAGGGGGAAACTGAAGGAACTTCTTTGGGATCTTAAACTCTCCTTTGATGTTACATATATTGTGAACCTTTAGGGGATCCCATGGGCCAATTGGTGCTTGATGATATTCAGACAGATAATCATCAGGATCTTCTTTATTGATACTTGATGAGGAGGATGGAGGTGCAGATTTTTTGGGTGGTGGAGGGGAATTATCTGGAGTTGGATTCTTGCGCTTCTTGGACTGGGATGAGCTTGGTTCCTTGGGACTTGATTCATCTGGGCTTGACTGGGGTTCTGGACTCTTGGGTATCTTCTTTCTTCCTTGTTTGTTTAGTGGAACCTCATCTCCTTCTGATTGGTACCAGCTTGGAGAAGAGGAGGGGGAAGGGGAGGGCTCTTTGCTTTCAGGGTCTGGGGTCTTCTCCTTTGTCTTCTGTTTTGTTGAGGGCTCTTTGGCTGGTGTTTGTTGGGGTAGGGGCTTTGGGCCTTTCCAGAGGCTTTGGGCACTTTCTTGGTTGACTTGGGGTTATTTTGTGGCTTCTTGGAAGATTTGTCCTACAATAATTAGAGTATAGTTCATAAAGTAAGAATAATCATGTGAGACATAGATAAAATTAAATAATAATCACTTGTTTTAAATTTTATTATTAAGTAAATAGTTTATAGAAGTATAGAAAGTAACTTTAGAGCTATTTTATCAGTAAAGAATAGGAAAAAACCCATGTTTAAATAAAAGGTTGTCATTCTGGTAGTCACAGTAGTCAAAAATATTTAATTTAGTTTGTCAGCATAAAAAAATACTTTAATTTTGACGTTGACATACTGACAGTCAGCATTAAAGTGGAAAAACACTATGAAATCACTTATAAAGCTTGGTTAATATTTTCTGGAGTTGGTTTTAAGGCTGAAATTGATTATTTTTAAATTTAAAAAAAATCAAAGAGTTGCATGTGTAACTTATGAAAACTAAAATATAGGGATTGTGGAGGGAAGTCTGAAGTACAGCCCTGGGTACTTTGGCCTGAATCACCATACCATTGTAGGTGTGCTTTTTGTTAAGCAGCAGTGTTTTACTAATAAACCAGTGAAGGTGTCAGCATTCAGGCAGTCAGCGTCCTTTTATAGCAACTCTCCTATTAAATCTTGCTTAAATTATGTCACTTTGTTTTTTAGCCAAACTCCTTCATTGCAATTTAGGCAACATGTCAATTTGACACAAAGTCCACATTATAATTACATATATAAATTCTAGTTTTAACATATGTGTGTTGGCTTAAGTGGACTTCCAGAAATAAGCTATAGTTTATCCAGTGAATTTAAAATAACAGTAAATATCTAAATAATACAAAGAATGCTCTGAAAGTTGGCATATGTCTTTGTTCAATGCTTATCTTAATATTTATTTAATAAAAACAGTAGTATAAAATATAAAAAATAGTTATTTTTAGAATATTGTGTATTTTATTAAGAAATTTATGGATTCTTATTTGGGGTCTTTTCCAGATAGTACTTACTGTAGTCAACCTTAATGTAAAAGTACAAAGAAACTTACATTTTCATAGTAAATTATATTAGTTTTTTGGCTTAAAATTAAGCCTTTGTTTAAATGGCGTTGACATTATGTCTGTTCCTTTTTAATTTTCCAATTCTGACTTAATAATTCACTATGAAAAATTAGCTTAGTTTTGGAAATGCCCAATTCCGGCAGATAAATACCAAAATAATGTCAACTTACTGAATGTCAAAAAATTGTCAACATTCAGTAAGTCAACTTGCAGAATGAGTTAATTCTGGTGGTTGCCAAAATAAAGATATTTTATATATCATAACAACAAAAAAATATAAGGAAATTCTATATTTAATTAAGTATACTTTATATAAGCACAACTGAAAAATCTCATGCCTAAAGATAAATTAACAATATATAAGATATTTCTTACAAAACCACATTAAAAATGTATATTAAACTTATCATTTATACCTAAAAAGATTAGTACTATATAAATAAATTAAAAAAATATAAAAATCCAAAATTGAAAACAATCCAGGAAAAGCAAAGCAAAGTTTATTAGGCTAATTATACCCACCAGCAAGAGCAGTTATGACATCTTCAAGGTATTTTTTTATCTCTGCCACGTTATATTTTCTTCACCACCTTTTGCACGGCCTCCTAGTACTCCTGTGTTTTACTCTTCTTTTTCTTTGGGGCCACCTGGTTGGCCAGGTTGCAAAATTTGGAGACATTTCTGGCCTGCTCCTCCTGTAGCTAGGCATTGAACTTGTTGTATTTGGGGTTAGACCCAAACTCCACCTTCAAGTGCTTGTGCCAAGCCTCAAGGCTGGAGGTGGTCTTCATCTCCCCCTTGAGGCAGGCGCCCTGGCAATTCTAAGGGGCAGTAGCCCTGCTCTTTCCTCTCCAGGCAGTCACCTTCTTGCCTACCTATTACCGCTCAAATTAATCAAGGTAGCCCTTGAAAATGATGGAGTGCTTCTTGATGTAAGCATCTTCCAGGAGGGCCTCAAAGCCAATCCCAGTATGCTCTGGCCGCACAAAAGCCAAGGCAGAAAACTGGGTGATGGCAAAGCGGCACTTCCCTTTACCATCATTAAGATACTTGTCAAAAAGCTCCTTCTTGCTCTTGAGATTCTTGATGAGGGCCTTCCTAAAATGGAAGAAGCAGCCCTGTAATTCTCCATTGAAGGTGGCCTCAAAGGTTCTGAACTGATCTTGCTTAGATTCCATTATGATCACCTTCAGCCCAAGCAAGCGCACATGAGCTAGCTGCTCTGCGGCTAGGGTGAACTCATCCTTCTCGGCGGAGAAAGGGTTTGCTCTGGTGGTGTGGGTGGGAGGGGGGAGCTGGTTGGTGGGAAGGGAACTCAAAGCATCCCAGACAATTTTGAATGCTCTGGTGTAGACTTCTGTCTTGGCACCAGGCAGGAGGAAGAACACAAGAGGGATGACCTGGTCATTGAACTGCCCATGAAGGACCCAAAGCTGATTGAAGATGGTTGGGCAGGTTGCAAATGTGCTGTCACACAGCCAGGTAGTAGCAGTATTGAGCTGCTCCAGGTTTTGGGTTGTGGCGTAGTCAATGATCATATCCTCCACTTCCTGCCCATTGTCATGGAGCAGGAACATCTCTCCATCTTCAGTTGTCTTGAGGGCATTGAAAAGGACCAGGTCTTCAATGTTGGTGGTGCTCTTGGCCAGGGGGTTTGAGGCTTGGCGCCTATCACTCACAAACTTGACCAACTGGGTGTGAGTAGGGACCCTCTTGAGGTTGGTAGGGGACAGGTACTTGCAAGCAAGCACAGCCAGCTGGGTGGCAGAAAGGTCTTTGGAGGTGGGCACAATCTGCACCAGATACCATTTGAGAAGGCGGGCAATGGTTGTGTTGGGCATCACACAAGTGTGCTCACCCTTAATTGTTTGGACTAAGTCCCAGCGCTCAGTATTGAGCCGCACTGGGCAGGAGTAGTCCTCACAGGTATAGTGGCAGCTCTTGAAGCCCCAGATGGCATTATTGCAGCTGAAAATGTAACCATTTGCTACCATTGCTGGCCCCCCTTTGACGCTCATCATGGGAAAGCATTTGGCAAGATGGAAGGAACCTTGAAATTCCCATCAACATTACAGATATTGTGGGCCACAAGAGGGTCCTGTGGGCCAGCAGGAGCATGACAGAAGCCAGGAAAGTTATTGGGGCAGGGCTTTGCATCATCCCCAGATTAACTTGAAGAAGGGGAGTTTGGTGGGGGAAGCAGAAGGGGGCTTATCTTGGTGCTCATCATGTGTAGGAGACTTATCCTTTGGAGGGGACTTCTTGGCATGGTGCTGCTTCTTGGTAGGCTCCTTGTCTGAAGCAGAGTTATAGAAACTGTGGTCATTAACTGAATATAAGTTTCCTCTCCCCCAGTGGAGTGAGCAGGGCTCTTCTTGGTAGAGGTCTCAGGGGAGGGCTTTGGGGAAGGCTTTGGGGAGGGCTTGGGAGTGTCCTTCTTTGATGAGACAGGATTCTTCTTGGTGGCTTTGGTGGGCTTAGTGGGACGCTTGGTTCCTTTGGGCTGCTTAGAGGTGTTCTTGTCCTAAAATAATAAGTAAAAGGGTTTAAAATAAAGCAATGTATTTAAAGTATAATAAAAACTATAAACCATGTCAAATAAAAAATTAAACCTTATAGGGTTTTTATTGGCATTTAAAATTTAAAAAATACTTGTATAGTTTTTATTTTATTATATTTTTAAATAACAAGTTAAAAGATAAGAGATTTATTTAAAAGTACTATGTTTAGATATAGATTTTATTTAAAAATTAAAAAATAGGAAAGAGGAAGTAAAAAATACAACATATCAAAAAATTGCTGATTTTATTATGTAAAACATAAAGTTTCATATGTGAGAAATGAAAAGTGTTGACACTATGAGTGACAATTAGTAAAAAAAGCTGAATTCTCATTGTCAATTAGAAAATTTGTAGACATTAGCATTGAAAACATTAACACTGTTGACATTTTTTAAAAATTTACTATGAAAAAATATAGTATGCTTAATTAAATTTACTCAGGCTAGCAAATATTAACTGTTTTCTGTGTATTTTTGCTCCCATAATAAAAATTTTAAAAAAAACATATTGTCACAAATGACAAACTCCTACTGACCATGATTACTGAAAAGCCTCAACTACAGGATTTGAACCCTGAGACCCTGCGGGCCACCAGCCCGCAGGACTGGCTGCCTGGCTGCCCACAGATTTTTGGGCTCAAGCCAGGGCAGATCTTGACTTCAGAAATCCCCTTAAATCTGGATGAATCAAAATCATTTACATTGACAATTCCCACACTAAAGGTTCCTGTTAACGCAAGCAATCAGCAGGCAGGCCCAGCCATAGAACCCAAAATAACTTGGGCCTTCACAGGAAAGGAAATAGAGAAACTTCCCAATAAATGTGGGCCACCCAGAAATAACCAATCCCATACCCACCAAGGAAATTGGAGTATTCCTAGTTTAAACCAGCCAATGATTTAACTCCTGCAATGAATGCCACCAAAGACAGGAAAGATCAGGTAAAAGGTACCACCCAGGCCAGAGAAATTTGTAAAAGTTTTCCCATGACAGATGAGCATACTTATACCCTGGAACACCAGGAAGATGTCCATTGCCATTCTTGCAATAAAGTGACATGAACCTTTGGTTCAATCAGGTTATTCCATATTTGATTTTAGTTCTATTTTATCTACAGTCTACCTCCCACAGTTCTGCACCCCATACCCTACAACCCCAAGAAGCCGCGGACCAATTTCCTGAGTTTTACTGTCCACCAGGAGCCCCTAAAGCCCCGTACACTTCATCAAGTACCTTCCCAATCCTCTGTATTTGGAGTTCACCCTAGAGGAAATACTAATCTACAATCCAGAGGCAAGAACTAGAGAGACCAAAACCGTATACAGGGAAGGCCGCAAGATCACTATTCCTCCCCTGCTATTCTGCAACAAATACAACTACCTGTCCGCGTATTTGGTCCCCATGACTCCACCTCTCACCCTGCGGCCCAAACGCCCGCAAGAATCCGTTGCTGCCAATGAATCCACCTCTACTCAAATGTTTGGGGTGATGTACATCACTCTTACCGGCTTGATAGATTCTATGGTACCCGCCAGCAGACCTTGGGCCCTCCTGGACAAATTGTTATCTTATATTGTAAAGTTAGCTTCAATATTGTGGTGGGCTCTCCCTGCCGGGCTCGCAGGCTGTCCGCCTGCAAGTTCTCATGAACCCCCCACAGGCTGGATCCCTGACACATATTAAAATAAGTAAAAAATAATCAAAGTTCTTTATTTCTTTGTTAAAAATTATATTTGGATAGTGACAATATGATATTTTACCATTGCATATATTGAAAGTTGTTAAGAAAGTTATCTTCAGCAATAAAAAGGGTAAAGTGTCAACAATGTCACTTACATCATTCTTTATAGGAGGTGACATATTAATTTAAGCTTAATTGTGCCACTCTTATTTGCTTAACTTTACCCTGGCAGATGATTGCAAGCAAATACACAACATTTCTGAGTGTGGACATTATTTTCAATAATAAACTCTATAGTAAGTTACATAGTAACTCACGCTTAAATTATTGGATTGCTGTTAGCCACTAATCCACTTAATATATTAAAGCCGGAATAAGTGCCACATATATATTTATAAGATGAACATTTTAACAATCTAATGTATGCACAATGCCTTTTTCTATATAATAATGTAATAAAAAATATTTTTAAATATGCACTTAATTTTTTGTTGTAGATGTTTCAGTTTCATTATTAAAAATAATTTTGGCTTACAGTAGTTTTAAAAGCTATGGCGACAAGCAAAATGAACTCAGATTTAAACAAAATCATTTCAGATTTAAACAAAATCCAAGTTGCGCACAATTCAGGATTCAAATAATTTAAATATTGTTGGTTAATAAATGAAATGTCAAACCAAAAACAAAATTTCACTCGCCCATTATACAAAATTATATCAAACATCAAGTGGTGTAGTTCAACCCACAAACAAAATGAACTGATGCAACAAGTGAGATGGATGGATGCTATTCCGGAGTATATTATAATCCAATCAGGATTCATATGAGACACCAACAGAAGGACCAAAATAAACAAAATCTGAGTAATCTAGAAGCGAGATTACACAAACACAAAACAAAATGAACTCACACAAGATGTGTAGTATGAGCAGCCTAAAATAGAAAAATAACAGTATAACAGCCAATCAACAGCTATCCAATTTAGGAACAGAGGCATCTTATTCATTTTCATGGCTCCAGATTTGTATGGAATGGTTTTGAGAACCTTCCAAATATAGACTTGAGATTACAATAAAAATAAATCATTAAATTTTAAAATTTCTACTTTTAGTGATTTTATCCTAGGTTTTTTTTCAATATAGTTTTCAACAGCAATATTTTCAACGGCGCCAGAAGCCAAGCCAGCAGCAGCCAAGCCAGCTTCAATGGAGGCGAGACTCAGGACGTGGAGGCACCTGTTTACACCCAAGCCTTTGAGGCAGGTAACAAGGAAGCTGACCTGTTACTGTCCCCCAACCCATATGGCTTTGACTTGTTTGAGAGTCACTTTGCGTCTAGTGCTGCCCCTGCTCCCACACCCACCCCTGCACAAGCTGCCCACCAACTAACCAATCAGGATGGCAACCTCAATTTGGAACAACTTCCTGCCATTGCCCAACCTGCCCCTCCCTCAGCCAATCAGGCTTCATCTCCCTCCTCCCAGCACCCCAAACGCAGAATAATCACTGCCCAAATTCTTCAGGAAATTGTGGCACTCAACCTGCAGGGTCTGTCCTGGGATCAGATTGCTGACCAATTGCAATTTAACCAAGCTACTGTCATGCGGGAATTCAACAGCATGATGAACAGGGGGAATAAGATTGGGGCAGTCAAGAAGCCCAAGAAGGCCAAAGAGTCCCAGATAACTGAGGCATACCCAATCATGCTCGACCTCCTCAAGCAGGACCCCAAGCTTCCCTTGACCCAGGTCCAGAAGCAACTTGCTCACCATGGCATTTGGGTGTCTGAGCGCATGGTGCAGCTCTGGATGTACAGGAAGGTGGCTTTTGTACAGGTTCTTACCAATTTTGCCGGCAACCAATGGGATGGCGCTGAGGATTCCCCGTATAATCCCGCCATTGAATACACCCTGGTCCAATGCCTGACTAGTCTGTCAGATGATGTCATTTTCATCTCCTACTACAAGCTATTGTTAGCTTTTGATGACTTTAATGAGATGGGAAAAGCTGCCACCAAGAACAGAAGGAAGAAGATCAAAAAGGGGACGTTCATTGGTGCATTTCTGGCTGTGTTGGCCAAGGGTTTTGTCTATTATTGGACAAACCCTGATTTTGTTGATGGGTACTCATACGGCCACATCCTCAGTGGATTGCTCAACTCCTGGGATGGCTCAAATTCAAAGCATTGGGTTTTCTTGAGCCACCAGATGGAGGGTAGCTCCACTGCCCTTGAGGCCATCCAGGGATGCGGGCACCAAGCATCTGTGTACCCAGCTGGCCACGCTGACGTCCATCTGGGTGATGTTGTCTTCTTTAACATTGGAGATACACTACAGGAGCGCCGCCCTCAGGCTTTCAACAACCTCTATCTTGGGGTCCTTAACAACAATTCTCTCTTTGGTCACCAAATGGTGACTGACTTGTTTACGCAAATGGTTTTCCATGTGAACATGGGCAGCCAATCACGTAAGGATAAGTGCCTTCCACCTCGGGCCACTGCCACTTACCAGCCCATCCAGCCAATGACCAATGAGGAGTACAACAAGCGGTATATGGCAGCCATCATGTGAAATCCTCCTGCCTCCACCCCCACCACCAACACCCCTAACCCGCAAGCCCAACCACCCAATCCCAGACCCCCCAGGCCAGCACTGCCTCTACATCTTCCTTCCCGTGTTATTTTGCCTCCTAGGCATCACTCTCCCCCGTCTCAATAAACTCCCTGTCACCAAAAATTTTATATTTATATTATCTTTATTTTGAATTTCAATTGTTCATGTTCTCTTTGTTTATAGTTGGTTTTATTCTTTATGTTCAGCTTATTTCTATAAAATCATATATTTACTATGGTGTGTATCTAGATCCTGAACACAGTTATTTTTAGCACCAAACCATAGCCCCTTGTGAAAACATTAACAACAATTTGGTGATCAGCTAAATTTGAATTAGAAAATTATAGTGTTAACTGTTTTTAGATAAAGTTGTTACTGATCCAAATTCAAAACCTTAATGATAAACTTTAAGCCAATCAGGAGCCGAGTGATAAAGTGATTGTTGTGACATAAAGGGACATTCAATAATTCTTTGATGCATGTGCGCTAATTAATATGATTGGCTGGATGTTTTGCCATTGTACGCCATTGCCGCTGTGGCAAGTTGTTGGTGGACTAGTGCACAATCAGCTGCTGGGTTAGCACTAGTCCATCAACAACTTGCCACAGTGGCAATAGCGTACAATGGCAAAACATCCAGCCAATCACATTAATTAGCGCACATGCATCAAAGAATTATTGAATGTCCCTTTATGTCACAACAATCACTTTATCACTTGGCTCCTGATTGGCTTAAAGTTTATCATTAAGGTTTTGAATTTGGATCAGTAACAACTTTATCTAAATACAATTAACACTATAATTTTCTAATTCAAATTCAGTTGATCACCAAGTTGTTGTTAATATTTTCACAAGGGGCTGTGTCAAGCGCCAAAAATAATATGATAACCAAGGAAACAATGCCACACAAAGCAAATGACACATATTGAGATGTATGTAAAACATATACAAAATGGGTAAAAAGATGGGATAATGTATTAAATGGGAAAACAAAAAGGAATAAACAAAGAGGCAATTGTATCAAAATAATACAGAATTTATTGGGGCAAGAGCTATAAAAACATATGAAAAGGTTAGTAAAAAATCAATGAGCAAATTGGAAAAACTTCTAAAAGACCTTGACTTGGCAATTGCCAAAATCAAAGAAATTGACTGCAAGGTCAAGGAAAAAGTGAAGTCTGCCGTCCTTGAAGGGGACAAAATTGAAAAGGTATCCGCCAAGTCACTCATGACCAAAATACTGGACACACCTGAGAAGACAATAGAGCGCCTACTCAACATTCAGAAGACAGTGGTTGAAGGCTTGCAATTCAAGTCCTTTGCCCTCTCTGCGCCGTCTGTCTGGACGGCCCTGAGATGTATGCACATCTCAAACCCGCCAAGAGGGCCCGCAAGGAGGACACTGAGACGCCCGCACAACTGCTTGCGCCAAGGATGGCAAAGCCTGCCAAAGCCGCCGGCAAAGAAGAAACCCAAGAAGGTAACCTAAGAAAATAAATCTAATAAAAATTCATAAATACTTACCTTTTTTAGAAGATGTTGATGGCAAACTCCGCCGGGTCCTGGTTCCTTTTGTTCCCCCCACCTTCTACTCATATTTTGCCACTCACGTGGCAAAGCAGCTTTTCCTGTCCCCCCTGTCTTGCAGGAGCTCAAAGATAGGATTCACAGTGAATTCCCAATGTCCAGGGAGGCATTGGCTGGGCTGACACATGAAGAGGGAGCATCTGAGTGGGCAGTTACTGCCTACAAGGATGCTCAACTGGTCTGCCTGGACCCGGTTAACCTCAGTGGAGTTTACTGTGTAAACTTCATTGAGCTTGTTTGGAACGTCCTGGCAACGCTCCCATTCAAGAATATACTGGAGATGGGCCGGTCTCATGCTGCTGCTTGCTTCTGCTTTCCAGTGGAGCACACCCTGTCCTACTTGCTGGAGAACTTTGGGTGTGCGGTAGAAAAACTGGCTGTTGCGGATGCAACAGCCGTGAAGAAGACTAAAATCCTCCTGGCAGACTTCAGGCTGGCCTGGAGTGCCAACAAGACGGGGGTCCCAGAAGCTATGGATCTTACCTTCAGCAAAACTAAACATGAGAAAAAAATAAGTGCAGTATACAATAAATTATGTGAGTTTACGGAAGCCTTTGCTGGGCAAAGGCTTCACCTTGTTGTTTACCTGGGGTTCCTGTTTTACTTTGGAATGAGCGCCAGCATGGAGGACCTGGACGGGGTTCTTCTGGGGATTGACAAGGCCCGGCTTGCACTCAACAGGAAGAAGGCCCCCCCCCGGATATGACTCAGTGGACCATGTTATCTTGGACGCCCTGGTCCTGGCTGGAATCTACGGGTTTGTGGCCCCGCCTGAGAAGCTGCTGCTTCACTCCCACCTAAACATTCTGCCTTTCACCAGCAGGTGGGAGTATTTTAACCAGGGTGTATCCACTGTCCACAGTGTGGCAGTGGAGGTTGTGTGCCACCTCCATCGCGGGGTGAGTACATACCACCAAACCCATTATAGGCGCTCCTAATATATCCTCTATTCCAATAAATATATTTAACCTTTAGATTATTTTTATTATAATTAATAATTTATAAAATAATATTTTAGCAAACATTACTTGCAAAATAAATTCCAGGGAAGGTTTTAATAAAAGCATATAATATATGTCAATAAAAGCTACTTCTAATTTGTACAATTTACATTTTTTTAGTTTCCTTTTTATATTTATTTGCAAAAAATGATATTGATGTGTTTGCGTAATCCATTATCAAGCGTTTGGGATACCCTTGGATGCAATAATAAAAATGATTATAAATAAATAAATTACTAACCTTCATTGATGGTGCTGCTGAATGTGATTGTGGGCTTGGAAACATCTAAATATAAAATGTTAGTTAATGAATCTTGATTAGTAAATTAGAGGATATATAAAAAAGTGGGATAAGCTAAGCCTTTAATTGATTGGCTGATTTGCAAGGCACGCGGGGATAAATAAATCAGTGTGGCCATAGAATTTGGCCACGGCCTCAGCTGGGATGGTATGGATCCCTGCCTGTAGCAAATCAAAAAGGTCCTCTGTCCCAGTTGGGGTTCCTCGCTTGACAACTTTCTTGAGCCACCCAAAGACTTCCTTGATGGGATTTAGGAAGGGCAAATAGGCGGGGAGGAAGAGAAGGTGCATATTTGCCGTGGCCAATTGCTGGGGGCCCACTGCAATGCTCGTGTCAATTGATGGAAATTCTTCAAGAATATCTGTGACCTTGTGGAGACCAACGTTATCCAGCACAATTATGTTAGTGAAGCCCGGGCTTGTGCGCCTCAGGTGCTCCTGGACCAATTGGAGGAATGATAGGAAGGTCCAGCTATTGTGAGATCCCAATATCATTTGGTAGAGCTCAACCCCCTTTGGACCAAGGAGAGCCACCATCAAATAGGCTGTGGCGCGGACTGCAGCACACCAAGCCATCCTGTCATTGGAGCCTCTGGGGACATACCCATACTCATTGTGCATTGATGAGGCAAATGCTGATTTGTCAATGTAGTAAAATTTGACCGTCCCCTTGGCTTTTAGGGCAGTATACGCCTCTGCGTATTTTCTCCGGGTCTCAATATTGGCTGGGCTGTTCTGATTGTATGGGGATACCCTGAGTTTTTTCCAGGAAAATTGCATTCCCTTGACCAAATGATAATAGAAGGAAATTGAGGCCTCAACCCCAAAAGCAGACTTGACCATGGCCTGTATATTTGCCAGTTCAAGATGGCAATCTTGGGTTATCCACTGGCAGATTGCCCATTTGTGCTCCTTTGTGAGCATGGTCAACACGCGCAAGGATTTCTCTGCGGCAAGGACTTGACCCATGTTGAGGAACTTGTTGAAGGTCTTTGAGGCGTACTTGGGATCCACCCTGACAATGGCTGCGGCCGCCTTGTAATTGCCTGATTCACGCATTAGATTAAGCAGGATGATGCATTTGATGTCGGAGATGCGCTTCTGAGCGGGCTTTTTAGCGGTGGGGATTGACTCATCAGCATTGGGCAAGGCACAGGGCATAGGCACCTTGTTGTAAAAGGCTGCAACTTTCTTGCGCACCAGTTGTTCCTTATCAGTTTGAAAGAACTTGAGCTCTTTGTTGTCCTCCTGATTGCCATCACTTATGTATGGCTCATAGCTAGTATCAAGTACAGGCTTCATCTTCTCCAGCATGGCTGACGGGACCAACTCTTGCCGGTACACAGCGTCAAACACATATGAAGTAAGTTCTACCTCCTTGTTTCTAACCATTTTGGTAGTGGTGACCTTGGTTGGCTTCCGGGTTAGCTTTGGGACCCGAGGGTTTATGCTCTGCACCCTAGCAGCTTGTGATCCTTGAACCAGCTGTGTCAGTGCAGCGTCACTATGGAACTCTCCTCTTCCGCCTACCTCCCGAGTAGGCACTTGTATTGTACTGAGTCTATTCTTTGACCCGTGGGGGCAACCGCAACTGCGGCGCACAATGGGTGCATTGGTACTCTGGTGTTGTGTTCCTTCCATTTTAAAATTTAATAAAATACTAAATAAATTTTAATTAAGTTACTCCCTAATTTTAATTTTTGCTTTTATCTGAATATGGATATTTAATTAGAGGTTTTCCCACCCAATATCCCAATTATAGATTTTTTATTTCTTAATTAGTTATTTCTGGTTTACAACGCCCATTTTTGAATACCCAAAATAATTTCCACCCTTTTTCCCAGATTTTATGCCAAATATAAGCACCCAACACAATATTTTTAAAATTTATGTTTCAGATCTCGTGTCTTATTTTAGATGCCTTGGTATCATTCTTGATTGCAATCCATTGCACAAACTGCATGAGTGATTTTGTTTTTTTTTTTTGAGTTCCTATTGTGTTTTGTTTTTGGATTGAGTTTTGATGCACCATGTGTGGGTGTATTTTGTCACCAATTCACATAGTAAACATAATATGTTTACTATGTGAATTGGTGACAAAATACACCCAAGCACAGTGAGTCAAAACTCAACCCAAAAATGAAACACAATATTAACTCACTATGTAAACAAAATCAATCAAATGTTGTGTGCAATGTATTGTAATCAAGAAGGATACCAAGGTATCTAAAATAGAGCACACAATCTGAAACACAAATTTTAAAAATATTGTGTTGGGTGTTTGAATTTGGCAGTAAATCTGGGAAAATGGGTGGCTTTTTTCTGAGTATTCTAAAATGGGTGTTGTAAAACCAAAAACAACTAATTAAGAAATAAAAAATCTATAATTGGAATATTGGGTGGGAAAAATATTAATCAAATATCCATATTCAGATAAAAAGCAAAAATTAAAATCAGGGATTAACTTAATTGAAATTTATTTAATATTTTATTAAATTCTTTAAATGGAAGAAACACACCACAGAGTGATAATGCACCTGTTGTGCGCTGCAGTTGCAGTTGCCCCCAAGGGTCAAAGAACAGAGTTAGTGCAATCCAAATGCCTACTCAGGAAGGAGACAGGAGAGGAGAGTTCAATAGTGACGCTGCACTGACACAGCCAGTTTGAGGAGCACAAGCTGCTAGGGTGCAGAGCATCAACCCTTGGGTCCTCAAGCTGACCCGGAAGCCCACCAAGGTTACCACAACAAAAACAGTCAGAAACAAGGAGCTAGAACTTACTTTGAATGTGTTTGACGTTGTGTACCAGCAAGAGTTGGTCCCTTCAGCTATGCTGGAGAAGGTGAAGCCTGTTGTAAATTCACTGCCATCCCTGGCATTGGATTGTAAAATCTTCCCACACTGCACTAAGAAAGGGCCCAAAATGCCAGCCAAACCCCTCCATTCTTTAGAGGATTTAGCGCACACTGTTGATGAGAGGTTTGTGTTAGCCTACCCCGCGGATTCCCTGCCCTTGGTTGCCCCTTCCTATGAAGAAACGTTGGCTAATTTGGACTACTTACTGGCCTGGTGTTGCCCATTTCTAAAAACTATCAGGGTTAGCCAACCAAAGGCCGCCACATCAATGCTTGACAACTCAGTTGAATTTCAAATGCCTGGTACCCCTCCCAGCCAATCAGGTGGCTCCGCGGAAATTAGCTTGAAACCCTCCAGTGCTCCTGGCCTTGATCATCAAAATTTCTCTTCCAGCCAATTGGATCCAGTCCCAGCTGTCATGTGATTATTTTCTCTGCAATCCTCCTATTTTAACATAGCAAGGGGACTTTCAGTCCCCTGCTTGTCTATTTCCAATAATATTAAAAGCTTGGAACATATTGCACACAACTTTAAAAAATAGCATTGTCTGAAACCCCTGTTTTGGAGTCCCTATCATCTAGATTTAAAGTGTTAGTTATTGTTTTAAGGCTTACCTTATATTGACCTGCTTTGAACCCGGCATCTCCTCTGAGGCCTTTGAAAGTAGTTAAACTACATAGTTGTTGTCAGTTCTACATTTGCTTTCAAAAACCAATTGTTGTAACTGTGCTGTTTTAGCAGAGTTACAAGGGGAAAAATATTTAGAGGATTGATAATAATCTTTATTGCAAGATAATGACTATATAGCTATTGTGAGTCAATGGATAGTAGGAACATGATTGGTGATCAAACGGCTGGAAGAGGGGGTGGCTTGATCCTGATAATGAGTCAAGCGCCAAATCAATATATCCACTGTGAAGGATCATCATCTGTTCATGTTGATATATTTGGTAATTCAAGTTGACTTCCTAGTCTGGCTTTGGGTGACCAGGTAATTGGATTGCGGGTCACAAACCTGCTTAGTTGGAACCTTGCTGGCGGGTCGAGCCTGCGGTTTTGACACAATGTTCAAACCTAATTTTTTTAATTTAATCTTTAATATAATTACCACTGTTATTTTGAATTTTTTATTTAAAAACTCTTGTTTCAAACTGCTTTTGCTTCCCAGCTTCATACAAGGCATTCAAGACCATCATAAAGCTTCCCCAAGCTATCTTGTTGCTCCTTGTGCCCTCTTTGACCAGGTTACCCTGCTAGAACAATTTTTTAGTGTTAACTCTCTTGGAAAACTTCCCAATCTCTCCCAAATTTTGTGGAGATTTTAACCATGATACTCTCAGTTGCCAAGTTTGTTGTGTTTTCCCTGGCTCTATTTATGTTACTTCTGTGGTCCACCTCCCCTGATCTGTGGGGGAAAATCTCCTCATCTGCCTGGCTTGTAAGTGAAAATCCTTCTGGTCTCTGGGACCTTTCCAGTGGTCTCCTCTTCTCTGGAGAGGCTGTGATTAAGAGTTTGGAATGCGATGACCTAGATCTGGATATCATTTATTCCACCTTGCCTGCCTCGGTGAAAGAATTGCCTCCCATGATTTCCCTTCCCAGTGCAGACCAGGGCAACTTGGCACCACTTGTGACCCCTGAGATTCTTCCTCTCACTCCCACCCGCACTTCTTGGCTGCTCGCCGGACTGATGTTGATGGGCCTGAACGCCTACTTCCCTCAACTGTCCCCCGCATCCTCCTTGTGGTCCCCTCTTTGAGCGGCCATCCCAGTTCTTCAATGGATGGCATCCTGGTGGTTTGTTTCACCGGGATGGGAGCCAAACTTAGTTAGTTTAGCCCCCTCTCTCACACCTGTACTTGATACTAGCTACAAGTCCTACGTCAGTGATGGTGACCAGGAAGAGGACAAGAAGCCTGAGCTCTACAGAACTGATGAGAGACAACTGGTGTTAAAGAAGGTTGCAGCCTTCTATACCAAGGTACCTATGCCTTGAAAGCCAGTCCCTGAGCAGGATCCCATTTCAACTACTCCCGCTAAGCCCACCCAGAAGCACATCCCAGATATCAAACACATCATCCTGCTCAAGCTAATGTGTGAATCTGGTGATTACAATGCGGCTGTGGCTCTTGTTGGGGTGGATCCCAAGTACGCCTTGAAGACCTTTAACAAGTTCATTGATACTGACTGAGTCCTTGCCGCAGAAAAATCCTTTCACATGTCAACCATGCTCACCAAAGAGCACAAATGGACAATCTGTCAGTGAATAACCCAAGATTGCCATCTTGAACTGGCAAATATACAGGCCATGATAAAATCTACATTTGGGGTTGAGGCCTCAATTTTCTTTTATTATCATTTGGTCAAGGGAATGCGCTTTTCCTGGAAAAAGCTCAGAGTATCCCCCTACAATTGTAATAGCCCAGCCAACATTGATGTCCAGAAAAAATATGCAGAGGCGTGCATTGCCCTCAAAGCCAAGGGGACGTTTAAATTCTATTACATTGACAAATCAGCATTTGCCTCATCTATGCAAAATGCATATGGGTATGTCCCAAAAGGCTCAAATGACAGGGTAGCTTGGTGTGCAGCAGTCTGCGCCACAGCCTACTCAATGGTGGCTCTCCTTGGTCCAAAGGGGGTCAAGCTGTATCAAATGATATTGGGTTCTCACAATAGCCGTACCTTTCTGTCATTCCTTCAATTGGTCCAGGAGCACCTGAGGCGCACAAGCCTGGGCTTCACCAATGTGATTGTGTTGGACAATGTTGGTCTCCACAAGGTGGCAGATATTCTTGAGGAATTCCCAATGATTGACACAAGCATTGCAGTGGGCCCCCAGTGATTGGCTACAGCAAATCTGCGCCTTCTCTTCCTCCCTGCTTATTTGCCCTTCCTAAATACCATTGAGGAAGTCTTTGGGTGGCTCAAGCAAGTCATCAAGTGAGGGACCCCAACTGGGACTGAGGACCTCTTTGATTTGCTGTAGGCCGGGATCCACACCCTTCCAGCTGAGACCGTGGCCAAATTCTATGGCCATGCTGATTTGTTCATTCCCGCCTGCCTTGCCAAACAGCCAATCAATTAAAGGCTTAGCTTGTCCAACTTTTTTATATTCTCTAATTTACTATTTAAGATTTATTAATTATCATTTTATATTTAAAAGCTTCTAAGCTGTCAGGATTGACAATTTGTTACCCCTCAAAACCCAGGCCCAAGGGCAGGATTCAGACCCTGAACCCAAATTCCTGCAGGCTGCTGGCCCCATGGACTGCTAGCCTGCCCGCCCGCGTTTTTCTGAGATTGAGCCCCCGCAAGCTGAAGCCCCTGCTAAATCCTGAAGCCAGAATACCAGCACAGGTTCAACTATGATGGTGCCTGAGGAGGAGCTTCTTGAATTGCCTAATGGAGGCAGAGAAGGTGCCCCCGTGAACTTCATGAGCTTGAAGTCCTCTCAAGTAACCAATCAAACTCAACTGCCAAGGAAAAACCCGGACTTTGGGCCCGATCCCATGACTACAGCCAAAAATCAAGGAAATCAAGTGACCAATTTGGACGTTCTGACCAATGAGAGAACATACAGCCAAGGTGTCATTTCGCCTCTCCTGCACCTGGGCCTCCTGGCCACCCGCCCGCATTTTTCCTGATATTTTGATGAATCCCCCAGGGAAAATTTTAAGTTTGGAGGTGGGGTACTATATAGACCAAAGGACCCCACGCTCCAAACTTATTGCCATTTTTGAAAAAAAGGTTATGTTATTTTGGCTCACACAGCTATTGCCTGATTTTGTATTTGCTATCTATCAATTCAGTTTGAGATCTCCTGCCCCACCGCCTGTAGTTTTCTGTCCTCCTGGTGTCCCCTTTAGACCTGTCCATTTTACCAACTACCCTCTAAAATCTGAATACAAGGACTACACCCCAGAAAAGATACTAAAACTTGACCCTTTGGCCCGCATAAAATCTGCAGTTAGATACAATCAACAAGGCCCATGGATATTTTCAACACCCAAGTTGTTCAGAGGGAAATTCAACTATCTCCCTGCTTACAACCTACTAATGGAACCTCCTGTGACCCCAAAACCTATGCCCGCTTCCTCACCTGGCCTTCCAACTGACCATGCTAGCAAGCTGTTTGGGTTTGTGTACATCACCCTCACAGGGGTGATTGACACTATAATCCTGGCCGCTGGCCTGTGGTCCTGGGTGGGAAAGTCTGTCTCCTACCTTTTCAAGTTAGCTCCCCTCTTGTGGTGGGCATTGCCCGCAAAAAACTCAGCCCAAGTTATCCCTGAAAAAAACGGACTGGCTGCCCAAGACTGGATCCATGACAATCAGCCAGATGGATGTCTGCGTGACCAGCTGGGTATACTGAGGTTTGGTGCCCACTGTCCCTGAATGGCCTCAAGAGTGGTGGAGCTACCCTCCATCTGGTGGCTCAAGAAAACCCAATGCTTTGAGTTTGAGCCACCCCAGGAGTTGAGTAGTCCACCAAGGATGTGGCTGTACTTGTAGCCATTGGTGAAATCTGGGTTTGTCCAATAATAGACAGAACCCTTGGCTGAAACAGCCAGAAACACACCACTGAAAGTTCCCTTCTTGACCTTCTTCCTTTCTTTTTGAGTGGTGGCTCTTCCTTGATTGCCAAAATCATCAAAAGCTATTGATAGCTTGTAGTAGGAGATAAAGATGATGTAATCTGTTAGACTAGTCAAGCATCAGACCAGGGTGGATTTGATGGCGGGATCATATGGGGAATTCTCAGCGCCATCCCATTGGTTGCCGGCAACATTGGTCAGCACACGGACTGACACCATCTTCCCATACATCCAGAGCTGCACCATGCACTCAGACACCCAAACGCCATGGTGCACAAGTTGCTTCTGGACCTGGGTCAAGGGAAGCTTGGGGTCCTGCTGCAATAGATCAAGCATGATTGGGTATGCCTCATTGATTTGGGACTTGGGGGCCTTCTTGGGCTTCTTGGCTGTCCCAATCAGATTCCCCTTGTTCATTAGGTTGTTGAACTCCCACATTATGGTGGCTTGGGTAAATTTCAATTGGTCAACAATAGGATCCCAGGACAGACCCTGCAGGTTCAGCACCATAATTTCTGGAGAATTTGGGTGGTGATGATTTGTTGCCTGGGGCGCTAGGCCGCAGGAGCTGAAGCCTGATTGGCTGAGGGGGGGCAGGTTGGCTGGTGGCAGGAAGTTGTTCTGAATCAAGGTTGCCATTCTGATTGGTTGGTTGGCAGGCAGGGTGGGATACAATATCTAGAAAGACGCCATCTCAAAAATGTGTCCAAAAATGCCATCTCAAAAACGCCATCTAGAAAGACATCATCTCAAACCCTATCCCAGATTTCTGGCTAAGCCACACCAGATAACTTAAAATATTGCTAAAAGCCCAAAATAATTTTGAAAACTATAAAAAAACATATGAATAGACCCAAAATCATCCAAGGATTCCAAATCTGCAATAAAAATGTGGGGTCAGCTAATACTAACTATAGTGCGCAAAGCTCCAAAGTTGATACATCCTAAAACAGTGCTATTTTTTGTATTAAATTTTAACTATATATTAAAATTATATATACATATTAAAAGTTTCAAACAAATCATACAGCTAGACTCAAAATCATCCAAGAATTTTAAATATGCAATAAAAATGTGGGGTTGGCTAATACTAACTATAGTGCGCAAAGCTCCAAAGTTGACACATCCTAAAATGGTGATATTTTTTGTATTAAATTTTAACTCTATATTAAACATGTATATACTAAAAATAAAGTTAAAATCAAATATTTGAAAGAAAGAAGTTTATTGTTAAAAAAGTGATTATACATTAGATCCAAGGGCCGTGGCAATGCCTTTGAGATGGGTAAGGTGGCCTTCTCTGGTGTAATAGGCCAAAATCTCCTTGGTAACATTTGCAAACTTGACCTGCTGGCCAGCATGCTTGGATACAACAGCTTTGACTTTGACGGCCTGGGAGTATAGCTGATCTCCATGAGCATGCTGAATCTTCAGCTTAATGACAATTACATTGAACATAGGCTTTTTTACCTTAAACAGGCGGGAAAATTGATTATGCCAACCTTCAAGTGATGAGGTGGTCTTAGTTACGCCTTCTTTGACCTGCTTATAGCAGTTCCAATTAATTGAGTTGCTGCCCTTGCGGATGCTGTGATGTCCCTGGAATACACCCACCCACTGGTGCTCAAAGTACTGGATGAAATGAGCAAATGCTTCTTGGTTCTCAATTATATAATTGTTGTTGAGAAGCTTGTCGTAAAAAGGTTGACCTCTTCCTTTCTGACCATGGCCAGAGCAGCAAAGCAATTGAAGATCTTTTGGGCCTCCTTTGTGCCATCTTTGAATACCAGCTTATTGAGAGCTGGGTTTTCATCAGGTTCTTGCGCAGAGCCTGGCAGTAGTGAAAAAAGCAGCCTTGGGGCCTGCTCCTAAATACCTTGATAAAGGTGTTGGCTTGTGCTGCCTCAAAGTTAACCATTAACATGGTATGATAGGGAAGGGACTCTGGTGCCTTTCTGGTTGTGGCCTATTGCTCCTGGGTGGCCTCTGGGCTGACCTTCTTCTTCTTGTGGCCCCTTTTCTCAGTTGGCTCTTCTTCAAGCGTGGGCAAGATGGCATTCGGTTTTTTCTTGAGTATATCCAAGGTGTGAATGTAAGTCTCTTCCCTTTTATTAGGGAGAAAGAAGAAGACAAAGGGGATTGTGTGTTCATTGAACTGACCCTGGATGGCCCAAAGCTGATAAAATAGATTTGGACAAGAGGCAAAAGTCCCATTGGCAAACCAGGTATCACAATTTAAAAGGCGTACAAGATCCTCTTGTGTTGAAAAGCACAAAATACGGTTTGGTGAACCTTGCCCATCATTGTGTAGCAGAAAGGGCTTGCCAAGTATGGTATTCTTCTGGACTTCCAAAAGTACAATCTCATCAATGCTCCTAGCGCTGATGCCAATATTGGCATCAATTGACCGTTGATCAGTCACATACCGTTAGAGTCTGGTCTTTTCTCCAACCTCCTCTCTCTGATCCTCATTCAGGTAAAGGAGAGCATGCTTTACCAGCTCAGTTAAAGTCAAGTCCTTGTTGAGAGGAATGGCTTGACAAAGATATCAGCACATAAGATAGTAGATGATCATATCAGAGCCCAAATAGTCATGCTCAATGGTGAGTTCCTTGACTTGGGTAAACCCAATTGTAGTTAATTGCGCAGGGCAACCTGGACTATCACACTGGTAGTGATGGTGCACCATATTTTCTCTCTGGTCATTGCATGTGAAAAGAAAGCTGTCATTGACAAAGCCAGCACCCCCTTCTTGGTTATAATGAGAAAAGAGTTGGGGAAAACAGCCGGAACTTTAAATTTCCTGTTGACTTTTGCAGATATTGACAACTGCATGTAAGTCCTACTCTAGGATGGGCTCCTCCTCTGAGGCTGCAGGACTATGATCATCAGAGTCGTTTTTGGAGACTCTTTCATTCTCATCTTCATCATTGAAGTGGACGTGCTCCTCCTGGAGATCAGAGGGGGAGTAGATAAAATGAGAGTGGGGAGGGGTGGGGCTATCAGCCTCAGGCTTGGGGGAAGGTGTGGGGGTCTTGGCAGGCATTTTTTCTTTGAGAGTCTTCTTGGAGAGGGTAGCCTTAGTCTTCCTTGCCTGAGCGGGAGCAGCTGTGCTCTTGGGAGCCTTGGGGGTAACATTGGTGGTAGGCTTGGGAGGCATCTAAGAGCAAATTTGCATCAGAAAAGTTCAAGTTTGGGGAGAACTTTTAAAGAGAAAAATAAGAATGTGTTAAATATAAAAGTAGTCAATATTTTTACATGGAATTGTAGAGAAACTCTTGAATTATATACCATCAAAATTATTATGTTTTTTATTCTGTAAAAATTAAAAATTTATTAGTAGCGCAAGTATGCAAAACTGTGAGTTTTAACTGAAAACTTACAAGTGAAATGGCGTTTTCAAATTGACGTAATTGAGATGCTGTAGCTCAAAAATATAGTGTTTTTGACCATTTTTTATATTAAATTAAGAAATCTACGGTGGAGCTACCTCAACTGGGCCAAAGATTAAAACTTGAATATTTTTAAAACTAGCTTATACAACTGGGGTTAAAAAGTGCCCAGTTGTTTAGAAAAGATCAAAAATATATATATGCAAAGTTTCAGACAGTTTCTTACATTTTTTAATTAAGTGAGATTTGGCGCTGAATTGTATTTTTTAAAAGTGAAAACAGTCAGTTTGTGATGGTGTGCTCTTTATAGTGTTCTATGACACCATATGTTAAAACAGGTTAATTCTTAGTGCCACATTGGTGGGCGCCACTCCTATTGGACACTTAGAAGCTTAGTAGATTTTGTAATGGGCGCATTTTGCACACCAGCAATACCCTCATTACTAAATAAAATCTTTAGTAACACATTGTGTTGTTGAAACCCAAATAGCAAAGTCCATACTATGATAAGAAATAAGGCTAGCATATTAAACATGGTTTTTTGAATGGCTGTATTATAGGGGGTAGTACTATAAAAGTGGCTCTAATTTAGGTTGATTTATTATATGGAGTCTTAAATTAATACCATAATTCATTCCAATTTAAAAAGGAAAAGTCTTGGATTTATCACATAAAAGTATGATTGTATAGAAAAAAATCAAAGGTAGCGCCGCCGCGCTGTCTTAGTAAAAGCTAAGGCGCCGCAGCACCAACTATTAAAAACTTCAGGCGCTGCTTTGCAAATATTTTAGTTGCCGCGGCAATGCTTTACAGTGGATTGGATTCTGTCATTACAATTATAAATCCACTAATGATCCAAAATGTCTTTTTTCAATTATCCTATTGAGACTAGTGCTGAGAAATATGATTAATAATTAGATTAATATTTTTAAG
Organism: Entomophthora muscae; assembly: GCA_014839935.2. Lineage (NCBI taxonomy): Eukaryota > Fungi > Entomophthoromycota > Entomophthoromycetes > Entomophthorales > Entomophthoraceae > Entomophthora > Entomophthora muscae. The sequence goes on from QTSX02006484.1 coordinate 106,936, forward strand.
ATTCAAAAATTACGCCACAGCAGCGCTTGAAAAAAAGTAAGGTGGCGCTTTGGCATCCAGAATATTTGCAAGGTGGCGCCTGGAGCTTTTTTTGGGTGGCACAGTGGTGCTTTATGCATGATAGAGACAGCGCCGCGGCACATGTCATTGGGTATTCTGCAGTAATGATCCAAAATCTACTGCCAATTGAATATATTTAAATTTTATATTATAAATTTATGACAATGAGGTTGCAGTAATTCTATTCTGTGAGCTCTGGCATGATTGGCATCATTGATTTTATACTGCTAATTTATGGAGTTGGCTGCTGTAATCCTAATCTGTGGGCTCCGTCATAATTGGCATCATTTCTTGGTCAAAATTTCTAACATATCCCCCACTTGACCAAACACTACTTTCTTTCTTTATTTCTTTCTTTCTTTATTTCTTTCTTCATCAGATGAATCCCAACTCCAGCAGCAACAGCAACAACAATATGTGCCAAGCCTAAAACAAAATGATGGCTTTAATGGACAAAGCAGAGCAGCGCACTTTTTGAAAAATTTCGCACTCAGTTTGTATTGGTTTCTTGAATCAACTTTGGACCAGTGACTCTTAGTTTTGGAAACAGGACTGCACGGCCACTGTGGCTGGCTCTGAGTGCAGTAATGCGCCAAACTCCAGCGCTGGAGATTTTCCTGATGAGGACTTCATGTTTGAGGAGCCTCTTCATATCAGAAGTGCGCCTCCCAGTGGCAATCCTTCTGGTGCTCAGCACCCCTTTCCTCAACGCCTTCCCTCAACTAGCGCACCTCCCCTTACCCCATCTGCCATGCTCTGCGCCCGCCGCAACTCCAACAATGTGGTGGTGGACTACCCTGACCTTCTTAGCAAGTTTGGGACCTGCCACTATGAGGAGACAATGTACAGCTTTGTACAGGCACTACATTCCAATAAGGATGCAATGACCCCAATTTGGGCAGGGGAGTTATACCACAGCCAATACAATGCCTCCTGCTTGGCTGCTAAGGTGCATCTAGGGCTGCAGTCAGCTACCTTAGCCCCCAGTGAGATTTCCTCCCAACATGCTCATTGTAAGACTTCAGACTTTTTCAACAACAGCTGCAAATGTATCAAAGCCTGTGCTCAACCATCACCAAAAAATTACTATTTCCCAAGGATAAAAAAGATACAGCTAGGATTGAGACAATAGTTTTATTGATGAGCCTAAACAGGAGAAGATTGAATTGCTTGGAATAATAGAACTGTGAGGGTTTTTATACCCAATTCTATGAAAAGGAGATGATAGGAGAATTATGTTTAAGCGAGATTAACTCATAATTTCAAATCGGAAGTATATTGTCAGGAGTAAGATTCTAAAAGCTGGAATTGAGGGCTTTTGGCTGACACCAGTTTGGGCTGAAATGGTTCAGTATTTGCAGAAATATAGGCAACCAAAGATGGTAAAGGAGAAACAAACAAACAAATAGAAGTCTTGGCATAAACATCAACAATATAGGAAATATCAGTTGAGACTTAAATTCTCAGTCCTGACATTGGGAAAGTCTTGAGCGCCGCTGCGTTGCCTTGCAAACATCTTTTATGCTGTGGTGGCGCCTTACTTTTATATTTAGTGCCGCGGCAGCGCAAGATTTAAATCTTCAACTCACAAACTCTGCTAATCAATAATAATTCTATAATCACTAAATTTAGAAGATAACTACAATAATTAAAAACTTAATATAATAAAAAATAAGAGCTAAAAAATAATAGAAACAATAAAAAAGAGGATAAGCAAAAGCAAGTTTATTGCAGGAAAAGGCAGGCTCATTGGTATTGATCCCTTGTGTTGGGGGCACCTCTACACTGATGAGCAGAAGACATAGCAGGAGGAGAGACCTGCCAGTTGGCGGGGTGTGGATACTTGGTTGGGTGCTGGATAGTGATCACTGGGCGCTCATGGGTGAGGATTGTATAGCGGTTGTTGTCCAGGCGCTGGCGCACGTGAGCTAGGATCACCAGCATTTGGGCCCAGGCCAACTGGGAGTTGCACAACATAGAAGACCAGTTGCACAGGGGAAGGCGGATCTGACTGACTGGCACCAAATAGCCCCAGCCACCACAAGCAGAAAACACAGCACCTATGGTGAAGCAGTCCATCAATACATCTTTCATATAGGAATAGGATAGGGGTAGGGGGGACGCAGAGCTGGTAAGCCAGGAAGCAGTAATGCTCCAAGCAACAACCAGTGTACCTGGGCTGGCAACTCTTGGTAGGACACCACATAAAGTGGCAAGTTGCAGCAGCCAAAAGAAGGTACAAAGAAGCATTGCAAATACCAACTGCATGAAGAAACACCTTGAATGTGGTGGAGAAGCAACAGTTGGTATTGGCTTGGATGGGCAAGTCCAAGGTTTGATGGAAGGAGGGGTCAGCGGCAAGCTCAAGAGCCCAAACCCGAGCTACCTTGTCAATATACTCATTGCAGATAGCAATAGTATGAGTGTCAGGATTCTCCTCTCTATTTTTGCTGCTAGGTTTTTTTACTTGGACTCCATTACTTTATTTTGTGAAATTGGGTTATTATTGGCTCATTTCTTTCAGAAAATTCTTTATTTTATTCTTCCTTGGTTTGACAGCATCCTTCTATTCCTTACGGTTAGTTTTGAGTTTGAAGCTTACCTTGTTTCTGTTCTGGCCGGGTTTTGAACCTCAGATCTATATTGTTAGTAATAATAATTCAATCTGAAAACCAAATAACTGTTTTCTCGCTTTCCTGCTTACGCCAGCATCCTCGGACTAGGTTTTTCCCGCTCTTCTGATTTTTGCTTTTGCTCTAAACCTCCTGTCAAGCACCAATGCTCCTCTGTTCTCCCCTTTACGCCAGGTTCTAACTTTTTAAGTTTAAACCACAGGAAACATGTGTTTCTGCGGTTGTTTTCTTCCACCTATTTTTTATAACCAATCTTGGTTAAAGTTTCTCACCTCAATTCTTCACCTCAATACCAAGTAATAAAAGGCTTGGTTTTTCCAATCTCAACAGTAAGTTGAGATTGTTTGACTTGCACCTCAAAAAAGGTACTTGTTAGGTTTTGTGGCTTGTGTTTTCTTTTTTTTAACTTAGTTAACTTATTTCTTTTCTTCTTCATTCTTATGATTCCTTTTGATTTTCTATTTCACCAGTTAGGTAGTTTCTATAATAATACACACAATCTGATTATTGATAGTTTTAACCCCCCAACTAGTGGTGAGCAATTCCCTGACTTAGAAGTCAACTTTTTGACCAAATCCTCAGTCATTAAGACTGGGTTCTATTTTATTTTCTTAGGATTAATCAACCATCTCAGTCCTTATTTTACATCTTATAAGCTTCTAGTAGCCCTAGTCCAGCTGTTATTACAAACTTTACCTACCTTTTTGTATTTAACCAACATAAATATCAACGGTATTAAAGCTTTAGTCTATAACCACCTTCCCCAAACTATGAGACCTTACACCCAAGTTGGTGCTGCAGCGCTTTTTAATTGTTTAAGGTGGCACTTAAAGCTGGGTAGTTTTGTAGTTGAATTTGCGGAGTTTTGAAAACCTTATTTTGATAACATACTTCTTATTTTGATTTGAGATAGCGTTTTTGTGATGCAGTTTTTTGTGATGGTGTATTTTAGGGTATTTATTAAGTGTTTTTATACTCAAAAAATCTTATTTGGATAGCACTCTTTTTATTTTGATTTGAGATAGCATTTTTGTGATGCAGTTTTTTGAGATGCTGTATTAGAAACCAATATGTAAAAAATAACTATTTAATAATTTTTATTAAGTTTTTTTTTAATTTTGCTGATGTAAATCCTGACGCCATCTCAAAAAATTTTGAGATGGCGTCTTTTGAGATGGCGTATTGCACCGTTGATGCATGTCATGAAGATAAAAGTGAAACAGGGACGGCCTCTTCAGTTTTTAGATTCATTATGAGCCTCTAATTCTTGACAGAACTGCAGAGTGGGTTCTTCAATCTTTGGAATGTGCTTGATATTGGGCCTGATTGTAGGAAGCTTAGCTTTGATAAGAGCAGAGGTTTGGTGCTACATATCAACCTTGAATTTTCTCACCAAGGAAAGATCGGCTTGCTTGTTGATCATGGAATTGCCATAGAAGTCACATCCATTGCTGTAGAACTCAAGCATACTGGTAAATGACAAATTTTTTCATTAAAACGTGGGTGGAATCAAGCAGCAAAGGAACAGTAAGCAGAAACAAGGAGAGAAGGATGAGACTGGCATCAGTGGGGATCTTGGTTCCTACCATACGTAAATCCAGGCAGTTTAATCACATAGACTAGAACATAGGGCATGAGATAAGCGATACAGGAGCTGAATATGCTGGACATTGTGTTGGGTGGAAATGATGATCAGCAGATTCAACTTAAAATAGAAAGGAGATTTAAATCATAGCCAATCAAAAGATCTAATTTCAAACCCAAGCACAACCTTGTGGCAGCCCTTATTGATTTGGATGAATAAACCTGGGGTAAAATCAAAATAATATGATTCTATTTGGATTAATCTATCTGTTGAAGCAACAGGCCGCAGATCATCAAAATACAGGTGTACTGATTCATTGACATAACCTGGAGTAAAGCGGAGTTGTTTTCTATAACAAGATGGTGTTCAAACCCAAGATCAAGTCAAAATGAAACTGGAAGGCTCTCTTTACAATTTTGCAGTTGAAACAAAAGGCAGCAACACACAGAGATCATTATAACAGATGTCTTTAAACAAATAGACCTGGAGTCAAGATGAAACAAGAACCAAGGAACAGGAAATGGCTTAGAATTTTAGAATGTCTGATGAGGATAATTTCATTACCAGGTAAGAAAATTGCGGGGCACTGTGAAAATTGGTTTGTAATCAAACAACTAAACCATACACTTTGGGAGGGTGAAAGAGCAAAATCTCTTGAACTGAAACTGACGTTAACTGGGGAACCTTGGCCATGATATTAAAGTATGTTGAACTGGAGGTAAAATATTAAGGCACAATGACTTCTAAAGTTATAAGCTTGGGACTGGAACTTTCAGGGATCATTTCCCTGACTACTTGAATCTTATGGACACACCTTACAAAAACATTGATACAAACCAGCACCAGAACCAATTTTTAAAGGACATCAATTCCACCACACAACACAACAGACTTCACAAGTATGAATTTAGTGTTAAAACCTCTGGAAACTGGATTTGAACTCTGGACACTGCTAAAGAATGTATCATTAGCGCCAGATTACCACAAACAATTGAATTACCTTTTTATTATAATTCAATTCAATTTTTTTTGCTTTTGGAAAGCTTCTCAAACGCAAAAAGGTTAATAATCAGCTGGTAAACGTCATGTTCCGCTCTACAGATGATTGGCTGTGTACAGCTTCCCGGTCAATTGCAGACCCGCTCTGCCTAGCCTTAGGCATGGCTCTGAACTTCTTGATATTGGATCTTCTTAACTTATACCCTTTAATTAGCTTTTTAATGCTAAACTCTTCTTTGATTCTCTGCTTAAATCAAATCAGTTTGATAACCATTAAGCAAATATTTAAGTTGTATTCAGACAGATATCTTGAGTGATTGATTTCAGGTAAATCACATTCATTTCCCAAACTCCTCTCAACAGTTCAGCCTTGATTTTGAATCTATATAAGTTCCAAACTTTTCTTTATCCCAAAATTTCCAACAATAAAGACTATTACTCTTCTAGCTACCCATCCACCTTTGATAACACTTCTTTTCTGAAACCATGAGAGGAATTCTCTTCCTATCTTGGTTTCTAGCCTACTTCTTGTCCCAGGTGTTCACCCTGGAAACCCCCACCCCAACCACAGACTGGTATAATTCCTCCCCATATGACTCCCACCAGAAGGAATCCCTTGTCAATAGATGGTTCAAATATCCTTCTGGACATTGGGGACGTAAATTCCACTATGGCTGTTCATTTGCTCCCTCACCCACTGAACCTACTCTGGTTAGACATTACGCCTCCTTTTACCTCTTGACGTACTTGGTGGGCTACTATCTCCTAGGGCAATTCAGTTCTATGTTTGGAAGGTTTGCCTATCTAGGTCAACTTGGGCATCTTGCAATGGTTACAGTTCCTATCAGTTCATTCATAGCAGGATTAAATGTAGGGGCTTTGGCCCATCAGCTGGGAAGTTTATTCCCTGCAAAGTGGGCCCCTGACAGGAACCCAATAATCTTCTGATTCTTTGGGATGGGTGCATGGATAAATATACAACAGGGTTTTCAAATAGATAGTGGTGGCAACAAGAAACAGGGTGACATTACACCTTTAGATAGCTTTTTAGTGTGGCAATGTCCTGGAATCAAATGGGGCAATACATAATCATCTATGATGGCTAAATAGACTGTAGATAGGCAACCTTTGAGTAAGGTTCCTATGGAAATAACAAGATAGCAATTAATAATATATATCAATAAAATACTTAAAGACTGGATAGCTGAGGGATAATTCATTAGACCCAAAATCATTTGGGATGAGATGTCAAGGTGGAATCCCAGTGTAGGTTTTTTTAAACTGTCAGGGACCCAGTTCTCCAGAATCAAGTCTCTGTACTCCATCCAGTATTCCATATTGATTTCAGGCAAGGTGGCCATTTTCATCAACCTAGCAGTAGCATACAAATTCTTCATAGCAGGAATCATAACCAAGGGGACCAAGTCAGTGTTTTAGGAGAGCAAGCAGAAAGTCATACATAGTAGCAAAGCCAATATACCTGTCGCAAATACCGCTATTCACAATGTGTTGATTTCGCCTTTGGTGGGCCATTTCAAAGACGAATCTCTTGCTTTTGCTTTTGCCTCTCAAAATGAGTTGATGACTGAATCAAGAAATACAATTGTTTGGTTTCTTGACTCTGCGCAACTCACTTGCCCCACTCATGCTTGTGGTGAGTGATCCTACTGTCCTGGTAGTGTTTTGTGGTATTCCTTACCACTATATATTCCATTTCATATTCACCAATAAAAATTAAGTTCTATTCACATTTTTGTCTTTGTGTCTTCCAGTACTTCCGCGCCTCTCTCTAGCCACAACTAGTAGGGATTATTCTTCCAGGGCTGCAAGGTAATTGCATAGCCTTCCCTGTCATCTAACTGAGACTTAGTACAAATCCAATCCTAAGGTTAGGATTCCCCGTTGTGTGTCTGTGCTGCGCCTCAGAACACGACAATACCCAAGCCACCACCAACATTAGTAGTAAGCATTCTAGGCACTAGCTAGGTTTTCTATTTCAAAATATTGTCAACCACAGTAAATCTGGGAATTGGGAACAGGATAAAGGGTTTATTAAACAAACAAGAATCAAGGAAGGGTATTATTCACTTAAATAACTGTAAGATCCAACATCAGGAGATGTCAATCACATATATTACGTATCAGGAGAAAGGGGTTGAGCTCAGTTGATCACAAGAGTGAAACATTGCAGTTGATTTTTGGTGATGAATAATATAGAGGTTCACAATACCCTGGAGGTGAAACAGTCATCAGGGGAATTGGATGATCAGGGAAATTATTGAAATGTTCTTAGGAAGTACTAAACCATAATTATAAACAATTTAACAATCCCTTGAGGATAATTAATGATGTCAGGAATTGGTTCCTGACAAATATACACCCAAATAAGGATAAAATTACCAATGAGGAGAAGTCAGTGTGTATTTACTCTGAGATCAAAACATTTAAAGAAAGTATATGGTGAAGTGCAGTGTAAAGTTACTCCCCTCTTTGGCCTTGGATAGAACAATATTCCCATATCAAATCAAAAAGGGCCCCAAAATCTTGTAAATCCTTTAAATTTCCTGGAGGATTTGGCATATAAAGTTGACAAAAGATTTGTTCTTGTGTACCCCTCCCCCCTCTGCTGCATCCTAATTACCTGTCCAAAGAAGAAACATTAATCAATTTATACTACATGTTAGCCTGGTGTTGCCCATTTTTTAAGAAATCATACCTCAAACAATCAACAGTTGCCACATCTGGGGCGCAACTTCACTCTTAGGCATAATTGTTGGAAATTCCCACCCAAACTAACATCCCCAACCAATCACCTCACCTCTGGAAATTATCCAAAAAACCTCCAACCTACCAGCCCTAGGGTTAAAAAATTTATGTCCTGACCAATCAGGGGGCCCCATGTCCCTAATGACACTTTGGTTGATGACACAGCTCTTTAAATATCAAGCAGGCCGTTTACTAGTCCCTGCTTGTTTATTATCAATGATAAAGGCTTTAACCTTAATATTTTGATTGCTTGGACTCCTTGCTTTGGGGTCTCTCCTTGTCAAAATATTATTGAAGATATGGACTTTTCTTACCTAATGTTTTGTTCCCCTAGCTTCTGACAGCTCACCCTGCTATCCTAAAGTCAGTGCCAATGCCAAACAGAGGCAGGGAGACGTTCAATCAATTATTTCTCTGTCAACCAATTTTCAGCCAAATCTGATCCAACCATAGTTTTCTCTGTATATAAAGTTTTTTACATTGCAACAATAAAGAGGTAAAAATGTATAATCAAGAAATCATCCCCTATAAAGTTTATTCTTTGAAACTATTAATACCATTATTTTATTTTCTAGCAGTGAAATTTAATTTAGATAGCATTTAAAAAGATAGACATTTAAAATTAAGCCTCTTAAAAACAAAAAACTAAGGTTGAAAATGATTAGATGTGCGAAGCGCAGCCTTTATTAGACAATAGCTTATATTTAATTTTTGATCTGTTGTAGAGCCAAAAAGTTACATATGAAGAAAGTTATAGCTGGATCAGGTTCAACTGGAAAGCAGCTGTAATACCCAGTTATGGTAGGTATCACTTGCAGGACGTAGGGTAGCAGGTTGGCAAACTGAAACCCAGTCAAGGCAGTAACAATGGGGTACACAGTCATTAGCCAGCGGAAGATCTTTGCATACACATTGTATCTCCCAAAACTCCCGGCAAAGTAGGTCAAGATATAGTACATGGACGTGTACATGGCAATAGTGAGTGTTGAATGTGGAGACACCAAAGGAGGCCAAGGTCCAGTTTGGGATGAGTTCAGTTGACCAGGATCATAGTAGGAGTCTTGACCTAGTCCTTCTGGAGATGGCCCAAAGAGTTCTGGACCTGACTGGTAGCCTCCAATCCCAAGGCAAGCTGTGAGAACAGCTGTGAAGATGAGGTGGTTCATCTTCCTTGGATTGGAGGGTTGGCAGGGGCTGATTGGTAGTTTTAACTTGTTAGAGGTAAGTTGAATTTCACTTTATTGAGGGTATTAATCTCAATAATAGCACAAGCTATTACTGAGGTGGGATCCTTTATTTATAGTCCTCTTCCCTGTGCAAAGATTTTCAATTGGGAGGAAAAAACAGGGAATGGGAGATCCCAGAAGTTTGGAAAGTAGGAATGGCAATTGGGGCTTGGGAAGATGGTCAAATTCCTGTTCTCCTGCTATCTGTGGCTGGTTGAGAAATACTTGGGATGAACCAATAGTTTCATGTTGTCCTGGTGCTAGGTGAAGGTTGGGAGTCAAATCCTCTTCAGAAGTTATTTTAGGGTCAGGAACATTGTTTTGAATGGAGTTTGGCCTTGTCCATGTGACCAGTGAACTAGCACCTGATTGGTTGGTGGCAAACTTATTTTTAAAATCTGAAATGTTGTTCCTGCCCTCTTCTGGAGGGAGAATTTTATCCCTTGCAGTTTCCCCTGTTGCCAGGTACTTTTTTGATTGGCTGTCAGATATGATGGCTTCTGATTGGCTGGGGCATGGGGCCTGGGAGCTGGCAGTGGGCCCGCTGGGGGAGGGGGTGGGCAAGCGGAAGCCCGCCGGGCGGGCGGGAGGCTGGCGGAGGGTGGCGGGCGCCTGCCCGGATGCTAAATTGTTCCGTTTTCCAGGAAAATCCGTTTTTTCCAAATTTTGGTTTTTATTTTCCCCAAATAAAGGGGGAAATTCTTCATTAAATTTGGCCTCTTTAATTGGGGATTTTCCTATCTTTTCCCAACATTTTCCTTCAGTCAGAATTTGATTTATGTCAGGAATATTCCTGACAGCAGCCGGTGGTGAAATAACTGACAGAGCATCTTCCTGCCCCCACCAAACAGCGTTGGGTACCTGTTTTTCTTTCAGAGGTAACCTCAACCCTGAAATCAATCTAGGGTCCTTTATACCCTCTTGCCTTAAATCTGGGTTTCGCTGTTTCCGTTTAAATCTGACTTTGAGTTCCAGCTCTTTCACCCTAAAGTCCCCTCCCATGGTTCCCAGCTTGCTCAGCGTCTGTAAAAGGGACCAAAGGCCCAAACCCTCTCTGTATTTCCCCAGGTATCCTCTGTTTCCACTGGTTGCACCTCCCCGGCCTCACCCAGGCTCAACAAACCTCTTAGTGATGCCAAAAATGTTGGTCCTGGCCATTAAATTTGGGGTATCTACCCAAGCGCCTGCCTGGTGTTGATTCAGTCCACCTCTCCTGATCCCTGGAGGGGGGTTCCTTCCTCTTCCTCCTTGGTAGGAGGGAACCCTGCCCAGCTCTGGTACCTTCTTGATAATCTCCTGGGTAAAGCCAACAGTCTGCTTTCTGGTGGTGAAACTCTTTTTGGTAGCTTGGCCTGTGCCAGCCTGGAATTCCCTGGGGCTGGTGCAGTTGCTGGAGGTTTTTAGGGGGAGTAGCCCTGGTACCCGGCCCAATGAGAGGGGATGGGAACCCTCCAACACCGGCTTGTGCTGCCTCCAGAGCATGCTCCTAAGCATGCCCCTTGGTTGCTTACTGGCATGTGGCTGATGGGGTTGGACGCTTGCTTTCCCCAGCTGTCCCCCACCTTGCCCCTATGCCTACCTGTCTGAGCAGCCATCCCAGTCTTGTACGGGATGGCATCCTGGTGGCTTTCTCCCCTAGGATGGGTGCCAAGCCAAGTAAGCTTAGCTCCCCTCTCTCTCATGCAGAATACTGCAATGCACAGGTACATGGGGAGGCTTTGAGCTGACTCACAGCCAAGAGGTCAGTAGCATAGATAGGTTTACGCTCAGTTCTGCAAATCCTGGGGATTGTTTCAGCAGGTGGAGGAAGGGGTTCAGGATTTCAGAGTGGCAAGAATGTAGAGTCTAAGGATCTTGTTGTTACAGGTTTTACGGGAAGGTATTGGAATAAGTGAATGATGAGGGAAGACATTTATTTAGAGTAAAAATATCCAACTACTAAGGTAGCTTGTTGGAATTGATGCTACTTAAAGCCCTTGGGTGCATCTTGATGAGGTGGCCTCCTTGTGTTTGATATTTGCTTGGCTTCCAGATACCACCAATGGTGGTTCTGTAAGCTGTTACCTGGCCTCCTTGAAGCTCAGGATTTGAAAGCCAAACAGTGGTTTTAAGAAAAATTGAGTACAGGGCATCTACGCCTCACTTGGACTCAATTTTCCTTGTATCACCCACTTGCAATCCATCATAAGATTTAAGCCTTTAATCGCTGCAAATGGGCAGTGCTTTGGAGCCTGTTTTTCTGGGTGGTGGTGCTTAGGCCTAACTGCACCCAGAAAACCAGCCATGGCCGTGACACATCCCAAGATCCTGATGCTACTGATGACTTTGGTACGTTGGGTGATCAACATACATGCTGTGTGTTTGATTTGGTTGGCCCATTAACCCCTATATCCAATCTTGTGCCTGGTATCTACCTTTTTCAAGGTGCAACTCTGTTCGCTATGAGCCAAGTCTGGTCTGCCTATCTCGGCAGATCCAAGAAGTACAGCAGTGCTGCATGAACAATTTTGTTGGAGATTGTTGATTTTAGGTATAGAGGTAAAAAGTTGGTGGTTTCAAATATGGCTAGGACCATTTTAAATGGTATCAGGCTGGTTAACATAGGGAAGGTGCTTTACCTAGGTATCATAAATCTTATCAACCAATAACTTTGTCATCTATTGAATGATGTGTCAGCCTTGGTGTTGTCGATAATTGGGTGGTGTTATGGTAGCTTATTTTTAACCCCCACTTTAGGCCTGACGCTGTGTGTTTGTTCTGATGGCTTATTTTGGGTATTCGAGCATTGAAAGTGTGCAAAAGAGGATGGCCGCCTGGATTTATTAAAATATAATAAATTTGAATTTTTTTATTCCAATCTACAGATATGTTGTATGGCGCTTAAAGATACCTTCGGTGATGTAGGCGTGAGGAGGCGGCTGTTTGAAGGGAGCTAGGATGACGCCGATAGGTTGCCGAAGCTTCATCAGGTACGCACAGCGCCGGAACTCCCAGTTCAGCAAGTCCATGCACCATGGACGGCCAGAGGCAGCTACATTGACGCTGGAATCTATGGGATCTTCCACTACAAGAAGTTTGATACCACGCAGGGAGTCCTTGTAAGCCCTGGAGGAGCGGTTCAAAGCTGACTCGGCTGGCAAAAGAGGGTGGCCAATATCCTCCCGCAAAACAAGAGCACCCAGTCGAAGCGAAATGGCATCAGTCTCCGATTTGAAGGAATTGCCCATAAAATCCATAAAACCAACTAGCAGCTGAGTGAAATCTAGGCTGCAGGAAAGAGTGATCTGCGTGTCACAGTAGTATACATCGAACCCAAAGTATTCCTTGCATGGCAACACTTGGTTACATAGGGCACACTTGATGGGGTCTGTGAATGGCGATTTGGCAAATGGCGTAAATATTGGATGGCGGGTACATACTCGTTGGAGATTGGGGATAGCATTTACCATAACAAGGTATGCAAGCAGGAGTGTAGAGTGGCAATATGTATTGATAGTACCTTCTGTAGCCTGGTTGATACCTCGTGCTGTAGCCCAGCTCTTAACAAACAGGAGAAGGTCGCGTACAGTAGGATTAAGCTGGACATAAGCAGCCAGAAGCTTTGTTTTGAAGATCGTTGTAGACTTGCCAAGGCTTATATCTACTGAAACACCAGTCGTGGGATCATCAAACTTGATCAAGGGGACACGGATTCCCTTGCGGTGCAGAATTATCATCTTTTTCATCCCCAGGTTTTTAATGGAGTTGGCTATTATTTTGATGTAAGCTTCCACTTCATTGAAGCTTGGCTCGTCTGAGGGCAGGGGAACATTAAGGTCAAGGTCACTGGACTTGGTGAGAAGACCTGTTTTCAAAGATCTTCAGGTGTTAGTCTTCTGATGAGATGGCTTACCCAGTAACAAAGACCTCAAGCTCGCCATCAAACCTTTCATAAATCACACTCTTGATTGTTCTGGCCAGCTCGTGGCACTTCAATACTTTGGATGGCTCCATGAGGATTGACTGGTTTGGAGTTAGCGATGGTTTGTATATCAACTTACATTGAGATGCTGCGATACTTGGTCTAGAAACTGAGGAGCAGTAAGCGACTGGCTCAGCCATGAACCAAAGCGAAAACTCGATCCTTCAATAGGCCAAGCTTGCATAACCTTTTTCTGTTGAGCTACAATAAAGGGTCGTTTAATGTACTTTTGATTAAAAAGTAGTCTTTAAGAAACTTGAAAATATTTATAAACATCATCAACCCCAAAGGGTGTAGCTTATAGCAAAAGTGGAACTAGAGATAATTACCCACTGGTGCTTCTTTAGCCAGATCTTCTGGACTGAGAATCATTGTTTTAGCTATAGTTTTCTTCAGATGGTCCAAGTTAAGGTTATCAGAATTAACAATTAAAAGACAAAAGGCTTTAGATTCAATAGCAAGAAGGCGGCGGACCTCAAGCGGATAGCTTGTTAGGTCTGTCAATCTGATCAGATTAAATTCTGGGTACTATTCTAAACCAGCGCCTTATGCAGGGAATAAGACCTGACCTTGGGCAGAGACGCACGTTTTTCTTTTCTGACATTATATTTTCTTCAAGGGTAACATTATCTTTGTACCAGTGGCCATAAATTGTTCCCCCGGAAAGGAGCTTTCCGGGGCGTGCAGTTGAATTAATGATCTCCTCAATGCAGGAGAGAGCCAGTTTTTTATCGTTGGTCAGTCGATTCAGACGAGGATTCTTTTTGGATGCACTTTTCCCAGGGAGAACCCCTGTTTCATCGCATATCTTCTTTTGATCTGGCGATAGTTTTTTATACAGTTCCAGTGACTCAAGTGCTTCAGTCCAAGTTGGAGTTCCCTGCATGGTAGATATTTACTAAAATCATTGAAACGAAATTTAATTTTACTCCAGTATCCAAAGAATAATAGCAAAGATTTTATAAACAATGAGTAACCGCTTGCAGCATATATTTAAACAAGTGAATAGCTACCTCAACAGAAGATCAAGTGAGAGAAAGCCTATGAATAATAACGGCAGGCTTAATTGGAACTTGTCTGCTTGGCATTTTGCTTATTTTTGATAAATTCTTTTGGTGGCTAGCCTATTTAATTTTTGCTTTAACCAATGTAATCCAATTCAAGGTTCCGTCTCACTAACCACCCCTTGGCATTCTGGATACTATGCTACCCACCCAAAGTATCCTTTGGCCCTGCTTTATCTTTGGCTGAAAGGAGACGATTAAAAAACAGTTTATCCATCCTTGTGCCAGTGTGCTTAGCTTGATGTCATCATTTGATTTACTATCTATTTTTCATACATTCCATTAGAATAAAATATTTTTGACGTCGCTATAAATGCTCTGTATTGCTGTTCTGGAACCAAAGTCTAAGCCGCAGGACTTCAAATTTTTACCACTTAAATAAATACTGATTCAATCCTACATTTTTGAATCGACGGGATAAAGACCATGGAGCTTTACTTAGCGGAAGATTTGGAGAGAGATCAAAATAGCCAACAAACCCTGCCTACGATGCTATAAATAGTAACCGCTATACCAAATAAACCCATTTATCCAACTTGACCAGAGCAGATGAACCCTTCAAAAACCGATAAAAATATTCTTGTCAAACTGCGAACCACAAGAAAAAAACCTGGGTAGCTTCAAGAGGATCTCTGTTGGTGCAATACGAACCAGGGAACCTTTAGATGTGGAATGATGAACTTCGAGCGAGAACCCAGCAGCTTTGATGGGGGGGCGAAATGGAGCTGGTTAAATTTTCCAAAGCGTAGCGGCTTGACCGCGTTATGGGAGAGGGAGAGTACGGCTTGGAGAGGGATAGTGATCAACTTCGAGGAGGGGTTCTACCAGCTTCCCGGCTACCCCAATCCCTCATCTTCTACAAACGAGGAGATCTAAAGCTTCCCGGAAGAACCTGGAGATCTCCAAGGAGAGAATCCTGCTGGCTTTACCCCAAAGGTTGATATTGTAAGCTCGCAGCAGCCTTGAGAAGTGAACCAATTTCTCAAAGAGTTAGCATCTATTCCTAAGTTAGTGAATCAATCCAAGCAAAGGACCAAAATATATAGCCCCCACTTTATATCACTATACTGGTCGGTGGTTCAATGCAAGGTCAAGTGATTGGCGGGGCCATATGAAGGGCTGGGCCTAACTTCATGATACTGTAAATTTCTTGGCCAAGCTTATCAGGATACCAATCACTGGATGGTGGTGTACCAGACACAGGTGCAGGCTGGGCCATAGGCCCAGCACAAGATCAGTGCCAGCTCAATAATGTATGAGAGAGCGTGCCTCAGCAAGGACAAGAACTGGAGGTGGGAGCCATAGAATATATGAACCCTTTCAGAGTAATATATAATACTCCAAAAAGCTGGGCAGGTTCATTACCAACAACAGAAACTTGTGGGCAGTCAGGCCAGAGGTAAGAGGAGGGGTCATTGGTACTAGATATGGTGGTAGGTAGCTACACTTATCCCTAAATAGTCTGTAAAACCCAACATCTGGGGTAGTATTCTAGCTAAGTAAGGTCCCAAGTTGGCCACTTGGAACCTGGTGAGCTCAGTCACAATGGGATAGACCGTCATCATCCATAGAAGGACCTTTGTTTGTATGTTATAACACCTGAAATTACAGGTGAAATACATGAGTACATAGTATGTAAAGGTGTATATAGCTACAGACTGAGTGGAGTGAGGCAAAACCAGTGTGGGCCAGGAGTACTGATCAGAGGAGTTGAGCTGCGCCGGCTCCTTGTAAAAGTACTCGCCAGATGGATTGCTGAATGGCCCATGCAGTTGATAGTGTTGGTGGCCCCCAATCCCAAGGCAGGCTGTAAGGACAGCTGAGAAGATAATATGGTTCATCTGATCCTGGGGAATGGCAGACAAAGCTTAGTGTCTTTAACTTTCTGAAGGGTAAAAGTTTGGATTGATTTATGTGATAACAAATGAGGGATGATTTGCTCAATGATAGCACAAACTATCATCAAGTGATTGAGCTTTATTATATACTATTGTCCTTGGTGGGGCATGAATAGTGAAAAACATTGAACAGGGAGCTCCAAACACTTGGTGTTGTCTGGAATTCCCTTTTGGGAGTGGGATTGGAGGGGGTTTGCAAGTAATGGATTGTTAATCTCTGACTTGCATTGGTTGGGTGTCTCTTCAAGCACTGTCATGCACCCAAATTCCACTCCTGCAACTACTGCATTGGTGACTTTGCAGGGCAGCCTGTCAGCCCCATCCAAATTTGGGCAGCACTTCCCCCTAAATTTGGATTTGGGGAAATTGCCTTTTTGGTTCCCTGATTTGGCAGTTTCCCCATCCAGTGGGGGTGGGCTGCCTCCTGTTGGTTGGCCGTGCAGACGGGGTATAAAACCCAAATTTTTGAATTTTCAAACTTTCAACATCTTTTTCCAAAAACTGTTGTTTTGCAACAGCTTCCCCAATCAGGGGTAACTGCTGCAATTTTTGCTTTGACTTTTGATATTAACTGCACACAAAATCTTGTCTTGTGAAAGGTTGTTGTCAGAAATATTCCTGAAAAGTCTAGGCTGTATAGTGTACCAGACACCTTCACAGCTAACTTGTTCAGGTACTATAGTGTGGGCCAGGGGGTCAGCTAGAAAGATATTTTCAAGATTAAACTCTAAAAAATTCAGGGTTGATGAATATTTTTTGGAATGCACAGGACCAAAGGGGGCACTAAGAGGACTCAGTAATTTAGGCCAGGGGTCCACAGGTTCAGCAGGCAGACCAGCAGGAGCAGGAAGGCCTGTTGGCACTGTGTTGAGATGATAGGAAACAAGAACTTGATAGGGTAAAGTCTATTTTGAACCAAAGGTTCATCACAACTTTAGTATCAGAATGGCAAAAAAGGCCTTATCCAAACTTAAAAGGGTACATATCCCAACTTTCTGAGCTTCATCTTCTGAGCGGGAATCTAAACATTGGGCTGTCTGAAATCAGGAATCTGAGAGCAACAGGGCGGCTTTGGGGTTGGGTGGGCTATTATAGGCTGGTACTGGGGAGTAGATGTAGGAGTTTTCCTGTTTACAATCCTTATTCTCAAAATAAGGAAGACTGAAAAAATTTGCTGATCCCTGATACTCAGATCAGTATTTGGCAGTCACTATTGGTAGGTTCCAGTTCAGATTTGGCTGGAACCCTCATTGGGCAAGCCACTAATACTGCATTGGAGTAAAAGTCAGGAGGTGTAAGAGAGGGGCACTAAACTAACTAATTTTGGCTCTCATCCCAAAGAAACGTACCACCAGGATGCTGCTCAGTGGAGAACTGGGACAGCCGCTCAAAGGGGGGACCTCAGAGAGGACACAAGAGACAGCTGAGAAAAGTAAGTGTTCAGTCCCATCAGTACCAGACCGGTGAGTAATCAGGGCATATGAGAGGGAGTTGGAGGCATCACTGCAGGGGTCCAGGGGGCACCAAGTCATCCTTCTCCAGGTTGAGAAGGGAGGCCATTGGCACCTCCACACCCACATGGGCGGGCAAGGCATGATTTAATTCATCCAAGTCCAGGTTGTTGCAGGTTAGGCTCTTAACTATGGCCTCACCAGAGAGTAGGAGGCCACCAGGAAGATCCAATAGGCTAGAGGGATTGTTGCCTACAAGTCAAACAAAAGAGGAGATTTTGGACCACAATTCTGGCACATGGACCACAGGAGCAGCAAAAATGAAGCCAAGGAAAAGACTGCAAACTTAAAAACAGGGAGTATCATGGTTGCAATCTCTGCAAAATTTGGTTAAGGTTTGTAGGATTATTTGAGCTGTAAACAATAATTTTTGGGTAAACAGGGGCACCCACAAGCAAGAGACCAGGCAGGAAATAGCAGGGAAGGTCTTGGGAAGCTTGACAATGATCTTGGGTGGCTTTGAATACACAAAAACAAAAAGCGGGGTTGAAAACAAAAGAAATCAAGAAATATTCAAAGTAAAAGTAGATTTTATAATGAATTTTAACTGAAATTTTAAGTTCAAAAGCTGCTTTCAAAAGCAAAAGCATAACTATACAGCAACTATACGCTGAAGCCTCTTCTAAAGGTCCCAGAAGAGATGCCGGGTTTGAAGCAGGTGGATGCAAGGTAAGTTTGAAGGGAACAACTAACACTTTAATTTTTAGATAGTAGAAACTCCAAACAGGGGTTTCAATAGAATAAATTTTAAATTTGGGTGCAACAAGTTCCAAACTTTAATGATATTGGAAAATAGACAAGCAGAAACTGAAAGTCCCCTAGCTGTATAAAAGGGAGTGTGTTGCAGGGGAATGAGTCACATGACCACCAGACTTGGATCCAATTGGCTGGTGGAGAAATTTTGCTGGTCAGGACCAAGGGGACTGGAAAGGATCACCTTAATTTCTGCGGTGCTATCTGATTGGCTAGAGGAATTCCCAGGCATTTGGAATTCATTTGGTTTTTTGAGTGTTGATGTGGCGCCACTTGGTTGGTTAGATCTAATGGTTTTCAAAAGCGGGTGACACCATACCAACAAATAATCCAAATTAACCAATGTTTCTTCCCAGGAGGGGGCAATCAGGGGCAACAAATCCACGAGATAGGCCAACACAAATCTCTTGTCAACTGTGTGTGCCAAATCCTCTAAAGAATTAAGGGGTTTGGCTGATATTTTTGGACCTTTCTTAGTGCAGTGAGGGAAGATAGTACAATCCAATGCCAGGGGTGGCAGTGAATTTACAGGGAGCATGCTATTGGTTTCAATTATTTCTGAGGTTGGAAAAGTTGCCTTAGTCTGTGGGCTCTGGATCAAATAATCACCTGATTTGAGCCTAAAAAATTCAGCTGGCCGGCCCTTGGTCCTTTGAGCAGGCAAGCCACAAATGGGAGGTTCAGGGGTTGAATCTTGATTGTGGTTTTACTTAAAAATAAGGGGAAATGTCATTTGTGACAAAGATGGGATTATTTTTCTAGGTGAGTATTGAAAAAGTCTACCAGGATGATCAGTGTCATGAATGACATTTCAATACTTGTATTGAAAACCCAGGAATTAAACCCTGGCTCTCAGAAAATGCCTTGCACCAACCAGGATAGATGAGGACCTGTCAGCCTTCCAGTTGAGCCAAATCCTGGGCTGCGGGAGATACCTTGCCCCAATCAGGATGGACAGAGACCTGCCAACCCATTGAGTCACAGACTCAAGTTGTTGAATTACTCTGAGACCCACCAGTCTCCTAAGGACAATTCCCCAAATGAACATCAGTTTGCTATTGTTGTGAATACCACTATTCACCATGCTTTGATTTCGCCTTTGGTGGGCCATTTTGAAGATGGATCTCTTGCTTTTGCCTCACAAAACGAGTTGATGACTGAATCAGGAAGTACAATTATTTGGTTTCTTGATCCTGCGCAACTCACTTGCCCCACTCATGCTTGTTGTGAGTGATCCTACCGTCCTGGTATTGTTTTGTAGTAAAGCTACACAGTATATATTCCATTTCACTTCTACCAATAAAATTTAAGTTCTATTCACATTTTTGGCTTTGTGTCTCCATGTACTTTTGTGCCTCTCTAGCCACGTCTAGCAAATATTATTCAATCAGGGCCGCAAGGTAAACACATTGCCTTCCCTGTCATCTAACTTAGACTTAGTACAAATCCAATCCTAAGGTTAGGATTTACTGTTGTGTATCTGTGCCGCGCCTCAGAACACGACAAAAATGGTGCTCACTACAGGGGCTGTAATCCCCTCAATTATCCCTTTTGCATCCACATTTTTAGGTCCTTTGCCTCTGCCTATACAAGAGTCAACTTCACCTGAAATTACCAGTTCTCCTATTGAGGAAGATATTGACAACCAATCTATTACCCCCACTATACTGAGCCTTGGGAATGGTCCCCGCCTAGTTGCTTACCCCATGGGTACCCCTGACTTGGAACAAGTCATGTCAGTAACCCTTGGGATAGCCCGTGAAGGAGCCATCCCTTGCCTTCAGCTGCAGTTCAGTTGGGCTGAATACTACAAATTAATTATGGCTCCTCAATTTTCACAACATCTCCTCTCAGCAGCTGGCTCCGCTGAGCACTTACTATTGTCCTTTGTGCAGCCTGCCTTGGCCCACCATCAAATGGTGTTGGGGCTCCACGTCCAAGAAATCTTGGCTCTACAAGCAGCGGTTACCTATCATTGGGACCAGTTTGCCGCCTACCAACAATGGCTTCATTCCCTGTTCTCCCTGATATCTAACAATCAGCTTGATTTGGTCACCTCTCAAACACGTTTAGTCAATTCTATTGAACAAATGCACCAGTCCATCCCCAAATATGTGAGAGAGCGCCTACACAAGTTTCACTATCTAGAAAAACTTTGGCAAACTCAAGTAGATTCCACCTTAAACGCCTATCTCACTGACTTCAAACAACTTGTGCAACAGCTCAATGCATTCAGCAATTATTCCTTTGAGCAACTACAACAAGTAGCAGACTTTGCTGTTAGTGGCCTTAATGAACTTAGTGCGGTGTTTGATCAAGAGAGAGCTGCTACCGCTACTGCTATAGCCAAACTCCAGAGTCAAGTGAATGACTTGTCTATACCCAAGCCAGATGTTCCGCCCTCTCCCCCTTCTGATGATTTGGCAGATCAAGAACAAAGAATATGGGACGCTATTCAAGAGCTACATACAACTAATTGCAGTCAGGAACGTCCTGCTGAAGCTCCTCAACCTGACCCCCAGGTGCTTGAATTGACTGCTCAAGTTGCAGAGCTACAGCAAGAACTTGTCGCCCTATGTGAAATGATGGCAAATGCTGCTAGTCCAGTTGGGGTTGTTGATGAAGATGGTTGCTGCCCTGGCTTACCAGGAGCTCCTCAAATACAATGCACTAGGGAACTAATTGCCCTAGCTAAAGAGGTGGACCAATTGAAGCAAGACCATACTGAACTGGATAGAGATGTACAAGAGATGAATGACGTGATTGACTATGTGAATGATAGGTTTGCCCCTTGCCTCTCAGTGGGGCCATCCCTTACTTCTTGACTGGCTGAGCTCTTCACAATAGTGACCGCCCAAGGTCAACGCTTGGATACTACTGCACAACAGACCATTAAAGCTTTTGATACAGGTGCCTGCACTGTTGAGACCCTGACTACCCTTGAAGAAAGTGTTTGTCAGCTGTGGGCTAGACAGCCCTCCTCGGAATCCAAAGCAGAGGTTTCCCTGTGTATAAACGTTCTCAATAGCAACAATGGTGGCCCAACTCTCAAAGCACACTTCAAGCCTACCTTTAAGCAAGTCTTTGACCCCAAAACTTTGACCATTGCAGCTTTCCTAACTATCTACAAAACTGCCATGAGACAAGCTTCAGACAAAGTTAATAAAGAACATATTCTGACCTGTCTACATCTGACTTGCCAGGAGGTGGTAGTGCCTGAACTACCCACCATTGAGAACTGGGAGGACATGAAGCAGCTTCTGATTGACAAGTTTGGTGGTGACCTTAGCCTGGAAGTAAAGAAGGACGCCTTCATGAATATTGCTTTCAAGCCTAAAGAGACGCTAGCCAAGTTTGCAGACAGATTCTACATGGAAGGACAGAAACAAATCACAAGCAGACAGTTGACAGCCCACAAAGCCTACATGGCTTGCGTTCAAGCCCTCAAGGTTAACCAACTTCTGTGCCTTCACTTCAAAGCCCATAAGGCTATGCTTTCTTCCATGAAGAGCATAAAGACACTGTTGCAGGACATGCACCTTACCCACTCTGGAGCAGTTGTTAGGGAAGGTCAAGCTACTTCTAACTCTGGTGCATCTTCCCGTGGTCCTCACATTCTTACCATGAACTCACAAAATCCTCCTTGACACCAAGGCTGCCACAACTGTGGTCAGATAGGTCATCATTCTTAAGTCTGCACTAACCCGTGGGTTAAAGGAGCTGATCCAAAAGAGCAGGCGGGAAAAGAGCAGTCAACCTAGAGGCAGAGACACTTTCAGTTGACAATTCTTCCCAGTCTCTATCAATCCCTCCCTCTATAGCTGACTCTGAGCCTGCTGATAATGAGGCTCCTCCTATCCTCCTCTTGTTTCACAATATCTCTGATGACTCTGACCTGGATGACTCTGATACTGACGACGCTGATGCATATGGGTACTCTGTTCTGGCTGTTCCTGAGAACATTACAGTCCCCTATAAATTACGCTCAGGAAAGACTACAACTACCGCAAAGCCTTTTCCTGAAGCCAAAGAGAATGTCTCTTGCCCTTACCTCACTCAGGCTAAGAGGTCCCCCGTGCTAGTGGAGTCATCAGAAGAAGCTGCCAAGGTTGCTGACGCTGTCTTCAAGAATGTATCTGATTCACTCCCTCTCCAGACTGTTTATAAGGAGTTCCCAGGGTTAAGATGCATGATTGAGAAGTGGGATAAGGAACTAGCAGAGGCTCAAGATATCTTGCTGTCCTTCCCCTTTTTGGTTGCACTACCACTCAAGTAGATATATCCATTCAAAAAGTGAAGATCAAGGCCGTTCTAGACACTGGCTTGCCAGTCAATGTTATCTCCTCCAAACTGGTGAAGAAACTCAAACTTTCCCCTGACCTTAATTATCACCAGTCATATGGCACGGCTGGACTGTCTATGACCCGCGCCATAGAGGCGCACTCTGCTCTACCCATGTGGTTTGGAAAGCTTCTCCTGGCTGCGCCAGCAGTTGTCTTGGAAAACAAGAGTTATGATCTCTTAGTTGGCACTCAGTTCCTTAGGGAATATAATGGGGTAATCAACTTGAAAGATGTTTACCTCTCTATTCTGGGATACAAAGTCCCTCTGATATTTGAAGATTCGGTTAAAGTTCCCGGGAAGCACCTGAAGACGTGCACTTTGGAATAACCCACTAGGGTTTTCACCCTCAAATATTGCACCCACTCTTCAAACATGAAGTGTCCACCCATGGCTTGTCCTGCGTCTGAAGGGATCCCTCTCCTAGCCACGTCTGCCGTCACCATCCCCCCTGGCCCCCAGACCATCCTAGACTCCCAGATATCATATGAACTACCTGAGAGAACCTTCTTGGAGTTGTACTCTCCCCCCTCATTAGGGTGCAACAAACCTTATCTCTGTCCTGGAATCCTAGATGTCTCCCATAAGGATCCCGTTCAATTACTAGTTGCTAACCTTACCGCGCTTCCTATGACCGTATCCAGGGGACAGGTTGTTGGTTACAGAAAGTTGTTAAATGCCCTTGACGTCTTGTCTCTTCACCCCTTTGGAACGTTTCAAGACTTTAATCTACCCAAAGACAAGCCTCAAGTCCTATCTCTGTTCACTGCCCAAGACTTCCCTCAGTTGTCCCCGGTACAACAGAAAGAGGTGCTTGAATTACTAGACTAATTCTCAGACATCTTTGCTAAAGATAGCACCAATTATGGGCTGTTCAAAGGTGTGATTCATCAGATTGACACAGGAGATGCTCCCCCTTTCTTGCCAAGCCATATTGCTGCAGCTGAGTGGAAGATTTGCAGGTGTCTAAGGAGCTCAAACAATTGCTGGTTGCTGGACTTCTAGCTCCCTCTCAAAGTCCCTGGGCTTCTCCGCTACTCATCTTGAAGAAGGATGGGGGTCATTGTATTGTGATGGACTATTGACAATTGAACTCTTTGACTAAGAAGGACTCATACCCTTTGCTGTGTATTGATGATGCCCTCCAACGTCTTGGAGGCTCTAAGTTCTTCTCTGCAATGGATCTGGCATCTAGATACTGGCAAGTTGACCTATTGCCTGAGGATTGCCAAAAAGCCGCACTCATTACATCTGAAGGGCTGTTTGAGCCTACTCACATGCCACAGGGACTCTGCAACGCCCCAGCCACTTTCCAAAGGGCCATGAACTCCATCCTCTGTGACTTGAAGTTGTCATGTGTCCTAGTGTACTTGGATGACATAAAGGTTTTCAGTGCTACCTTCACCAATCACCTGGCTCATCTCAAGGAGGTGTTCATAAAGATTTGAGAAGCTAGTCTTAAGCTAAAACCTTCCAAGTGCGCCTTCTTCAAAGAACGTCTTGAATTCTTGGGCAATGAAGTAACCCAGACTGGGATTTGCCCAATGAATAAGAAGGTTGAAGCCATTGAAAAAATGCTTCTGCCCATCAACCTGCAAGAGGTACAAGTCTTCCTAGGGATGATGGGCTACTATAGGCAATTTATCCCTGACTTTGCCAATACTAGTGAACCTCTAGTCCAGCTGCTACGTAATGTCCCTTTCAAATTGACCGCCAGTCAGCAGCAAGCCTTTGAGACCCTTAAGCAAAAACTCAAAGAGGCACCAATCCTAGTGTATCCTGACTATGATAAGGAGTTCATCCTGTACACCAATGCTAGCAATCTAGCTATTGGAGCCATTCTGGCGCAACTGGACAACAAGGGTGCAGACCATCCTGTGGCTTACACTTCCCATGTGCTAAACAAACATGAGAAGAGCTATAGTTTCACAGAGAAGGAGTGTCTTGCCGTGTTGCATGCAGTCAAGCAGTTTTGTCACTATGTATATGGTACCCACTTCACAGTTGTCACTGATCACGCTTTGCTTAAGTGGTTACAACAGCTGAAGGAGCCTGAAGAGCGCCTAGCTAGATGGGCACTACGTCTTCAAGGCTACGACTTCACTGTGCTCCATTGCCCTGGAATTCAACACCAGAACACTGATGAGCTCTCCAGAATGCCCATTCTTGCTTTGCATCCTGCAGAGGCCAACCAATTATACAAACTAATTGGGTACCCTTCTTCTTGGGAAAGTGAGACAGAAGAGGTACAACTGGCCTTGTCTAAGCTATCCAAAGATACCCTCATACACAACAATCAGCTCTTCAAGAAAATACAAGACTAGTATCTGCCTTATGTACAACCCAGTCTTTGCCTCTTGTTGGTGTCACAAGCTCATAAAGAGACTGGGCACGGAGGCATTGCCAAGACCTTTGAATGACTTCAGAAGAACTACTTCTGGAAGAACCTTTGCCTGCTGATCCCAGACGTCATAACTAGCTGCCACAACTTCCAGCTGCAGAGGCCTTGAGCTGTTGTCCTTGAGTTCAAATTAGTTCCCCATAACATGCCTTTCACACTGTCAGCATTGGCGTGGTAGGTCCTCTCCCCCGCTCACGTTCTGGGTGTTGTTTTATTATGATTGCTGTCAATCACTTCAGCAAGTGGATAGAGGCACACCCTACAAAAGACATCACGGCTAAGACAACTGCTATGACATAAATCACTGGATAATATGAAGCCGTTTCTAAATGATGGGGAATTACCACCCAAATCCAAATAGAATTGATGATTAACCACCAATGCAGCTTTAAATATCTTTTTGTGAAATTTCCAATTGATACTCCAGGATTAAGTAGAACAATCAATCCTAACCAGAGTAAACCAAGATAAATGACCTGGGAAAGCATCAATGCATCTTCAGCGTAGAATTCTGGGCATTGAGAAGTGACACAATTTTCATTTTCCAGAATGGGGGGAGGAGCTACAAAATTGGCTGGCATGAAGTTAACATTTTGCAGCGCCAACAACAAAGTTCCAGATGCTGAGCCCCATCTTCCTGAAATGATTCTGTTCAGAATCAGATTGTACGGGATATACCGCAACAACCCAAGCACAGGATGCATTTTTAAAATTTAAAATTAGAACTTGGGATAAATGATTTTTATTGAGTAAATTTAGAAGGACTCAACTCTTAGAGTTGAAACAGGGAAAATTATTCAATATATATCAGAAAAATTGACTAAGCAATACCACCTGAGTCTTGATCTCCTATTCCTTTGGCATCTTCAAGTAAGTATCTAGTCCAGGTTGCAAAGAACCCTTGTGTAACCAGTTTCTGACAACCATGCTGATTAATGAGATTATATTGGGTGACCCTCATATTACGTCAATTTATCAACAACAGTTTACAAGGGGGAGCTGGTTTCAGCTGGCATACTGGAGCAGCTGTGACCCATTTTTGATTGACTGTTTGGTTTAAATCTGTTAACTTGGTCAATTTTGATATAGGTTTCCCGGCCTTCTGTGCCTTCTTACTTGGACGGACAATACCTGGCATTATGGAACTTACCATGACATTACCCTTTGCTTTAGCCCTGGGCACAATACCACCATCTTGGAGATGGGATAAAGAGAAATTCTTATGGGAAGGTGGGAGTTTCATTGCAGCAAGGGTAAGTTCAGGGTGTCCAATAGCAGTGGGATTGCGCTTTTAGAACTTGTGGATCAGATCAGAGGAATTTGAAAAATTGTAGTGGGGAACCCAGGAGTTTTCAGAATCAGGATAACCTTTCCAAGATACCAAATATTCCAAACAGTGACAATCCTTGTGAGAAGCTAGAATACAATTAAACTCATACTCAGGTTCTCCTTCCACAAGAATGGGTTGGGAAGAGGGGATCTCTGTTCCTTTGAAGGGAGTAAGGAGACATTCATGGAAGGTGTAGAAACTCTTGAAAGCAGAAGGTAAATCCAGCCAATAGGCAGAGGGACCAATCTGACGTTCCACCTTGAAGGGGCCAACTTGCTTGGGACCCAATTTACGACATGGAACTTTAAGTTTCATATTGCAAGCATCAACCATGACTAGATCACCTGGCCTGTAAGTTGGACCTTCCTGGCGCTTGCGGTCTGCGTATTCCTTGTAAGTTGTCACAGCAGCGGCGAGAGTAACTTGGAGCTCCTGATGGACCTGCTTCAATTCAGCAGCTTGATCAGTTGCAGCTTCCACGTTGCTAACCAAACAAGGACCCATGTTGGAAGAAGGATTGTAACCCACATTGGCATAAAATGGCGATACTTGAGTTGACGTGTGCGGGGCGTTATTATATGTGAACTCTGCCATGGGTAGATTATCACAGCAGTCATCTTGTTGCGCATTGGTGTAGCAACGTAGGTAGACCTCCAAACTTTGGTTTACCCTCTCCGTTTGTCCATTGAACTGGGGGTGGTTAGCAGTAGAGCGGCACAATTTGATACCAAGGATTCCAGTAAAAGCTTCCCAGAACTGAGCAATAAATTGAGGACCACAGTCACTTACAATCTCCATTGGGATGCCATGTAGAGAGAAGATTCTGTTCATAAATAACCTAGTAGTTTCCACTGAAGTAATCATGGTTGAGCAAGGTACAAAGTGTG
This sequence comes from Entomophthora muscae, assembly GCA_014839935.2. Taxonomy (NCBI): domain Eukaryota; kingdom Fungi; phylum Entomophthoromycota; class Entomophthoromycetes; order Entomophthorales; family Entomophthoraceae; genus Entomophthora; species Entomophthora muscae. The sequence continues at coordinate 134,351 of QTSX02006484.1, forward strand.
CCATCTTTGTGAAACAATCAACTACTACCATGATTGTGTTAAACCCATTGGAATTGGGAAGCTTGCCAATGAAATCCACCAACACAGACGTCCAAGGGCCCGTAGCAGGCTGAAGTGGAACCAGTAAACCAGTAGTCTTATTCCAACTGGCCTTGAATCAAACACATATCAGGCAATCTTGAACAAAAGCAGCTACCTGCACAGTCAAACCTTTCCAGGAAAGCTGGCAGCAGATAAGTTCCACTGTTTTGTTTTTCCCTGGATGACCAGATGTTGGACAGGTATGATTAGCCTCCATGATTTCATCCCAAATAGTGCCTTCAGGGACCCACAAGCAACCTTGATGATATAGGACTGGACCAATCTTATGATAACCCTGAGGCTGACCTACTGGGTTTGCACATGCTAGCTCCAATAGCCTATCATAACCTTTGGACAAAGGTTGCAGAAACTTAACCTTGGAATACAAGTCCAGGTCTGCGCCCTCAGCTAAGGACATGGTGGCCAACGTAGCCAGTGGAGGCAATACAAAAGGCACCACAGCCTTGTCTGGAATCATAGTATGTGTGTTAAACTTGGCGTTCATACTAGCATCTGGGAGATGTGAGGGATTCCTGCTTAGAGCATCAGCCAAGTGATTGTCAGATCCCTTAATAAACTTGTAGCGGAACTTGTATCTTGTCAGATCACCATGCCATCTGGATTGGCGACCCAAAAAAACCCTGGGTTGTCAATAATATAGAAAAGCTTTGTGGTCAGTTCTTATTACAAATGGATGACGTGCTGACATGAGATGGTGGTGCCAATGCTTTAACAATTCCCCTACAGCCAACAATTCCTTGTTGTAAATCATGTAGTTGCGTTCTCAAGCCTCCATCTTCCGGGAGAAATACCCTACAGGTCTCTCAATCCCGTCACTAGCCGTTTGCAACAGCACACCAGCCACAGCGTATTTAGATGCATCGGTGGAAACAACAAAAGGAAGCTCAGGATCCACATGTCTTAACACTAGGGAGGACAACAAAAGAGCCTTGACTGCTGAGAAGGCACTTGCACACTCAGGCGTCCAGACTAAAGTTGTCTTTCCACTAGCTGAATATAAAGGGGCAGCCACCTCAGACAAGTGGGGAGTGAATTTCTTCAAGAACGTACATGTACCCAGGAAACTACAAAGTTGGGATACTGTCACAGGCGTAGCATACTCTCAAACCACAGCTTCCTTGTCAGGGGCAATGGTGTGGCCATCCTCAAAGATAATATTACCCAGAAAGATAACCTTACATTTAAAGAATTCACACTTACTCCTTTTGATGATCAAGTTTGCTTGGAGAATACGCTCTACAACTGCTGACAAGTGGACCTTATGGGGCTCCTCATCCAGAGAAAACACCAAGATGTCATCCATGTATGCAATGGCACAAACACCTAGGAGATCTCCCAGGACTGAATCAATCAACCACTGAAAGCAAGCTGGGGCATTCTTCAATCCAAAAGGCATTATGCAGAACTGGAAGATACCCTTCTTGGTTCTGAATGCTGTTAACCATTCCATTCCTTCTGCAATCCTGATTTGATTGAAAGCATTCAACAGATCAAGTTTTGAGAATACCTTGGCCTTCTCAACAAATCTAGAGATCTGTGCTTTGAGAGGTAAAGGATAAGGATCCAGAATTGTAATGTTATTCAAATTCCTGTAGTCAACACAAGGACAAAGGGACCCATCAGACTTCTGAACAAACAATAACAGAGAGCAGATCAACAAAGCCTTCTTAAAAATGTAGCCTTTTGCCAACATGTCATGAGTCCACTCTTCCAAACATGCATCTTCCTTCAAGGTTAAAGGGTAAATAGGAGACACAATTCTGATCAGATCAACAGTGACCTTAAAGTCAAAGTCAAACTGAGTGTGCTTGGGAAGGACTTTGCCTCTGGTGGCGTCAAATGCCGCGGACCAGTGTTGCAAACATGCCGGTAAATCCAAACTTACGGGGACAGGGACAGGAAACAATTGTATGGTCTGTGACAATTGCTCCAATTCAGACATATCCAACAACAGAATAAAAATAGTTATACCCAAGGAGTGTTCCACCTGTAGCTCATTTTTCTCCATTAAGGTTGATACATTATGATCTCTTCACCAACTCACTCCCAAAATGATAGAATACATAAGGGTAGGGCAAACAGAAAACCTTGCGGTAAAAGACTGGACTGCTACTACAAAAGTAACTGGCTTCTTCAGCTGGAAAGAGGGAAACATTTGACAATTTCCACCCCTAACTAGCATTCCCAGATGGTACTTGAGTTGTAGCAAGTCAGCAGTCTCCACACTCATAAAATTTTTGGAAGCACCTGTATCTAACAAGATGGCTGGCTGATAGATAGTCCAACCATTATCAATGCTACCATGAAACAAGAAGTAACCAGAAGTGGATTTATTTGCAGTAAAGGTAGCATTCTTGGCAGGGTCTTGTTTTTCATTGGCAGTACAGACGGCAGCTAAGGAAGCAGGATGCTCCTGGAAGTAACGCTCAATCATTTCTTGGATGGCAGCTGGAAGAACGGGGTTATCACAATCAATGGGAACAAGGGGCAACTCTTTGGATGTAATAACAGAAGATTTTGCAGGTACAGCGTGCTGAAGCATTTCCAAGGAACTATCAGGAACGGACACTACAGGGGCCTCCTTTACATCACCGGGTCTGTTCATCACCGCCAATTGTAGTTGGGGATTGCGCTCCACCGCGGACAACAACCATTCTCAAGCATCTTTTGAAACTTTTGTCATCACATGGTAAACTTGGGATTTGTTACTAAGGCTAGAGCCGGAATAAAATGATAATGCTGAAAAAACTTCACGCAAAATTTCATCAGTGGGTGGGGCAGGAAAATAATCCGGACACCAAAATGACATGACACAACGGAAATAGGAAACAGATGATCCAGTCTCTACAACTGCAACCAGAGATGGAAACCAAAAATTAAAGAAAAGTTCAAACTGAAAACTCAGAAATTAACTGATGCAAATAAACATGGTAAACACAGATATCTTGACGGAGCAGGATAAAAGAAACATGAATTCATGATGAACTGCTTCCAAAAACTCAGACATAGAAGAGTTGAGTAATGTGACAGAAATCACTGGATAATATAAAGCCATTTCTAAATAATGGGGAATTACTACCTAAATCCACATAGAATTGATGATTAACCACCAACGCGGCTTTAAATATCTTTTTGTGAAATTTCCAATTGATACTCCAGGATTAAGTAGAACAATCAATCCTAACCAGAGTAAACCAAGATAAATGACCTGGGAAAGCATCAATGCATCTTCAGCGTAGAATTCTGGGCATTGAGAAGTGACACAATTTTCATTTTCCAGAATGGGGGGAGGAGCTACAAAATTGGCTGGCATGAAGTTAACATTTTGCAGCGCCAACAACAAAGTTCCAGATGCTGAGCCCCATCTTCCTGAAATGATTCTGTTCAGAATCAGATTGTACGGGATATACCGCAACAACCCAAGCACAGGATGCATTTTTAAAATTTAAAATTAGAACTTGGGATAATTGATTTTTATTGAGTAAATTTAGAAGGACTCAACTCTTAGAGTTGAAACAGGGAAAATTATTCAATATATATCAGAAAATTGACTAAACAATACCACCTGAGTCTTGATCTTCTATTCCTTTGGCATCTTCAAGTAAGTATCTAGTCCAGGTTGCAAAGAACCCTTGTGTGACCAGTTTCTGACAACCATGCTGATTAATGAGCTTATATTGGGTGACCCTCATATTACGTCAATTTATCAACGTCAGTTTACAAGGGGGAGCTGGTTTCAGATGGCATACTGGAGCAGCCGTGACCCATTTTTGATTGACTGTTTGGTTTAAATCCGTTAACTTGATCAATTTTGATATAGGTTTCCTGGCCTTCTGTGCCTTCTTACTTGGACAGACAATACCCGGCATTATGGAACTTACAGTGACAACTGCTGCCTTCTTATTACAAGATGTTTTCTACCGCCATGGCTGTCCTCAAGTGCTGTTATCAGACAACAGAACCAACTTTAATGCCAAACTTGTAACCTCTGTTGTTGAAGCTCTAGGAAATCACCAGTCTTTCTCTGCCCCCTATAATCCTTCCACTAATGGAGTAGTTGAGGTGCAAATTTAACACTGGTCTCTATCATGAGGAATCTCACCTACTCTGACGCTGCCAACTGGGACTTATACCTACCTGCCCCTCTCTTTGCCTACTGCCTTAGCAAACATTGTGTCACTGGGTACTCCCCTTTTGCTATGCTGTATGGATAAGAGGCTACTACCCCATTGCTCTTGGGGGCCCCCTGCTTACCTTGGATAAGGCCATGAATCCTGACAACCACATCAAGGATTTAGTCAACCAAATAATTGATATACAGGCCACTGCCTACACTTCTGCATACAAGCCTAAGATGCTTGAACTTTCTCCCAACAATGCTGGACACTCCCCCTGCCTGAGTTCAATGTTGGTGACCATGTACTTTTCTACCAACACAGAGTAGGTGGTTGCACACATAAGTTAGACTCTCTGTGGATTGGCCCTTTAGAAGTGACTTTTAAACAAGGGTCCAAATACACTGTAAAGCTCCTCTCCGGTGGTTGTCCTTTTGCTTGAGTGCATGCAAAGTTCCTTTGTAAATACTACCCCCCTAAAGCCAATCTAGGGGAGGGTAATGTTGTGAATACTGCTATTCACTATATATCAATTTCACCTTCAGTGGGCCATTTTAAAGACAAATCTCTTGCTTTTGCTTTTGCTTTCACCTCTTGAAATGAGTTGATGACTGAATTAGGAAATACAATTGTTTGGTTTCTTGACTCTGTGCAACTCACTTGCCCCACTAATGCTGGTGGCAAGTGATCCTACTGTCCTGGTAGTGTTTTGTGGTATTCCTAACCACTATATATTCCATTTCATATTCACCAATAAAAATTAAGTTCTATTCACATTTTTGCCTTTGTATCTTCTGTAATTCTGCGCCTCTCTCTAGCCATGACTAGTAGAGATTATTCTTCTATGGCTGCAAGGTAAACGCATAGCCTTCCCTGTCATCTAACCAAGACTTAGTACAAATCCAATCCTAAGGTTAGGATTTCCTGTTGTGTGCTGTGCCGCGCCTCAGAACACGACACCAATCATATTAATTAGCGCACATGCACCAAAGAATTATTGAATGTCCCTTTATGTCACAACAATCACTTTATCACTTGGCTCCTGATTGGCTTAAATTTTATCATTAAGATTTTGAATTTGGATCATTAACAACTTTACCTAAACACAATTAACCTATAATTTTCTAATTCAAATTTAGTTGATCACCAAATTGTTGTTAATATTTTCACAGGAGGCTGTGCAAAGTGCTAAAAATAACTGTGTTCTGGATCTAGATACATGGAATAGTAAATATATGATTTTATAAAAATAAGCTGAACATAAAGAATAAAACCAACTATAAATAAAGAGAACATGAACAATTGAAATTCAAAATAAAGATAATATAAATAGAAAATTTTTGGTGACAGGGGGTTTATTGGGGCGGGAAAGAGTAATCCCTAGTAGGCAGAATAGCGCAGAAAGGAAGACATAGAGGCAGTGCTGGCCTGGGGGTCTGGGATTGAATGGGTGGGGCTGGAAGATGGGGGGTTGTGGTGGCGGGGTAGGGGTAGGAGGATTTTGCGTGATGGCTGCCATATACCGCTTGTCATATTCTTTGTCTTTCATTGGCTTGATTGGCTGATAGATGACTATGGCACAGGTAGGAGGAGCTTATTCTTACATGATTGGTTGCTCATGTTCACATGAAAAACCATTTGCACAAATAAGTCAGCCACCATTTGGTGACCAAAGAGAAAATTGTGATCAAGAACCCCAAGATAGAGTTCAGTGAAAGCCTGAGGGTGGCACTCCTGTACTGTGTCTCTGATGTTGAAGAAGACAACATCACCCAGATGGATGTCTGCGTGGCCAGTGGGGTAGACTGAGGCCTGGTGCCCGTGTTGCTGGATGGCCTCAAGGGCGGTGGAGCTGCCCTCCATCTGGTGGCTCAAGAAAATCTGGTGCTTGGAATTCAAGCCATCCCAGGAGTTGAGTAATCCACCGAGGATGTAGCTGTACTTGTAGCCATTGGTGAAATCTGGGTTTGTCCAATAATAGACAGAACCCTTGGCTGAAACAGCCAGAAACGCACCAATGAAAGTCCCCTTCCTGACCTTCTTCCTTCCTTTTTGAGTGACAGCTATTTCTTGCTTGCCAAAATCATCAAAAGCTATCAATAGCTTATAGTAGGAGATAAACATGACATCATCAGACAAACTTGTCAGGCATTTGACTAGGATGAATTTGATGGCAGGATCATATGGGGAATTCTCAGCGCCATCTCATTGGTTGCTGTCAACATTGATCAGCACACAGACTGACACCACCTTCCCATACATCCAGAGCTGCACCAAAGACTCAGACACCCAGATGTCCTGATGTGCGAGTTGCTTTTGGACCTGGGTCAAGGGAAGCTTGGGGTCCTGCTGCAGGAGATCAAGCATAATTGGTTACACCTCGGTGATTTGGGACTCAGGGGCCTTTTTGGGCTTTTTGGCTGTCCCAATCAGATTCCCCTTGCTCATTAGGTTGCTGAACTCCCGCATTATGATGGCCTGGATAAACTTCAATTGGTCAGCAATCTGATCCCAGGACAGACCCTGCAGGTTCAGGGCCACAATTTTGTGGAGAATTCAGGCAGTAATGATTCTGTGTTTGGGGCGCTGGGCCAGGGAAGCTGAATCCTGATTGGCTGTAGGGAGGTGGGTTGGCTGATGGCAGAAAGTTGTTCCAAATCAAGGTTGCCATCCTGAGTGGTTGGTTGACAGGCACCTTGTGTGGGGGTGGGTACAGGAGCAGGGGCAGAGCTAGACACTAGGTGACTGTTTAACAAGTCAAACTCATAGGGGTTGGGGGTCAGGTACAGTTTGGCTTCCTTGTTACCTGCCTCAAAGGCTTAGGTGTAGATAGGTGCCCTGAAGTTCTGAGCCTTGCCTCTATTAAAGCTGGCTTGGCTGCTGGCACTGTCAAAGATATTGCTGTTAAAAACCATTGTAAAAAACCTAGGATAAAATCACTAAAAGTAGAAATTTAAAATTTTATGATTTATTTTTATTGCAATCTCAAGTTCACATTTGGAAAGTTCTCAAAACCATTTCATACAAATCAGGATCCATAAAAATGAATAAAATGGCTCTGTCCCTAAATTGGATAGCTGTTGATTGGCTGTAAAACTGTTGTACTTCTATTTTAGGCTGCTCATACTACACATCTTGTGTGACTTTATTTTGTTTCATGGTTGTTGAATATCACTTCTAGATTGCCCAAATTTTGTTTCATTTTTAGTCCTTCTGTTGGTGCCTCATATGAATCCTGCTTGGATTATAATATACTCCAGAATAGCATCCATCCATCTCACTTGTTGCATCAGTTCATTTTGTTTGTGGTTTGAACTACACTGCTTGATGTTTGATATAATTTCATATAATGGGCTAGTGAAATTTTGTTTTTTGTTTGACAGTTCATTTATTAACTAAATTTTTTTAAATTAATTGAATCCTGAATCTTGCGCAACTTGGATTTTGTTCAAATCTGAAATCATTTTGTTTAAATCTGAGGTATTTCTGGTTGTTGCCATAGCTTTTAAAACTACTGTATATACTTCTTAGAAGTATAATAAATGAGATACAGAGGAAAATTATGAAAGAGAATGATACTTTATTGGATATAAATATAAGATAATATATAGTATCATGGAATGCCACATACTGTTCATGTATGTCATGAAAGTCATGAGGCTTATCTGAATAATGTTTCTCTTAAGTCACAAGGCTGATTCAAGTTGTGTTCTGCTTAGGATCTATAATGTTTTATTCCTGTAATAGATGGCTGAATGATAGCAGTGCCACCAACTTAATGATTAGTTGGGGAATCATTCAGTGAGTCCCTCAGTGAATTAATTTCCCAAGAGAGAGTAGTTAAAGATGTTATGAAAATAGTTAACTCAATTGATAAATTTAACCCTATACTTGATATGAGAACCAGATGAAACTCAGTTTATGCCATGTTGAATTTGTCAATAAAAAAGTATATAATATAAATGTTTTTTAAATTTATAGGCAATCAAGGGAGTTTTCACTGCTAAGGAAATGCAAGTTTTAAAATGGGATATTTTGAGAAGCTGGATTTCTGATTGAAAATATTTGACTCAACCACATCTTTTGTTTTCCCTACCAACTTTTGTTCTTTTTCATATGGTTTGGTTTCCATGATTGATATGAAAATGCATTTAAGTGACCAACTTACATCAATGTCATACAATGATTTGCTTTACTGGTCTTTGGAGCAAACATAAAAAATTCTGGAGTCCTTTCACTAAATTACTCCAGATATTTATGTACTGGCAATATGTAAACTTAACTTCATTTAAGCTTACTTTTAGTGTTGGATCCAGGATACAAGCTTTTTTCATTGAAAAGACAGCACCTGAACTGTATTCAAAAGAAAAAATTCTGGGGAACTCACTGGAACACCTTGTTTTATAAAAATGCCCTTAGTGAACTCTACTGCTTTTCACAATCCCAAAGCTAGTTTGATGTCTTCTCTAGCTGCTCTAGACACCAAGTTACAGCCGTTTAAAGTTTTGATGCCAGCCAGATTGTCTGAGCAGCGCGAAATGGCGAAAATATTGGAGCCTGACTCAAGAAATGGAGCAGATCTAAAGCCGAACATAACTGTCCAACCAGTGATCGGATTTGGACGTTCAGCCACTCATTTCGAAGCCAAACATCAGGAGAATGAATCTAGGCTCTTTTTAGACAAAATCCAGATGCAAAGCCCGATGTTCAGGCTTATTAAGCAAAACATGATTCATGCTATTCAGAAGTTGCCCCAAAACCCCAGCCCAATGCCACAAGCATGCCACTAGAACTGTCTAGAAGAATCAAGAATATTTTAAAGGTCCACATTGAATGGCATATAAAGAATTTGCTCACAATAATCCTCTTGTGATCATTCTAAGTTTTGCCCAATAAAATAAAGTTGAATTTAGTTTATACTTGTTGCATATTGTAAGCCCTGTTTGAATCATTTCTCTACAGAGACCTGTCAAGGACTCTTGAACTCTGACAAAATCAAAATGTTAAAGCTATTTATCAATAGTTTAAACATAAGTCATTGTATGATTCCAGTGTGACATAACTGGCAATTAACTGGATTTCAGTTAACTGAACCCCCTGAAATCCCCGCTTTTGGTTACACACCAGCCTCATGGCTAACCCCTTCAACTTCCCCATACCCCCATATTCTAACTGTTGGCAAATACTATATATTTGACCAAAATATTCAATATTTAAACACAAGTAAATTAATATATCTCAATAACTGTTTTTCAGTTGCTTTGAGTAAATTGCAACCTTTGTATTGTATTTGCCATCCAGACAATAACAAGCAGAAGAACATTACCTCTGTCTTTTAAACCTACACAACTTGTAAAAGAACACATTTACTGTGTAATATCACATTGGTGATCCTGCCAGGGAAGACTTCAAAATATCTTCCAACAACCCACCTAGAGATGCTGCAAGCTCTCAATTCAATCCCCTGGACCTGTTGAAGTCCATTGCTGCCCAGAAGATTCCTTTCTTCAATGGAACCAACTTACCTACTTGGCTAAACTGCTTTGAACTTTATTGCAAGAAGAATAGGGTTAAGCAAGCAGACCGTTTTGAGGAAATCCAATACTTCTTGGAAGGAAGAGCTGCCACTTGGCACAACTCACTGACAGGCAACTATACATGGGCAGACTGGAAATCAGCTGTGTTCAAGCGTTTTCAAGGTGGCATCAAGAAAGTTATTGCTAAACTAAAGGAAGTAGACCGAAAAAACTACAAGACAATGGAGGAGTTTATTGAGGAAGTAAACACTCTTCTCAGCCAATACCAGGACTTAGTCTATGGTAGCTACAACACAGTGGAAGAAAAGCACGCCCAACAGACCTTTTTGGAGAACCAAGGGTTAGACTGGGTCTGCAAAACGCTTACCTCAGAATACTACCAGTTTGTTAAATCTCATGCTCCTAGCAACGTAGAGGAAGCATATGTTCTAATCCTTTGACTTGGGAAGTTTAAAGCTAGAGGCCAGCTTTTGCACCCTCACGTTGCCAAAAAAAACCCAAGGAGAAACTCAAGGCTATCATGCCACCGCCAGATGATCTATCTGAAAACATGAAGAAGTTAGCGCAGGGAATGGCTACGCTTATCACATATATGACTAGTGATGAGCAGGCAAAGTCAAACTTCTACTGCCACAACTGCAAGAAACAAGGCCATCTAACAGGCATCTTCAAAGAATCCTGCAATAGATGTGGAGCCAACAGACATGGTTATGTACATTGTCCAAACAACTGCCAGAACAAGCCAAAGACACCAGCAGCTGAACCTAAGCAGAACTGGAAGCAGGCCCCCAAACCCAAGAAGGAAACAGAGCCTAGTGCGGCCAAGGATGAGTCCTATCTAGTGGAGAGTATGGTGGCAGTAAGAGCAAATGTGGCCCAGAAGCACAGACTCAGCCACATTTTTCATCCTTATAATACACTTGAGAAGCAAAAAGAGGCTGAGGCAGCCAAGCCTCAACAGCCTACCCCTGATGCTCACTTACCCAATCAGGCGCCCCCAGTAGCCCCTGAGATAGAACAGGCCAATAACACTCAGTCAGCACAACATACTGATCATGAGGCTCAACAGTCAGAACCTTTTTGGATTCCAATGGATGAGGAAGATGGCACTTACCCTGTGGAACCCACTATTGAGGTTGCAAAGGGGACCTCTTCAAAAACTATCCTAAAGAAACCAAAGGTCAAATTGCCAGTATTACCTCAAGTAAAGCCCCCTAAGCTGAATGTGCTGAAGATCCTCACAGACACCCAGGTTCTAATATCCCTATATAATTTGGCAGAAATAGTGCCCAGCATTAGAGCTCAGATGGTACATTACCTTTGGGCCACCAGAGTCAGAGATCCAGAGAAGCAGTTTGCAGTCATGGAAGAGAAGCCACAAGAGGCCCAGGAAGTTGTTGATGTCATCAGCAAGGGAGCACCACACATCAATGGGGAGGTAGAAGACCACCTCACATCTATAATCTTGGACAGAGAATCTACGTCAAACATCATATCTGAGTCTTTCCTAAGATCTTTAGGAGTTCAGGAATATAGTAGGGTTAAAGAAAATTTACCTTTGCAAATGTCAAGACCAAAGAGTGCCTGGGAACCATGCACAACCTCACTGTTGAAATCTGTGGTGTCCATGTGTTAATCTCTGGGGCCATCCTTGCGCTTACCAGGTATAACCTTCTTCTGGGACAACATGCCCTAAGTGACTTTGAAGACACTATATCCTTATGTCACCACATTTGGTTTATTGAGCGCAACAAAAAGCTGGTTTCTATAGAGGTCAGCTACTCAAAGTTAAAAGAAGATGGGGGAGTCCTTTCTTACTGTCGCTGAGTCTGTGGAACAGAACAAAGGACTGACTGCCAGTCAGAAGGGGACACTTTCCTCCTTCATGAGCAAGTTCAAGGATCTCTTTTGCAACAAAGATGATCCTCTACTACCAGAAAACCTAGAGAAGCACATTATAGACACAGGAACAGCTAAGCCTAACCGTAAGGCACCTTACCGTCTGGCCAAGAAGTATGAGAACTACGTTGAGCAGAAGATCAACCACCTGTTGTCCAAGGGCATCATTGAGCCGTCTACATCACCCTGGTCTTTGCCAGTAGTCATTGTGCCTAAGAAGAATGAAAAGTTATATATGTGTGTTAATTACATACCTTTAAACTCAGTCACTAAGGCTGATAACTATCCCTTGCCTCTTATCAGCAAGATCTTGGCATCACACACCAGCTGCAAGTACTTCACCAAAATAGACTTGTTCTTGGGGTACCACCAGTTGGAAATGAAGCCTGCAAGCATCAGCAAGACAGCCTTTGTCACTAAGCAGGGTCAATATCAGTATAAGCACATGCTGTTTGGACTCTGTGGAGCCCCACATATCTTTCAGCGCGCTATGAACTCTATCTTTGCCAATCTCCTGTACAAGAAGGTGACTGCCTACCTAGATGACATAACAGTGTTTAGTGCTACTTTTGAAGAGCATCTGGAGACACTTACCAAAGTCTTTGACTGCATCAGGAAAGCCCAGCTATCAGTCAATGAATCCAAACTGTTGCTTTGCCAGACCAAACTTCACATACTAGGACATGTAGTGGACAAAGAGGGGGTACACCCTGATGCTGAAAAGCTGTTAACAATCTCACAGTGGCTGGTACCTATCAACATTGCCTGTCTACAGTCCTTCATTGGTACCGTTGGGTATTATTCCTTCTTTATACAGAACTATAGCAACATTGCTAGACCTCTGTTTAAGTTAATCCATAAGAGGGCAGAGCTTACCTGGACCCCTGAACAAGAGGTTGCTTTTCAGATATTGAAAGAGTGCTTCATGAAGGAGCCCGTCCTGATTCATCCAAACTTCCAGGAGAAGTTCTCAATCTTCACTGATGCCTCGGAAGAAGCAACAGGGGGAGTCCTTGCACAAGAACGCAAAGGTCTATTCAAACCCGTTGAATACACCAGCAAGTTGTTCAGTGGCCCAGAGCTATGTTACAGCATCTATGACAAAGAAGTGTTAGCTGTGATTATAGCACTTCACAAATTCAAGTACTACATACTAGAAAACTGTATTATCTTGTATACAGGCAACATGGTGTTGTCTTTCATCCTGAGCAAACAACAAAAGAACAACAGACGTGTACGCTGGGCAATGGAGATGTCCGAGTATCTCATGGACATAAAACATATACCTGGGAAGAAGAACGTTGTTGCTGATGGCCTCTCACAATAAGGAGTCCACAATTCATACCTAATGGAAGTGTTAGAAAGTTACAAGCCCAAACTATATGCAGTATACTGTATGCTTACCACAGGGGAAATGAACGTGGAATTACCTGTGCTCAAGGAGAGCAGATACTATGTGATCCTAGGGGAATCACTGTATAGAAGCATGCGCGGACAAATTGTGAAGGTCCCCAATATAGAAGAGCACCAGTTGATACTCTGCAAAGTCCACAAAGGAACAGGACATTATGGAATCCTTACTACAGCAGACAATTTATGCGAGAAGTATTGGTGGCCCAACTACTTTGAAGACATCAAAACCTACATCAAGAGCTGTCATCTGTGCCAGACCTTTGAGAAGAAATATCCAATAGCCAAACCTATCAACCCTATAACTGTAAGTGGATTATTTGAAATGTGGTACATTGACTACATTAGACCTATAACAGAGAGTGTTAGTAAGAACAAATACATTATTGTTGCAAAGGAGTACTTTAACAAATGGCCTGTATCCAGAGCAACCCAGGAGCATGACTCAGAAACCACAGCTAAATTCCTGTACAAAGAGATCTTTATTGTGTATGGACCGCCTACAGTCCTTCTAAGTGATCAAGGAAATCATTTCTGCAACAAGCTGGTAGACAAGTTTTGTAAGATGGTTAGTACAAATCACAAACTTACCACCACATATAACCCAAAATGCAATGGACTGACAGAAAGTTTCAATCAAACCCTGATCCAGAGCTTGGAGGAGATCACAACAGAAGACGTAACACATTGGGATGTTTCTTTACCTGCGGCTTTATGGAACTACCGCTCTCAAGTTTAGGCAACAACAAAGTTTAAGCCGTACAAACTACTTTATGGTGTTCCTATAATAAGCTTGGTTGTTAATAACATAAGCTCTGACAAACTTACCATGGCAGAAGCCCGCAACCAAGCAAAGTTTCAAGTCTTATAGGCATCTGAAAAGCTGAGAGCAAAAGCGCGCACAGCGCCTACCATTGATAAAATACCTATTGGAACTGAATTTTTAGTTTTCAAGAATTTGGTATCTCAATCACTTAGCAAGAAATTCCTCCCAAAGTAGTCTGGGCCGTACAAGGTGATTGGCCATGCTACATCAAAAAATTACTATCTAGTGGATCAACAAGGTCAGCCACTCAATTTTGTAATCAATGGCAATCAGATGAAGGTGTCAAGGGTCTGGATGTACAAGTATTCTGGCTATTACCATCACACCTAACATCCAGTCATTGCCTGATTCGGTGCCTTTCTAATATACCATTTGACATACCAGAAATGGCAACAAACCAATATCACATGACTGTCCAGGTATCCAACAACTCAAACCCATCCAGCACATGACCAGCCCCTGGGTTTGGTCCAACTAATATCCCCATCACAGCTAAATCTATATAAGTTTAAAGTATCATCCAATAAAATATACTTCTTCTCCTACTACTTTTATATTTGAAGCTTCTCCAAAAGGCGCTCCTTATCACTGGTAGCACTACAGTTTTTGACCACGCCAATGAAAGAGAAAATGACTGAACAGAACCTGCCCACCTTCGCCCACGTACTCAACCAGGCCACATCCCAGGAGACCTGGAAAACATACTTCCACGCCCACAACATTGACAAAGATATTCCTAGTGGATGCACCGTATTTGAAGGTCTGGTCATGCCCAAAGCATGTGCCAAGATAATTCAATACAGTTGCTCTCTTCAACCACAAACAAACGCACAACCACCTATCACAGGTGAAGTTGCCAACACCAAATACATTGGTATTGACAAATTCTTTGGTAAAAACAAAGAAAACATCATCAAGTGGCTAGACCACACAGCTGCTAAACTCCACGCCAGCCGCATCCCTCATGAGAAATGGGTTCAGGAAGCCAGCAAGCGCCTATAGAGGCCGCAGCTAACTGGTTTACCACCTGGGTTGGCTCACAAACCAACGACCAGCTTGACAACTGGGAAGAGTTCAAAGCTGACATCACCCACAATTTCTGCGTCACCAAATCTCTCCAAGATATTGCAATACAGCTCAGTGATCTTCCACAAAAGACCACTATTGCAGCCTACGCCAACAAATTTGAAGAAATACGTCGCAAAATCCAAAACCCAGCACAAGCTGATAATGTACACACCAGATCATCATTCATCAACAGAATTAAACCCTCTGTTGCTGCCCTCATCCGCCCAGAAGCAAATACCTCCATGCCTGCGTTCATTGCTGAAGCCAAGCACGCTGAAAAACGCGCCAACATGGAATATGCTGCACGCAACGGCAACTGCTCCTGAAACAGCAATGGCAGAGAAAACGCCAATGGCAATAAACGCCTAATACCAACCATAACAACGGTAACTCCAATTGAAACAACGGCAATTGTAGCCAAAGCACAAACCGCTCCTGTCTCAAGAAAGAGGACACCGCCAAAGTTAACAACGCGGAAGTAGCAACCCGCTACAAATCTGATCCCATATTCTCTGACCTCAAAGGTCTTGAAACAGAGGAACAGGGAAAAGAGGAGGGGAAACAGGCTTAAGTGCCTCTGTCTCCCTCCAACACGGCAAGAATAAGTACCAAGGCACAAAATTTGCTGCTCGCATCCCCCGTGTCCCGCAATCCTCCATTTTTATGAACGTAAAAATTAAAGATCACTCACAACTTCTTGTCTATCTATGCACTTACAAATCACATACACATAAATTTTATTTGACTCTGGTGCACAACACACTATGGTTAGCAAACCTTTTGTAACCAAGTACAAAATACCAGTTGTCAAATCCAACTTCAAATACGCCAGAATGGCAGACAAATCAAAAGTTCTACTTGAAGGAAAAACAACTCCCTTCAGAATTGACCTCCATGGCATACAAACGTCCATCAAAGGACTTGTCATGAACAACATAAACTACAACATTGTAGCAGGCATGGAATAATTCACCCAAGTGAATCCCAGCGTATGTTAGAAAACAAAAACCATGACAATAAAACGCAATGGAGTCAATTTCAACATTCTCAAAGAACCCAACGACCTAATTCTAAGAGATACAGTATTTGTCCAAGTCATAAATCAAGATGACTCTGAACATCTAACCAAAGACAGTACCCTCCACATAATGAGGTACTCCAAATTTAATAATATACAAACACAAAAGATCCAATGCCCAGAACTTGCAGCACTCCTAAATGAATACGCTCATGTATTCAAGGAAGAACTCACAGAGTTACCCCCCAAACAAGAGGTCAAACATGGCATTTGTCGTGTTCTGAGGCGCGGCACAGATACACAACAGGGAATCCTAACCTTAGGATTAGATTTGTACTAAGTCTTGGTTAGATGACAGGAAAGGCATTTGCGTTTAACTTGCGGCCCTGGATGAATAATCTCTACTAGGCGTGGCTAGAGAGAGCCGCGGAAGTACAGAAGACACAAAGACAAAAATGTGAATAGAACTTAATTTTATTGGTAGAATAGGAAATGGAATATATAGTGGTTAGGAATACCACAAAACACTACCAGGACGGTAGGATCACTTGCCATCAGCATTAGTGGGGCAAGTGAGTTGTGCAGAGTCAAGAAACCAAACAATTGTATTTCCTGATTCAGTCATCAACTCATTTCAAGAGGTGAAAGCAAAAGCAAAAGCAAAAGGAAGAGATTTGTCTTCAAAATGGCCCACCAAAGGCAAAATTATAACATGGTGAATGCTTTTATTCATGACATTGCTCCCCTCTAGATTGGCCTTAGGGGGGTGATACTTGCGGAGGAACTTGGCGTGTACGCAAGCAAAAGGACAACCACTGAAGAGGAGCTTTATAGTGTACTCAGATCCTTGTTTGAAAGTCACCTCTAAAGGACCAATCCACAGGGAGTCCAGCTTATGTGCGCGCTCACCCACACAGTGTTGGTAGTACAGGACATGGTCACCAACATCAAACTCAGGCAGGGGGAGCGCCCAGCGTTGTCAGGAGAGAGCTCAAGCGCCTTAGTCTTATATGCGGAAGTGTAGGCAGTGGCCTGTATATCAATGATGCGGTTGACTAAGTCTTTGATGTGGTTGTCAGGGTTCATGGCCTTATCAGAGGAGAGTAGGAGAACCCCCAAGAGCAACAGAGTGGTGGCTTCACGCCCATACAACATGGCAAAGGGGGAGTACCCTGTGATCCAATGCCTGCTCAGACAATAGGCAAAGAGTGCAGCAGGTAAGTATAGATTCCAATTGGCAGCATCAGAGTAGGTGAGTTTTCTCATGATAGAAACCAGTGTCAAGTTGACACGTTCAACTGCTCCATTAGTGGAAGGATTATAGGGGCAGAGAAAGACTGGTGAGTTCCTAGAGCTTCAACAACAGAGGTTACAAGTTTGGCATTGAAGTTGGTTCTGTTGTCTGATAACAGCACTTGAGGGCAGCCATGGCAGTAGAAAACATCCTGCAGCAGGAAGGTAGCAGTATTCTTAGCAGTGATGTCTTTAGTAGGGCAAGCTTCTACCCACTTGCTGAAGTGGTTGACGGCAATCAGGATAAAGCGGCATCTGGAGCGTGAGCAGGGGAGAGGGCCTACAGCATCAATGCTAACCGTATGAAAAGCGTGTTGAGGGGAAACCAATTTGAATTTGTGAGAAGCAGCTTGGGGCCTCTGAAGTTGGCAGTCATGGCAACTAGCTATGACATCTGGGATCAACAGGCAAAGATTCTCCCAGAAGTAATTCTTCTGAAGCCAGTCAAAGGTCTTGGCAATGCCTCCATGGCCAGTCTCTTTATGGGCTTGCGACACCAAGGAGAGGCAAAGACTGGGGCGCATGTATGGCAGGTATTGACCCCGCACCTTCTTGAAGAGTTGGTTATCGCATATGAGGGTGTCTTCAGACAATTTGGACAGGGCAAGTCAAACCTCTTCTGTCTCACTTTCCCGGGAAGAAGGGTAGCCAATTAGCTTGTACAGGCGGTCTGCCTCAGCAGGATGTAGGGCAAGGATGGGCATTTGGGACAACCCATCAGCGTTCTGATGTTGAATCCTGGGGCAATGGAGCATAGTGAAGTCATAACCTTGCAGGCAGAGGGCCCATCTGGCTAAGCGTCCTTCAGGCTCCTTAAGTTGTTGTAACCATTTGGGTGAAGCGTGGTCAGTGACGACAGTGAAATGAGTACCATACACGTAGTGGCGGAATTGTTTGACTGCATGCAGCACAGCAAGGCACTCCTTTTCTGTAACACTATAATTCTTTTAATGCTTATTTAGCACACAGGAAGTATAGGCTATAGGGTGGTCCACACCTTCATTGTTGAGCTGAGCCAAGATAGCCCCAATAGCAAGGTCACTAGCATCAGTTTACAAGATGAATTCCTTATTGTAATTGGGGTACACTAAAATGGGCGCTTCTTTGAGTTTCTGATTTAGAGTCTTGAAGGCCTGCTGTTGGCTGGCAGTCCATTTGAAAGGAACATTACGCAACAGTTGGACCAGGGGTTTGTTAGTATCAGAAAATCAGGAATGAATTGCCTATAGTAACACATCATGCCCAGAAAGACTTGTACTTCTTGTAGGTTGGTGGGCGGAAGCATTTTGTCAATGGCTTCAACCTTCTTGGTCATAGGACAAATCCCTGTTTGGGTTACTTCATGGCCCAGGAATTCAAGGTGTTCTTTGAAGAAAGCACACTTAGAGGGCTTTAGCTTGAGGCCAGCCTCTTGGATCTTTATGAACACCTCTTTAAGATGGGCTAGGTGATCAGTGAAAGTTGCGCTGAAGACTGTTATATCATCTAGATAGACTAAGACACACAACAACTTCAAATCGCGCAGAATGGAGTCCTTGGCCCTCTGGAAAGTTGCCAGGGCATTACAGAGCCCTTATGGCATGCAGGTAGGCTCAAAAAATCCTTCTGATGTGATGAGCGCAGCCTTCTGACGGCCCTCAGGAGAGAGGTCAACTTGCCAGTAACCAGACGCCAAATCCATGGCAGAGAAAAACTTAGAACCCCCAAGGCGTCAAAGAGCGTCATCAATGCGCGGTAAGGGATAGGAATATTTCTTGGTTAGAGAATTCAACCTTCAATAGTCCATCACAATCTGGTGGCCCCATCTTTTTTCTTTAAGATGAGCAGAGGCAAATCCCAGGGACTTTGAGAGAGAGCTAGAAGTCCAGCAACCAGCAATTGTTTGAGCTCCTTAGACACCTGCGCATCTTCCACTTGCCTGCGGCAATATGGCTTGACACAAAAGGGGGGAGCATCTCCTGTGTCAATCTGATGAATCACACTTTTGGCCAGCCCATAATTGGTGCTATCTTTAGCAAAGATGTCTGAGAATTGGTCTAGTAATTCAAGCACCTCTTTCTGTTGTACCAGGGACAACTGAGGGAAGTCTTGGGCAGTGAACAGAGATAGGACTTGAGGCTCGTATTTGGGTAGATTAAAGTCTTGAAACGTTCCAAAGGGGTGAAGAGACAAGACGTCAGGGGTATTTAACAACTTTCTGTAACCAACAACCTATCCCCTGGATACGGTCATAGGAAGCGCGGTAAGGTTGGCAACTAGTAATTGAACGGGATCCTTGTGGAAGATGTCCAGAATTCCAGGACAAAGGTAAGGCTTGTTACGCCCCAGCAAAGGAGGGGAGTACAGCTCTAAGAAAGTCTGTTCAGGTAGTTCATATGATATCTGAGAGTCTATGATGGCCTGAGAACCTGGAGGAATGGTGACAGCAGACGTGGCCATGAGAGGGATCCCTTCAGATGCAGGACAAGCCATGGGAGGACACTTCATGTTGATGGAATGGGTGCAATACTTTAGGGTGAAACCCCCAGTGGGGTACTCCAATGTACATATCTTCAAACGTTTACCAGGAACTTTGATTGGCTCCTCAAAGATCAGAGAGACTTTGTACCCTAGGATAGAGAGATAACCATCCTTTAGGTTGATGATCCCATTATATTCCCAAAGGAACTGGGTACCAACCAAAAGGTTGTAGCTCTCATTTTCTAGAACAACAGCTGGCGCAGCCAACAGGAGTTTACCAAATTGCATTGGCAAGGCAGAGTACACGCCAATGGCGCAAGTCATGGAGAGACCAGCGGTACCATAGGATTGATGGTAGTTGAGGTTGGGGGCCAGTTTAAGTTTCTTCACCAGTTTAGAAGAAACAACGTTGACAGGAGATTTGGTGTCCAGGATGGCTTTGATTTTTACTTTCTGGATAGATATCTCTACCTGAGTGGTGGTGCGTCCAAAGGGTGGCAGAACAGCCAAGATATCCTGCGCCTCAGCTAATTCCTTGTCCCATTTCTCAATCATGCACCTTAGTCCTGGGAACTCCTTATATACAGTTTGGAGAGGGAGTGAGACAGATATATTCTTGAAAACAGTGTCTCTGACTTCAGCTGCTTCCTCTGATGATTCCACTAATACAGGGGACTGTTTTGCCTGAGTAAGATAGGGTGGGAGACAACCGCTTTGGCCTCAGACAAGGGCTTGGTGGTAGTTGTAGTCTTCCCAGATTGTAGCTTGTAGGGAACTGCAATAGTCTCAGGGCCGGCAAGAAAAGAATACCCGTATGCATCATGGTCTTTAACATCAGATTCATCCACATCAGAATCATCAGAAATGTCATGGAACAGGAGGAGGATAGGTGCTCCATCATCAGTAGGCTCAGAGTCAGTAGCAGGTGGGGGTGTAGGAGGAGACTGGGAAGAATTGTCAACCGAGAGCGTCTCTGCCTCTAGTTTGGCTGTTCTTTTCCTGACTGATCCTTGGGATCAGCTCCTTCAACCTGCAGATTGGTGCAGGCGCAAGAGTGGTGACCTATCTGACTGTAGTTGTGGCAACCCTGACGTCAAGGAGGATTTTTTGAGTTCATAGTGAGGATACAAAGGCTGCAAGAAGAAGATCCAGAGTTGGAAGCGGCACAACTTTCCCAAACAACTGCCCCAGAATGGGTAAGGTGCATATCCTGTAGCAGTGTCTTTATACTTTTCATGGAGGACATCTTAGCCTTGTGGGCCTTGAAATGGAGGCATAGGAGTTGATTCACCTTGAGGGCCTGGGCGCAGGCCATATATGCTTCATGCGCTGTCAATTGTCTGTTTGTTATTAACTGTTGTCCCTCCATGTAAAATCTGTTGGCAAATTCAGCTAATGTCTCTTTGGGCTTGAAGGATATGTGCATGAAAGCATCCTTTTTCACCTCCAGGCTAAGATCACCACCAAAATTGTCAATCAAGAGTTGTTTCATGTCCTCCCAGGTCTCAATGGAGGGTAGCTCTGGTACAACTACCTCTTGACAGGTTGGGTGTAGGCAAGTCAAAATATGTTCTTTCTTAACTTCATCTGATGCTCGCCTCATGGCAGTCTCATAAATAGTTAAGAAAGCTGCAATAGTTGAGGTTTTGGGATCAAAGACTTGCTTAAAAGTAGGCTTGAAGTGTGCCTCAGGAGCTGGACCACCATTGCTGCTATTGAGTACATTTATGCGTGGGGAGAACTCAGCTTCAGATTCGGAGGGGGGTTGTCTAGCCCATAGTTATTGAACACTTTCTTCAAGGGTCGTCAGAGTCTCGGTAGTTCTGGCACCCATAGTGTTGGCTAGAGTGGTCTGTTGTTCAGTAAAATCTAGGCGTTGTCCTTGGGTAGTGACAACAGTGGAGAGCTCAGCCAGCCGCAAAGTAAGAGATGGCCCCACTGATAGGCAGGGGGTGAATCTGTTGTTTACCAAATTGATCAGCTCACTCATCTCTTGTACGTCTCTGTCCAACTCAGTCTGATCTTGTTTCAAATGGTCTACCTCATTAGCTAGGGCAATCAACTCCCTAGCACAGTGAATTTGAGGAGCCCCTCCAAACCAGGACAACAGCCATCTTCCTTGTTAACCCCAAGTGGGCTAGCAGCAGTCGTCATTACCTCACGTAAAGCAGCAACTTCTTGCTGTAGTTCAGCGACCTGAGCAGTCAGCGCAAGAACCTGGGGGTCAGGTTGAGGCATTTCAGTAGGACGTCCTTGGCTACAAGTGGAAGTGCGTAATTCTCAGATGGCCTCCCAGATCCTCTGCTCTCTGTCCACCAGATCATCAGCAGGGGGAGAAGGCAGAACATCAGGTTTGGGAGTAGACAGCTCATTCACCTGACTCTGAAGTTTGGCTATAGCAGCAGCAGTGGTAGCTCTCTCTTGATCAAGTTCCGCACTGAGCTCATTTAGACCTTGGGCGGCAAGGTCAGCTACCTGTTGCAATTGCTCAAAGGAATAGACACTGAATGCATTGAGCTGTTGCACTAGGCACTCAAAATTGGAGAGATAAGCGTTTAGGGTGGAGTCTACTTGAGTGCGCCAGGGTTGAGCTCTAACAGGTGAAACTCATGTAGTTGCTCCCTAACGTACTCAGGGATGGGCTGGCAGATTAGCTTGATGGAATTGACTAAACGTGTTTGAGAGGTGACCAAATCACGCTGATTGTTAGATATCAGGGAGAACAGGGAATGAAGCCATTGTTGGTAGGCGGCAAACTGGTCCCAATGATAGGTAACAGCTGCTTGTAGAGACAAGATTTCTTGAACGTGGAGTCCCAACCCCATCTGGTGATGGGCCAAGGCAGGCTGTACAAAGGATGACAGCAGTTGATCAGCGGAGCCAGCTGCTGGAAGGAGGTGTTATGGAAACTGAGGGGCCACAATTAACTCATAGTATTTGGCACGGCTAAACTGTAACTGAAGGCAAGGGATGGCCTCGTCCTGAGCTATCCCAAGGGCTACCGCCATGACTTGTTCCAAGTCAGGGGTACCCATAGGGTAAGCAACTAGGTGGGGACCATTCCCAAGGTTCAGCACAATAGGGACAATAGGCAGGTTGGCAATGTCTTCCTCAATAGGAGGGCTGGTAATTTCAGGCAAGGTTGACTCCCAAATAGGCAGAGGCAAGGGACCTGCAAACGTAGATGCAAAAGGGATAACCAAGGGGCTTACAGCCCCTGTAGTGAGCACCATTTTTGTTGTGTTCTGAGGCGCGGCACAGACACACAACGGGGAATCCTAACCTTAGGATTGGATTCATACTAAGTCTTGTTTAGATGACAGGGAAGGCAATTGTGTTTACCTTGCGGCCCTGGATGAATAATCTCTACTAGGCGTGGCTAGAGAGAGCCGCAGAAGTACAGAAGACACAAAGACAAAAATGTGAATAGAACTTAATTTTATTGGTAGAATAGGAAATGGAATATATAGTGGTTAGGAATATCACAAAACACTACCAGGACAGTAGGATCACTTGCCACAAGCATGAGTGGGGCAAGTGAGTTGCTGCAGAGTCAGGAAACCAAACAATCATATTTCCTGATTCAGAAACCAGTTCATTTCGAGGGTCAAAAGCAAAATCAAGAGATTTGTCTTTGAAATGGCCCACCAAAGGCAAAATCAAAACATGATGAATCCGTTATTCACAACAGCATTGACTTATGCAAAGCCATGCCCAAACCTGCACCCCTCTACAGAATCTCCCTCATGGAGACCCAAACACTTAAAGCCCACATTGAGGGCAACCTAGTCAAAGGATTCATTTGCCCGTCTGAATCCCTGTGGGGGCAGTGGTTTTCTTTGTAAAGAAGAAAGAAGGATCTCTTTGCTTAGTTACTGACTACAGAGCACTAAATGCAAGTACAGTAAAAAATAAATACCCACTTTCCCTCATTGAAGACCTATTTGCAAGGCTTTCTGGAGCAAAAATTTTCTTGAAAATTGACCTCACATTTGGTTATAACCAAGTTGAAGTCAAAGAGAAGGACATACCAAAGACCATGTTCCGCACGCAATTTGGGTCATTTGAATGTAAAGTAATGAACTTTGAGATGACCAACGCTCCCACAACGTTTGTCACCATGATGAACCAAGTACTAAACAGCCTCTCAAACACATTATGTTACCTCAACAACATCATCATATTTTCAAAAACTAAAGAGGAACACCTCATGCATGTCTGCAAGACACTCAATTGACTTGCAAAGCACAAACTATACGCTAAATCTAGTAAATGCCAATTTATGGAAAAGGAACTCCTGTTCTTGAGCCACATTGTCTCTGACATTGGCATCAAAGCAGACCCAGATAAAATAAAAGCCATAAATACCATGCAATGCCACACCTCCGTGAAACAAGTTAGATGCTTTCTCGGTATGGTAGCTTACCTAAGGAAATACATCAAAGACTGCAGAAAGCTCACTGCACCAATCAATGACCTAACCAAAGGTAATGCCAAAAAGAAATTCATCTGGACTCCAGAATGTGACAAGAATTTCCAACTATTAAAACAAGCTTTGATTGAAGCACCAATCTTGCAATACCCTAATAACAACAGGTGCTATAAGCTTGAGTCAGACGCTAGTGACACCGCCATTGGTGCAGTCCTGCGCATCTGCCAGCCAGGGCAGCAAGATTTCCTGCCAGTATGTTACAAAAGCAGAAAACTAACAAACACTGAGCAGAGATACCCAATACACAATAAAGAATTGCTAGCAATATATTGCACATGCAAGAAATGGAGATGTTATCTCAAAGGACACTTAAACGTCTGAGTGCTAACTGACCACAAATCCTTAATCTATTTCAAAACTCAGAATGCACTTGCGCAGCGCCAAGCCAAATGGATGTCCTTGCTAGAACAGCTTAACCTGGACATCTAATACAAAAAGGGGGTAGAGCTGGTCACAGCCAATGCTCTCTGTAGGCTATGTCAGCCAAGAGAGGATCACCCTGGCCACCTGGACCCTGACTGGCCCAACCTATACAACACTGAGTACAAGACAAAAGGAAAGAATCCCTCCACACATCAACTAACCCACAATGCACTAGTAAGGAATGAAAAATATTTCCACGTATCAAATGGCACAGTATACCAAATCATCAAAGATAAACACATTCCATACATCCCACTTGCACAAAGAGTTGACACTATACTAATACACCATTGTCTGCTAGGACACACAAAGGCTAACAACCTATACCTCACACTGAAAGAGATAGTATGGTGGCCCAACCTGAAGTGAGACATAATTAATGTTCTAAAAAAATGCACAGTGTGTGAAAAATACACCAGCACCAAGGCGCCACAACCAACAGTTAACCCAGTACCTGACCCTGAACCATTTAAGGTTTGGGGACTGGACGTAGTGGGACCCTTCCCAGAAACCAAAACAAATCAATGTTTCCTAATTTTAGCCATCAATTTTGCCACACGTTGGCCCATCTGCTGGGCAACAAAAGATCCAAGGCGGAAACAATAAATTGATTCATCAGTAAAGCAATCATAGCAGACTAAAGCACTCCAGACTAAATCATAACAGATGGAGCAAAAGAGCTAACAGGCCATGTAGTAAACAACAATCTAAAAACAAAAAACATCAAACACTCCACAACCTTGCCCTACAGGCCACAGGCCAACGGCAGAGTTAAACGCCTTAACAGCATCCTTATCAGAACCCTGGAGAAAATAATGGATGGCAAAGCCAAAGACACATGGCCGCTATACGTGAAACATGCATTACTAGTATCCCGGGTTTGTACCAATCAAGGGACAGGCTACTCACCGTTTGAACTAACATATGGGTACAAGCCAGAAATAGTCACCTGCAATAACCAGCCATATGTAAAGATCCCCCCAGGGAAACCTCTCACAGTAGAACAGAAACCAGCTCTACAACACATATGCCTCAAAGCCAAACTGGCTGAAATAAAGAGACTCAAAACTCAAAAGGTAACCTCAACAGAGGACCCACTCCCCATCAACTCCCCCGTCTGGGTCCTAGCCAGGAACAGAAAGAAACTAGACTCAGTACACAGGGGACCAGGAAGAATCATCAGATACCAACCAGACAGGAACACTTACCTGGTTAAGTTCCAGGGTGCCAAAAAACCCATCACCAAAAAGTACCACAGATCTCGCCTCCGCCCTAGCAAAGGAGAACACTTGACCCAGTTGGTGTCCACTAGTAAACAACTCCAGGAACATCAGGCAACAGCCGTCAAGACAAAGCCCCCTCCTGATGTACCTGAGTAACCCCTTAAGGGAGGGTGTCAAGGGTCTGGATGTACAGGCATTCTGGCTACTGCCAACCTGCTTAATATCCAGCCATTGCCTGATTTAGTGCCCTTTCAATATACCATTTGACATACCAGAAATGACAACAAACCAATATCACATGACTGTCCAGGTATCCAACGGCTCAAACCCATCCAGCACATGACCAGCCCCTGGGTTTGTTATAACTAATATCCCTGCCACAGCTAAATCTATATAAGTTTAAAGTATCATCCAATAAAATATACTTCTTCTTCTCCTACTTTTATATTTGAAGCTTCCCCCAAAGGCGCTCCTTATCAAAGGTATTTCACCAAGCCAATGAATGAAGGGGAAAAGTGTGACATAACCGGCAATTAGCTGGATTTTAGTTAACTGAACCCCCTGAAATCCCCACTTTTTGGTTATGCACCAGCCTCATGGCTAACCCCTTCAACTTCCCCAAACCCCCATATTTTAACTGTTGGTGAATACTATATATTCAACCAAAATATTCAATATTCAAATACAAGTAAATTCATATATCCCAATAACTGTTTTTCAGTCGCTTTGAGTAAATTGCAACCTTTGCATTGTATTTGCCATCCAGACAATAACAAGCAGAAGAACATTACCTCTGTCTTTTGAACCTACACAACTTGTAAAAGAACACATTTACTGTGTAATCTTATACCAGTTGTCAGAACTTTGGTTCTGCTCTCAGACCTGGCAGTCTGATAATTGTTTGCTTTGTTGAGTAATAAAGATTTATTTGTCATTATGTTGATATTAGCTTGTATGGCAACAATTGTTACTTGTGACGTTTGTATTTTCCTTGGCACTGCGACAGCAAGCAAGGGCAAGGGAGGTAACTACAAGCAGCTTGCTATACGGGCGGCTTTCTTAGTTCTTCAAGTACTGACAACAGTCTTCAAACTTGGATATTCTTCTTCTACTGTGAAAACGCTCTACAGTAGGCAAGGGTTATTATTGTCTGCCTTCCATTAGTCCAATGGAAGGGCTTTTATAGAGCTTGCACTTTCTTGCCAGGATAAGATCATCTGGCGCTTCTAACTCCTGCTTGGTCAGTCTTTTTGTCCCCAGCCTGCCAGCATCAACCCCCAGAGTCAGGCATTCATGTAATGGCATGGGATTCCTATCATAGTACCCTGCGCTGGGTACTTGATTGTCATAGAATAGAGCATAATCTATAAGCGTGCCGGCGGTGGTGGCCTAATTGATTACTCTATTTTTAGTGCATATAATTGTGTTCTTAAGCAACTTTTCTGGTATTGATTTGCACTGGCACCGGCGGTTTGCTTGCAAATTGATCATATGCTTTTGATATTTGAAGGATTCCATAATTACTACCCTGGCGGTTTGCCAGAGTATTTTGGAATAACTCTAGCCAATTGGGAACCAGTCATAATTGGCGAGTTATTGTATTCCTGGTTGTTCTTATGGTAGTAATCTGAATCTACGCTATGAGGGCTTATTAGATCAATTAGGCCTATTAGCAGTATATTGGAAGCTTCTGCAATTATTGGCTTGGTGGATTGCCAAGGTAAACAAGGTAGAACAAAGTCAGTATAAATTCCTGACATTTCCCCCAACTTGACTTAGTTTTACTGTCAAGAAAATAATCAAAGAGTCATAATGTTGCATCAATCAAACGCTTCCAACACCTCCTGTGTCACTGATGCATGCAGCATCATTGCTGCTATGTTGGTTTCTGATTGGGCCCTTTTTCAAGCCATGTCCTACAATGCCAAGAAGGCACATATTCACAGCCTTTGTGACAGGGATACCAGTATAATTTTTACTGGTATGGGCCATGAGGAGCCTCCTCACAAGTAGGCGCGTCCAGATCCCAAATCCCTGCCTTCCCAAGTAGAATCAACTTGGCAGAGCGCAGAAATCCCTTTGGGCAATTCAGAGGAACAGCCTGTCAATACCCGGGCGTATGTGCAGGGTTCTTCTGCATCTCAAGCAGCATTATGCAACCTGCCAACAGTTCAATACCAAATTGGTGAGCCTGATTTTGATTGTGGTGTTCTTTTCTTGGGCTTCAAATTGTGATGCCAGTTCCTCTTTGTTGTGCTACAGCAGAGACCCTGGCGAGACTTGAAGGCACATATCACGTCCTCAAGTTTTGGCTTCTTCTCTGTCAACGACGAGGTGTTGGCAGAACGCCTGGGTCACAACCTTCTTAATCTCATTGACGTCTCATGCAATAGTGATCCTGTGGATGAGCTGGACCAAGGGTTTGTCATTCAAATAGCCAACTGGATAATTCAATCCTGGTTCCAACACCTTCCCCTGTCCTGGTAGTCTATCAGAAGCTGCAGGTGGATAATAGGGATCAGCGGGATAGTTGCCTTGGTAAGGTGGTCCGCCGGTGTTGGGATGCATTCCACAATGGTGATCAAAAAGCTGTGGTACGGGCTATGGTTCTTTGTGGGAATGTCATGTTGACACCCAATCTGCGTCTTCCTCAGGGCAGCTTTGCAAGGATGGCCACCCATTGGGAAAAGCTCAGAAACTCTGTTGGTAACATTAAGGCGATACTCCCTGATGAGTATCTTTCCATTGATGATTTCATCATGGACTGCCTTATTTTGGGATGTAGCTATTCCCTCAAGGGCAGACTCTGGCGGGTCAACTGGGACTTTGAGTCCATCCTGTTGCCCCTTGTTTCCTTTTTGTATCTCTCCCCTGCACACAAGAAGTTGTGTCTGTGTGTGGCTGTCTTCCTGTATGTAGAAAGCTGGCGCTTTCCCTTTGAACTGTTACCTCAAGATGTGGCAATTTTGGCTGGGGATCAAGATCCTGATATGTCAGTAGTGACACCTGGGCCTCAGCGTGCCAGCCCGGCTGACCAAGAAGAGGGTACAGAGGAAAAGAAGGAGGAGACAGAAGACAAAGACAAAGAAGATGATGACAATGATGACAAAGAATACCAGGAGGGCGACCTCTAGCCTTGTTCCAATATATAGCCCAATAAAAGTCAATTTGAAAAGCTTTATTTGTATTCTTTAGAAAGTATAGAAATCTCACTTAGATGCCATTGTTTGGCAAAGTGTGAAAAGGTTTTAAGAACCTTGCGTGGACTCTATTTATGAGTCATCCATCTGAAACGTCCTTGATGGTGTATGCGTCTTGGCCTGTTTGCTCAATGACTTCAAATGGGCCTTTCCAGATGGTGTCAAGCTTGTGTGCTTTTCCTATAGCCTTATCATGATAGGATACTTGGGTTCCAACCTTAAACTCTGGCAGAGCGCGGCGGTTGTTATTATCTTGCTGGCATCCTCTTGTTCTTGCCAGTGTAGTTTCTGTAAAAGCTTCAGCCTGAAGCTTAATTAACGTATCTGCTAACTTTGTCATGTACTGGTTGTAGGTGATCTCCCCAGGGTTGCCCATTGCAGAGAACAGTATTGGCAGTATGGCGGGGTAGCAACTGTACATGAGCTGAAAGGGCAAAAACTTGGTTGTGCTATGTATGGAGATGTTATATGCAAACACAACCGCTGGCAGGAAAAGATACCATTTGGAGGTACGCTTATCTGCCAGTTTTTGAAGAATATTCACCAGGGTGCCATTTGCTCTCTCAACCATCCCATTTGTTTCTGGATGGTAAGGGGTAGAGAGCACTCCCCTCACGCTCATGAGCTCATTAAGCTTTGGAATAATGTTGGCCGTAAAATTAGTGCCATTGTCTGTGAGGATGAATTGTGGGCAACCATGAAGGTGGATAATGCGTTCCAAGATGAACCTTGCAGTTGCTTCTGCGCTAACGTGCTGGAGGGCTTTTACCTTGACCCATTTGGTAAGGTGGTCTATGGCTACAATAATATATCTGAGCGGACCAACTCATATTGAAAGAGGGCCAACTACGTCTATGCTGACGGTGTGCCAAGCAAATTTGGGCTCAACAGCCTTATATTGATGCTTGGGTACAAATGGCTTCTTGTGTTGGCACTCCACGCAGAAAGTCAGGTTTTCCTTTGTGTCAAACAGTAGAGATTCCCAATAATAGTGAAGCTGCAATTGACAAACAGTTTTTCATAAGCTGCCATGGCCTACAGCTTTATGGGCAGCCATGATCAGAGACAACCTCTCTGAGGGGCAGGGGAAACGTACTTATTCCCCTGATGGTATTTGTACAGTTTACCATCCTCTACTCTACAGTCCTTCATCAATTCCCAGAAAATGGCCTAATTCTCATCAGGTTCATCTTCAAACTGGCCAGTTAACATTTTATCATACAGTATATCAGCCTGTGATGACACAATATTAACAGTTGGAAGTCGGGATAGACAGTCAGCGTTCTGATGCTTTGCTCCTGGCTGGTGTACTATCTTATAGTCAAACGCCTGTAGTTTTAGAGCCCATTGTGCTAAGCGGCCTTCTGGTTCACAAAGATTCTGGAGCCAGCTTAGACTGGTGTGGTCCGTAACCAACGTGAAATGGACTCCATGGAGATACACCTGGAACTGTTTATAGGCATATATTACTGACAAACATTCACGTTCTGTTACTGTGTAATTCTGCTCATGGACATTCAAAGAGCAACTGGCATAGGCAACTGGGTGTTCTTCTCCATCATCATTGTTCTGGGATAATACTGCCCCAAGCGCACTTAGAGAGGCGTCAGTATGTACTACAAAAGGCTTAGTAAAATCAGGATACTTAAGCACTGGGCTGCCGGACAGGCTGGTTTGTAGGGATTCAAAGGCAGTCTGGCAGGCGGAGGTCCATGTAAAAGGCACCCCATTTTTGAGTAGATGAAAGAGGGGTTCACCTGTTTGCGAGAAATTTGGAATAAATCTGCGATAATAACCTACCATGCCTAGGAACACCTGGATGTCTCTTTTGCTCTTGGGAGTCTTCATCTTGGTGATAGCCTCAATCTTGGCAAGTTGTGGCCGTAGTTCTTTTGTGTTGATCACAAATCCTAAGTATTTCAGCTGGTCCTTGAAGAACTGGCACTTCCTAGGTTTTATCTTCAAGTTGGCGTCTGTGAGTTGCTTAAAGACAGCTTCCAAGTGTTCCAAATGATCTGTGAACATCCTAGAGAAGACGTTAATATCATCCAGATACACAAGGACACAGGACAACTTGAGATCTCCCAGGATAGTGTCAATAGCTTGTTAAAAAGTTGCCGGCGCGTTGCACAATCCTTGAGGCATTTGTGTTGGTTGGAAAAGGCCTTGGGAAGTGATAATAGCACACTTCTCTTGTTCCTCTGGAGGCAGTTTGATCTGCCAATACCCCAAAATCAGGTCCATTGTGGAGAAGAATTTTGCACCTCCCAGGCAGTCTAAAGCATCATCAATTCTTGGCAACGGGTAGGAATCCTTCTTGGTGATCAAGTTTAGGCGCCGGTAGTCTATGACTACTTGGTTACTTCCATCCTTCTTTTTTACTATAAGGATGGGCAACGCCCAAGGACTCTTAGATGGGATCAACATTCCTCTATCCAGGAGCTGTTGGATTTCCTCATTGACAGTTTCCTTGCTGGCCTTTGATTGTCAAATGGGGCGGAGCCAAATTGGTTTGTTGTCACCTGTGTCAATATGATGGGTGACGTCTGCTGCGCAACCCAGGTTGAAGTCATCTTTGGCAAAGATGCACCTGTACTTCTCAAACAGGGCACTTGCTTGTTCCTGTTGCTCTTGAATTAAGGAGGACAGGTTGGCCAGGGGAGTAGTCACATAGGCGCTGGCTTCAACTTGGTCAGGTAGCCCCATTTCTGATAGGTCCCCAATACATTTGAAGCCGGCCAGTTCCTCAATTGGCAGGAGGTGCACAAATCCTACTATCTGATGCTTCTTCACATAAATATTGTGATCCTGTAGATTGGCAAGTAGGATGTGTCCTTCTCCATGCCCTGTTATAATTATACCAGGTGCTACACAGGGTTTGAACCTTGATCTTCCCCAAGGATGATGTATTTCCCCATATAAGCCTTCGGGGATTTCCAGGGTCAGCCCTGTTGGCACGACACACTGTGTGCCAGACTTGAGAGTGAAGGTCACCAGAGAGCAAAGTGGAATACCCTTGTGTTCTTTTATCTGGGTTGGCAACTTCTTGCTCTTACGTCCCTTCTTCTTGTATGGAACAGCTACAATCCCATCCTTATATGCCAAATTAATTGTCAGCTTCTCTTTAATGCTGGCGGCGTCTTTGGTGTAATAAAGAGGAATAGTCTGCTTTAATATGGTGAATGTGTTGTTCTCCATATCAATCTTCACACCATATTTCTGCATAAAGGCAGTGCCAATCAAAACATTGTAGTTTTGACTGGGCAGGACAACAGCAGGAGAGGAGACAGCTATGGATCCAAATTGCATTGGAATCACACTATATGCTCCTTCAAAAGTTGTTGTATGTAACCTGGCAGTGCTGTAGACTCTGTTGTGTACAATATCAGGAGCCAGTCCTAGTTTTTGGACCAAGCGCATGGAAATTATATTGATTGGTGCTCCACCATAGATAATTGCTCTTAATTTCACCTTGTTAACAGAAATGTTGGCATAGGTACACTCAGAGTAAGTTTCAGACTGTAGGTTTAATAAGTGAATTACAAGGGGGGCCGGGATGTCAAAGTACTGCTTAAGACTTTGCCCAATTTCAGGGAAGTTGTTCTTGATGGTTTTGAGAGGCATTGCCAATTGGACGCCCTTGAGGTTGGGAACGTTGCTGGAGACATTAGGGTTATTGTTCAAACAAGTTTCTTGCACTTGCGTGGCATAAGGTTTGGACACTACTTCTACTGTGTTGGCAGTTGTCTTCCGGGGTCTTTCTCTTTCACAGGCAGGTATAGTGTACAGGTTGTCAGCTACCAATTGGTGGACGGGGTCTTCCTCAAAATCTTTGCTAAGGGCAAAGTATCCAGGTGATTCTTCTGTCTGGGTGGCGTTCTTGGCGGGATCCTCGGCGGGCTCAGCGGTTTCCTTGATGGTCTGGACGGTCTCAGCGGCAATCTCGGCGGGCTTCTCCAGTTTATCACGGTCAGGTTCTTTTGGAATAATTGAGGGAATGGCGGGTGCAGTATATTCCATTACTGGCCTGTCTTTGCTTTTCTCTGATTTTTATCCTTGGTTTCTACTACAACATTGACACTAGGAGGTTTGCCTTTTGACTGACATTGACTTGCCCAGTGCCCCTTCTTGTTGCACTTCTGTCAGGTGATGTTGGAGTTGTAAGGTTTCACCTCTCCAGTGGTCTTTGTAGTAACGTCCTTCTCCCCTTCAGGTGGCTTGACGGATCTGTCGCGGTCTCAATTTCTTCCGCAATTTTCAGAGCCATTGCAATTGGCCATTCCTTTGTTGGGAGCGTCAAATTGGGCACCAAGCCAACCCAGATAACTGGTAATCTTCTGGGTGTTGTTGGCCTGGTCTAGTACTGGGAACATCACGTTGGAGAGCTCTCTGTAAGGCTGAAGAGCTCTGCCCATTGTGATACGGCAGTCCAAATTGGTGAGTACTCCTGCCCCCAAGAGTACCTGGGCCTTGTGATAGAAGCAGTCAGCAAAATCTTGTACACTTTCATATTTTTTGAAAGTAATATTGCTGAATTTGGCCTTTCTTGCCTGTAGCTTGGTTTCACTCCCAAACTCTTTGATCACTGTAATCTTGGCATCCTCATAAGACCATTATTCTGTTGGGAGGTGAGGCATGATCACATCTACACTGGCGGGGTACAAAGTGTTGATTAAGACCGTGGCCTTCATGTGATCTGAAGCCCCATGTATAGACATCTCAAAGAGGCAAATAAAGGTCTTGATATTACCCTTACAGTTGAAGGTTGACAAGTTCTTTGCTTGAACTTGTGGTCGGGGATGGTCAATTCTTCACGTAACTCTACTACTGGCTTGACGGGGCAGAGACCAGTAAGTGGAGTAAGTGGTGACAGGGAGGCAACTCCTATGGGGACGCGGCGGGTCCCACAACTATCATTGGTACCATGGTCTGAGGTAAAATCAAAGAATTCAGGAGATGACGCTTTTTGTTGCTCAGGAGAAGAGTTTGGTACTGGGCTACACTTATCTTCAACAGACAAGCTGCTAGCAGATAACATTGCCTGTTCCAATCTGTTCAGCCTGGCTGATACGTTAGCCTCAAAGTCCTTTCTGGCAGCGTCATTGGATTGCACCTGCTCCAAGAGATTGCTATGGTTCCCTTCCATAAGCAAGGTGGTTGAAGCCAGTAGGTCCAGATGCTTGCTGTAAGCATCCAACTTGTGTTTGAGGGCGGCAACCTGGGAGCGGCTATCTTCCAAATCCTGGTATAACTGATTTGTCAGGGCGCGGACAGTCTCTATTGTTTCCCACACATTGTGTTTGTTATTGGTGTATGCTTTGTGTTCAAGGCAGCAAGCGTGCTGCTCCTGGGACTGATCCAAGGCAAGAGAAGCCAACTTCCCCTTCATAAGGTTCACCTTCTTGACCAATTTATTTACCCAGGAGATGATCTCATTCTGGCGCTCCTCGTGCCGGGCGCTGTTTTCCGAGACCATACTGTGCAACTTGTCTTGTCAGTCTGCTATTTTGTCCACACTAGACTGGCGGGCCAGGAAGCGTACCTTTTCTGCCAAGTTGACGCTGTGACGGGTTACGTCTGAAGCCCATTGAGGGGTCAGACCGCAGGAATTGAGAATTCCAGCCACCACTTGCACTACCTGGTTATTGAACTGTGAAACTATCTCATCCACTCAATAATGGGCGGAAGAAGCAGCTTCATTGATGCTACCCACAGCCTATTGCACAGTGTGAAAGCTAGAGTTCAGCTGGTGAACCAGGGCAGCGTGAGCATGTTGGATTTTGATCCTAAAACAACCCATCTCTTTGAGGTCGAGATTTTGGTGGGCCACCAAGCGCTGGACATGCTTAATGGCAGGGTGTACGAAGTACAACAGAACATCAGTTTTTATGTCAACTCCTTCTCTTTTCAGAAGGAGGCCTAGCTGTGTACTACTGGCCTCTTGGTAACTTCTGAAGGTGGACCACAAATGCTCGGAGGACCTTGTGGTTGTGAACAGGGTATAGTCATTATCCTGTTGTTTGTCACTCATGGATTTATAGCCTTGCATCAAGGCGTCCATGAGTGACCACACGCCCTTGATAGTGTAGGTCCTTGGTTTGTGCTGTACCATTGTACCAGTGACGTCAAGGTTGATTTTGTCTACTGGTACTTCTGGTACTTGGTAAGGAGCAATCTCCAAGCAGAGGGACGCATCCTGTTCCGCATTGCTGGTTTCCATGTAGCCCCCCATACTTATCAACAAAGCTGGGATGGTGGGGCAAAGACTTGCCAACAACAGACAGCGCAGGTAACTCATTATTATAGTGAGCACCGCTGTCAGAACTTTTGGTTCTGCTCTCAGACCTGGCGGTCTGATAATTGTTTGCTTTGTTGAGTAATAAAGATTTATTTGTCATTATGTTGATATTAGCTTGTATGGCAACAAGCGTTACTTGCAACGTCTGGATTTTCCTTGGCACTGCGACGGCGAGCAAGGGCAAGGGAGGCAACTACAAGCGGCTTGCTATACGGGCGGCTTGCTTAGTTCTTCAAGTACTGACAACAGTCTTCAAACTTGGATATTCTTCTTCTACTGTGAAAATGTTCTACAGTAGGCAAGGGTTATTATTGTCTGCCTTCCATTAGTCCAATGGAAGGGCTTTTATAGAGCTTGCACTCTCTTGCCAGGATAAGATCATCTGGTGCTTCTAACTCTTGCTTGGTCAGACTTTTTGTCCCCAGCCTGCCAGCATCAACCCCCAGAGTCAGGCATTCATGCAATGGCATGGGATTTCTATCATAGTACCCTGCGCTGGGTACTTGATTGTCATAGAATAGAGCATAATCTATAAGCGTGCCGGCGGTGGTGGCCTAATTGATTACTCTATTTTTAGTGCATATAATTGTGTTCTTAAGCAACTTTTCTGGTATTGATTTGCACTGGCACCGGCGGTTTGCTTGAAAATTGATCATATGCTTTTGATATTTGAAGGATTCCATAATTACTACCCTGGCGGTTTGCCAGAGTATTTTGGAATAACTCTAGCCAATTGGGAACCAGTCATAATTGGCGAGTTATTGTATTCCTGGTTGTTCTTGTGGTAGTAATCTGAATCTACGCTATGAGGGCTTCTTAGATCAATTAGGCCTATTAGTAATATATCGGAAGCTTCTACAATTATTGGTTTGGCAGAATGCCAAGGTAAACAAGGTAGAACAAAGTCAGTATAAATTCCTGACACCAGTCAAGAACCTATTTTGACTGTAAATGATATTCAACAAGCCCAATATGTTGAAGAGCGTAATAGTGATCAGAATGAAAATGATGAAGGAGAATTAGGCTTTTATTTCACTGCTAAAGCCAGTGATAAGTTGTGCCTTTTGGGGAAGCTTCAAATATAGATTTAGGAAGATAAGAAGTATATTTTATTGGATAGTACTTTAGACTTATATAGCTTTAGCTGTGACAGGGATTTTAGTTGAATCAAACCCAGGGGCTGGTCATGCGCTGGATGGGTTCAAGCCGCTAGATACCTGGACAGTCATGTGATATTGGTTTGTTGCCATTTTCAGTATGTCAAAGGGTATATTGGAAAGGCATCAAATCAGGCAATGAATGAATGTTAAGTGTGATGGTGATAACTGGAATACTCATACATCCAGACCCTCGACACCAGAGTAACACTTATTTTTAACTCTGGATGGTAATGTGCTAAAATTAATATTTCTAATTATTACATATTAGTTGTATCACCAGCAATATCCCTTACTAGGAAAACTAGCAAGTATTATATTAGCCTGTCAGGCTACTAGTGCTGCATCTGAGCAGAAGTTTAATGGGGCTGTTGATATCCTTGGTCTTAAAAGATCCAGTATGCTATCCAGTACACTTAGCAAACTCAAAGAAGACCAGACTATTCTTAAAGATGATATTAAAATTAATCTTGTTTAATTATAGGAATGTTTCAAATAAATAAAATTTTATATTAATTAACATATATAATTTATAAGTGAAGAGGTTAAACTTTAAGATTGTATAGGTAATTTATAGGATTAAAAAAACAAAAAGTTTCCAATTTATTAAAAATAGTCATAACAATTTAATTTACAGTATTAATCTTAAGCATTATACACAAATTGGATTTTCATGATAATATTTTTTATAGTTATAATTTTAGTGGTTAAGAGTTATTTATTATCATTTCAATAAGCTATATAGCTTTAAGGGTTTAAGCTTGGTATAATGATGTTGATTGATTGATAGTCATTTCTATAATTTTTCGTTTTACTTTATTATTTTAATGTAAAATTTTCTTACACATATTTTATAAGCTTTATAAAAATATAGAGCTGATTTGTAGCTTTAAAATAAGCTATTGGACATTAATATCAGCTTGGTACTCACAGAGATTTGTTGCTTTTAGTTTTTTAGTATGTATTAAGGATATATTTATGTATCAAATCGAGTCCATGCCTTTGATTATGACGCAAGCCCAATTCTTGCCACACACCACTGGCATTGCTGGTGGGAAATCCACTGGATGCCAGGCGAGTGGCACTGGATTCCTAAGAAGAAATCCTTCTTCTCTAGATCCGTTTTGTAACTTCGGATTCCCCTAAGCTAGGGGAATCCGAAATACGAAAACGCGACGATTATGGTAAATACTGTAATCGTCGCGTTTTACATCCGCTGCAGCCCTAATCGTCTCCAAACGACATTAATGTGCTCTGTACACATGAACTGTCGTCGATTTTTGAAATAAAAATTTGGACTCTGGTCGATTTTGCTATACTCTCCAAATTTTATAAATTCGCTTTCGTAAGTCTTGCCCAGCATATTTAAGGTATACTTAAATATATTCCATTCAAAAGGGTTAAATTATAAGAATGTCCTTGTTTATCTTTCAATTTTCTTCACAAGTGATAAAGTGGGCGCTATTTTTATTAAATTTTTTTGAATAAAAAACATTGATTATTTAGCTCAGCTTGTTGCATTTATACTTAATTTCTTTAATTCTCGAAATAAGACTTTTCATTACTCTGCTTCTTGAATCGAGCTTGTTTTATACAGTAATTTATTGTTTTTATTAGATGAGCACATCTCAGTTGCTTCCTTTGGGTAATTTGGCTATTGGGCCTTTTAATCAGATTTAGAAATCATTGATAAATGTATTGGGTCCAAAATCTGGGTCGTTATGAAATCTGACAAAGAATTTACCGGAACGCTAGTTGGCTTTGATGATTATGTCAGTAAGTTGTTAAAGTTTTCTTTTTATTGATTTTTTAGACATGGTTTTAGAGAATGTCACTGAGTTGTAAGTCTTTAAACTGCGAGCACAATTTAATTCCCACAGCGAACAAACGCCAGAAGGATTAGCCCGCACTTCGCTTCCTCAGATTTTACTTAATGGCAACAATATTTGCATGGTAAGGTTATGATTTATAGCTGCCCTTTGGATATTTTGAAAGGCTTTTATTTGTATGAAAGTATTTTAAAAGAAACTTTATCTGGATTTTTCAAACCGCTAACCTATCTATGATCTTACTTTGCTACCCGCCAGCTTGTTCCCGGAGGAGAGTATCCTTTTTGATTTATGTTTGATTTTTAGATCTTATTATTCTTAACCCAGTGAACTCTTACTTGTACAATTGCCGCATTGTGTCGCTAATTTCAACTCAAATTGCATGAACTGTCTACAGAGGCCCAGTAGTTTAATATTTTGTAAATTCAAATACATCAAATCAGCTGGATTCTTAAATAAAATCCCAAGAGATTATGCTTTCTCTTTAGACTTAAAAACTTACCATGCATAATCATTGTGGGCTTCAGAATTGTCCAATTCATGTTAAGCTTCAGAATAGTCTAGATGAAGAATTTTGCTGTTAAGCATGATAGTTGTTTTCAGAAAATCAGCATTGTTAGATATTTTGATTAAAGCCTCAAGAAGCAAAAATATGTTTTTACATTTAACTTAAATATAGAAGTTACTTTAACATCTAATCCTTCTATGCGGCAAAAAGTTTGCTGTTGATGTGCTTGTATTGAGGAGAAAACAATTAAGTGATCAGAAACCTAGTTTAAGTAGTATAAATATTTAACGTTTCTGATTCTAATCACGTTAAAACTAAAAATTATGCTTTTGATTGCTGCAAGTAGGCTACTGATTTACATCTCATCGATTGAAAAATAAAGTTTATTTTAACATTTATATTTAGTTAATAACAAATGATGATCCCTAGTTGCAAAGCATTTTAAGCAGTTGATTTGAGCCATGGCTTCTATACTCTGCGTATAGTTCACTCTGATAGATTATGCTTTAATAGTTGTCACTTTTGTATTTAAGCTCTCAGCTAATCTTAAAGAGAGATTCTATTTTTCAGATGCATAATTTATACATATGATCCTAGAGGAGCCCAAAAACTAAATCACTGACTTATAACTTTGAAAGCACAACAATACTATTTAACCTAAAGGTAGATATTAAATGTATAGTATGTTTGTACACGCAATATGAATAGCCTACTAAAATGATCACAGCCATAAGCTTGAAACTATTTATAAATATAATGGTTATCCTAGTATCAGGGCTCCTGATTTTTAATATACTCTTATAAAGTTAAACTAAAACAACTTTTTTGAATTGATGTAGCAAAAAATCAGGATCCCTACCAGATATCAGTATGAAAAATACATAATCCAGGTAAGTATAGTGAGGCCATGTTACATGAAAAAATTATCATACTTGTTAGATATTAGCCCCTTTCAGCGTCAGCTACAGTTTTATCCAAATTCTTATCTTACAAAGTCAAGTTGGGATATAGCAAGAAAAAGACAAGAATAAATAAATTACTAATCTATACTAAAAAGCCTACTTATTTGGATGATGAATGCTCATAAATTTAAGCTGTAAATGTTTGATATAGTCAATTCTAAGTTTAATTTTAGCCTTTTTAATTTTTGGTTACAGTAGTTTCAAACCTGTTGAGATAAACAAATATTAGTCAGTTTAGAATGTATAGGTTCAGTCCCACAACAAATTTCAACTGGAACCAGTTGAAGGGTAATTTACTCAATAAAACTTCTGTTTATCTAGGGCCAGAAAAAAATAGTCAATCACACAACAAATTAAAGCCAAATACCAAATCCCAAAAATGAGACAGCAAACACATGTAACCTAAATTCAAAACAAACACAAACCAGTCACTTGCTGAAGCATTCTACATCAAATTTGATAATTAGTGTGTGGCAAATATGATACAAACAGAGAACGCATGAGGTTCAGTCACAAAAGTGATGAACTCAAACACAAAACAACTCATTTTTTGAAAATATTGATTATTTTTGGGACTCAAAATGAAAAGAGTGGATTTCAGGAGCAAATCCACCAAAATCTATTCAGGGAACTACAGCATTATTTTCAATGTATGTGCTTCTAAATTTGGCCATTTATGTCTGAGAGAATATCTTAAAAAAGGAACACACATCTAAATAGAATCAATTCTCTAGAAATACCTTACTTTTCTATTTTTAATAGAATTTAATTGCTTTTTATTAGTATGAGTTTTTCAAGTGACAAGAGCTTTGAAATTGTTGAGGAGCAGTACCAGGAGCTACTTCAAGCTCAGGCTTCTGATCAAGGGAGCACAACCACTATGGTTCTCATGTACACCTAATCCAATGCAAGTTGTGAGGAGGCCAAGTTGTATGTGTCACCAGGCCCATCCACGGGTGGCTTTTCTGACAGCCAATATGGTACTCCCTAAGACCAGGCCCAACCCAAGCCTGTGCCACATTTTGAAGACTGGGCAAATGTGGCCCCCTCCAACCCTATCCAATCATTGCTCAATAATTCAGGCTAATCAAATCTTGCCCTGCCTAATCCAGGTCCCCTTATTCCCAAAGGCCCCAAAAACGTTGACTTGTAACCAATGAGATGATAGAGAAGAAAGTGAGCCTCAAGCAGAGTAGCGTAAATTTGACTGAAATTGACATCCATCTACAATTCACTGAGACAGTGATTAGATGTGAATTCTGAGCCCTCTTGAAGAGAGATGGTGCAAAGCTTACCAAAAAGTCAAAGAAGCAGGTTGACTCACAGTGTAAGGTCTTGCCCATAATGGCACAAGGTTATAAACTAAATTGTATAAAGCATTCAGGTTAAGATTCAAAAGGTACAGAAAGGTAGGAACAGTCTATAATATAACTTTACAGAATCCAGCCAAAAACTTGTACTGGGTCACAAAAGGTGTAATA
Source organism: Entomophthora muscae (assembly GCA_014839935.2). NCBI lineage: Eukaryota > Fungi > Entomophthoromycota > Entomophthoromycetes > Entomophthorales > Entomophthoraceae > Entomophthora > Entomophthora muscae. Next base: position 175,652 of record QTSX02006484.1, read on the forward strand.
GAGTTTAAAAATCCTAAACCAAGAAGGTAAAACAAGGAATTTAATAATGATCTATTAGTAACTAAGGAAATATCAATATTGGGGTACTCTCTATCAGCAAATTGATACATGTAACCATTAAAAGATTCCTTAATGAAAAATAATGGATACAACAAGCCTAAGGATTGTTGTTTAACAGCTTCCATTTTAACTAGGGAAAAATTGTTATTTTTAACTAAATATTAAACTATAAAAAATAAATTATTAAAATTGTAAACTTTAAAAGTTAAATTGGTCAAAAGATTGAAGGTAAGAAATCACTTAGAATTTTGGCTTAAAGCCTACTCTTCACAAGCTCTTTATTTATAGGCACATTTCTAATCAGTTGTAAATGATAAACAGAGGAGAACAGCAGCTAAGAGCAGGGGCAGCTGGAGAAAATAAGGAAACAACCTGGAGAAAAAGCGGAAAACAGAAGTCCAGAGTGAGAAGCAGATCATCAACATAAGCTGGGGAAGAGCAGGAGCTTCCATAAGCGGATTTTCAAAAGGTAATGAAAATATAAAATCTTCTAATTTAAAGTAGGAAATGCAAAGCTATTAAAATAGCAACAGAAAAAGGAAGACAACACCAGTTCAAACACAAATTGACATAAAAACAAGGTAATAGCTTTAAAATACTAAAACATTAACTTTCTACTTTAAATTTTCATTATTAAAATAAAGAAAGACTTAAAATAGAAGAGTAAAATAAATATAAATTAAAAAGCCTGCCCTTTGGGGCAGGGCATGACACCCAGATCAAGGAGTTGTATCCCATCATACTTGATCTTTTCCAGCAGGACCCATACTTTTAATTGACTGAGGTCTGTTGCCTACTTGGGCTCCATGGCATATTAATACCTTTTGCACTGAACAACAATGGATGTATGGGCTTGTTGTCAGTGTTTTGATTCTAACCAATCATCCAGCCAATGAGTTAGATGATGGCTCTGATTTGCCATACAATCCTGTGATAGTTGCCATAATCACCTGTTGCCTGTCCTGTGAGAGAGGGGGGCTAAACTAACTAATTTTGGCTCTCATCCCAGTGAAACAAACCAACAGGATGCCGCCCAGTGGAGAACTGGGATAACCACTCAAAGAGGGGACTACAAGGAGGACACAGGAGACATTTGAGGGAAATAAGCATTCAAACCCATCAACATCAGTCTGGTGAGCAACCAAGGAGTGCGGTGGGAGTGGGAGGGAACACCTCAGCGGCCACAAGTGGTACAGAATCACTCTTGACCAAACTGGGGGGGAGGCATAGAAGACACATCCACCTCAGAGGCAGGCAGGGTGTGATCCACGGTACCCAGATCCAAGTTGTTGCATGTCAAGCTCTTAACCACAGCCTCTCCAGAGAAGAGGAGACCACTGGGAAGATCCCAGAGACTGGAGGGATCTTCTCCCACAAGCCATGCAGAAGAGGAGATTTCCCCCCACAAGTCTGGGGAGGTAGACCATAGGAGCAGCAAAAACAGGGCCAAGAAAAATACCACAAATTTGATAACAGGGAGTAGCATAGTTGCGTTCTCCTTGAAATTTGGGTAAGGTAAGTGATTTTGTTTTGAATTAAAACAATAAAATTTAGGCTTCCGGGAGGACCCACAGACAAGAGAACAGACAGAAAGTAAAAGGGGGACACTTCAGAAGGCTTGGTGGTATACCCGGGTGCCTTGGAGACAAATGAAATGTAAACGGGTTCAAAAATAAAGAATATTAAGAGAAATTCAAAGTAAAAGTAAGATTTTATATTGAAATTAACCAACAAACTTAGTTTTGAGCATAAACGTTGAAAGAAAAAGCAAAAACACAAACAGCTATACACTGAAGTTTGTTCTAGGGGTCCCAGGAGATGGACCAGGTTCAAAGCGGGGTGGTGTAAGGTAAGAGTTATAGTAACAACTAACACTTTTTAAAATTTCTAGATGTTGGGAGCCCAAACTGAGATCTAACCAAGACTGTAAAATTTAAAAACAAGTGCAACAGGAACCAAAACTTTTATAAATTTGGAAAATAGACAAGCAGGGTACTGGAAGTCCCCTTGCTGCATTAAAAGGAATGAGTTGCAAGTAAATGTGAATCACATGAAATTTGACTCTGGATCCAATTGGCTAACAGAAAAACTTTGATGGATAGGACCAGAGGGACTGGAGGGTTTCACTCTAATTTCCGCGGTTGGATCTGATTGGCTGGAAGAGGTACCAGGCATTTGGAGTTCACTTGAGTTATTGAGCGTCAATGTGGCGACCTTTGATTGGCTAGCTCTAATGGTTTTTAGAAGTGGGCAACACCAGGCTAATAAGTAGTCTAAATTAACCAGTGTTTCTTCCCAGGAGGGAGCAACCAAAGGCAAGGGATCCACAGGGTAGGCTAGCACAAACCTCTCATCAACCATGTGTGCTAAATCCTTTAAAGAATAGAGGGGTTTGGCTGGCGTTTTTGGGCCTTTCTTGGTGCGGCAAGGGAAGATTGTGCAATCCAATGCCAGAGGTGGCAGTGAATTTACATGTTCTCTATTTTAGACAATGTCATATTTATAGCCTATTATAAATTTTTATTACAGGCACAGAATTATGGTACCTTGGGGAAAAAAGAACATCCCCAAGAGTAAAAAGAAGAAAACAGAGGGGATTGTCATTGGTGAATTACTGGCAGCTTTTCCAAAAGGGACTGTATTTTACCAAGCCACACCCAGTTACACCAATGAGTACTGGTATGGAAAATATTTCTCTGACCTGCTAGCCACCTGAAGCTCAGCTAATCCTAAATTCTGAATATTTCTGAGCCACCAAACAGAGTGAGCTGAAGTGGCCTATGAGAAAATACAACCAGATGGTCAAAACGTCTCAAATTCCCCTACTGGTCATGCCAATCTTCACCAGGGTGATGTGTTGTTCTTCAACATTGAGGACACCATCCATTAGTGCAACCTCACAATCTTCAGCCAGGTGATTAGTGCAGCTCATGACTACACTGTGCTTTTCTCCTGTCAGAAGGTTGCTGACACACTCACAAAGATTGTCAGGGATCCAGTCTTGGGCGGCTGGCCTGTCGTTTTCTGGGATAATTCAGGCTGGGTTTTTTAAGGGTAAAGCCCACCACAAGAGAGGAGCTAACTTAAAAAGGTAGGAGAAGGGCTTTCTCACCCAGAACCATGGGCTGGCAGCCAAGATTATAGTGTCAATCACCCCTGTGAGGGTGATATACACAATTCCAAATAGCTTGCCTGTGTGGTTAGTTGGGAGGTCAGGTGAGGAGACGGGCATAGGCATGGGGGTAACAGGCAGTTTCATGCAGAGGTTGTAAGCAGGCAGGCAGTTGAACTTTCCTCTAAACAATTTGGGTGTTGAGAATATCCACAGGCCTTGACGGCTGTATCTAACTGCAGATTGTATGCGAGCCAAAGGATCTAGTTCAAGTATTTTCTCCGGGGTGTAGTCCTTATATTCAGGCTTCAAAGAATAATCTGTGAAGTGGACAGGGTCAAAGGGAACACCTAGAGGACAGAAATCTGTGGGCAGAGGGGCAAGAGGACCAGGAGTGTTACAGTAGAAAACCAAATGGAAGAAATAGTACACCCCCGTAAGACCCAAAACCAGCAAAGAACTGCCGCTAAACCCTTAAGAGTAATTGACAATTTAAACGTTGTCATTGACAAAAAATGGGTCAAAGCTGGGGTTGCTCAAATAGCCCTGGAAAATCTGGACCTACCATACTTTTATCCAAATAATTATGACAAGAAAATCACACAGTATAAGTTATTTGGTGATGGAAGTGCTTGGCCCGCTGGTTGCCAGAATTTTTTTGAATTATGATGTCATCAACATAAATTCCAATGCAGGACCCTCAACTGCTGAAAATATTTGCGACAACCAATCAGAAGCCTTGGAATACCCTACCCCTCATCCTGAACTACCTTAAGACTTTCCCCATTCCCCTCTATAAACTTGTTTCTAGATATCTTACTCACCTTTGGAATAAATAAATAAAAGAAAGTTAACCGCATGTTAGCGTATTTGGGCCTCTTGGCCCCCGTCTTTGATGACTTCACTGGGGCAATGGTTCAGTTAGCTTCAGACTCCTTTGCTGTCTCTTGGCCTGCCTTTTACGTCACCTCTACTTTGTGTTACTATTCTAATTTTCCACTCCAAATGATCTTCTTGACTTCAATTTTAACCTCCATTTTATGTTCTACAGGTTGCAGTTCCAAAATGATCAAGCCCTTCTCCCAATTTGGCTTACTGTTGCTCAAAAAATTAACTCTGTGTTTATTATATCCACATAATTTTTCTTTGAACAGTGCAGCTTGTCATCTTGCTCCAACAGGGAGATCTTGTACTGAATTGATAGATGTCAAATACATAATAAAGTAGTAGCTGGGTAAGCCAAAATAACATAACCTTTATTCAAAAATGACAATAAGGTTTGAGCACAGAATTTATAGGCATATATAGCATCCTGCCTCCAAACTTAGTATTTTCCATAAGGGCTTCATCAAAATATTGGGAAAAATGTGGGCAGGTGGCCAGGGGGCCCAGGTGCAGGAGCCGCAAAATGGCACCTCAGATGGGTGCTCTTTCATTGGTCAGAATGTCCAAATTAGTCACTCAATTTTCTTGATTTTGGGTTGTGGTCATGGGGTTAGGCCTAAAGCCTGTGTTTTCCTTTGACAATTGAATCTGATTGGTTAACTGAGAGGACTTCAAGTTCATGAAGTTCACAGAGAAAATTTCTCTGCCTTCATTAGGCAATTTGAGAAGCTCCTCCTTGAGCACCACCATAGTCAAATCTGCACTGATATTCTGACTTCAGGACTTAGAAGGGACTTCAGCTTGTGGAGGTTTAGTCTCAAGAAAATGCAGGCGGGCGGGCCCTTGGTCCATGGGACTGGCAGCCTGCAGGAATCCAGGGTCAGGGTTTGAATCCCACTCTTGGGCCCAGGTTTCCAGGGGGAAAGAATTGTCAATCCTGACAAAGATGGTCCTGAATGCCCATAATAGTAGCCAATCATTGAAGGACCACCAGCTTTTCCCTTGAAAATCCCTGGCGTACAAGCCAATCACCGTTCTCTCCAAGTCTGAGTATGATGTCATGCATCATCAACTCCCCCAAGCCGCTCAAGGCACTCATGTACCACTAGGTCTTTCAGCTGTCCTAGTCTCCAGCCAACCATCCCAATCAACTGGAACCTACCCCCTAGCCAATCAGGCTATCCCTCACACTCCAGCCCACTCCCACATTTTGTCAAATAAACCTTGCCCCCCAACAATTTTTATTTTAGAATATATATTTGTCTAACTAGCAAGTATTTTTATTGTGAAAAATTATATTTTTTATTTAAATACAGTAGTTTTAAAAGCTATGACAACAAGAAAAAATTCTTCAGATTTAAACAAAATCCAACTCTCAGGTTAAAATATACACTCTGTTAACAGGATATTGGCGTTAATGGGCAAAATGGGTCAACACAGCAACAAAGTACTCACGCGCAAAGCAAAACCATTCAAAATATAATCCAAAATACATGGATTCACAAACAAAATGGTGTGAGTTGACTTTTGGTGTACATATGGGTCATTATTTTAGGGATTAGGCCATTTTCTAATACACATGCTGCTCAAGTCGCAGCATAACACAGTTCAATTTTGAAAAAGTAACTAATTAACATTTTATATTTAAAACATTAATAACTAAATGAAAAATTAATATTTTTTCACACTTTAAACTATCAAATGAAGCTAAGAATCCTATCTTTCTATTGGTGTAAAAATTTTAATATATATACTATACTCAATATTAAAGCAAAAGTAATTTAAAAGAGTATAATCCAGATTTTATTATATGATTATATCTAATGATATAAAGTAGATCACTTCAAAGCTAATAAATACTATTTTTTAATATACAACATATTGTTTTTATTTGACTAAATTAAAGATAATATTGAGAGCTTTATTTTCAAATTTTATTTTATTTAAAAAGCTCAATTCTTTAGGATTTTATAATAGTTTGAAGTTAGGGTGTTTTTATCACTGTTTAGATTGATTTTAAGGTTCAAGTGAGCTTCGAACCTCAAATTAAGCATTCTTTAAATGGAATTCTTTAATATTTTATCATTTTAAAAGTATGCGGAAGAGTTACAATTAACTGAATACATCATTTAATTGATTTGCATTGATTACAAAGAGGATATGATGTAATAATGATGCTTAATGCTTCACATGTATCACTTGTGCATGAAAACTGGGTATTTAATTAATTCTGCAAACATAAATTCAAGTTCAAACTATAATAAAAGCTATCACACCATTTCTTTCAGAATGGTGTCATTTAGCTTGGTATATAAGAGCTAAAGCACCACAAAGCTTCTAATCCAAAAGACCCCATTCAAAGGCCACATTCTGATCATAACTACTCCAACATTAAGGCATATTTCAGAGATCTGATCTAATTAAAGATTCAAAATACTACCATGTCCTCAGTTAAATTTACTTCTGCCATGCTACCCTTTTTTCCTTGGGAGCTTCAACAAAAAGAGAGAGAATTGCAATGTTAAAAAAGGCATTCCTCTTTATTGCTGGTGATGATCTTGATAATTTCATCAAGCACTTCCTTACTCAAACTGAATTTGGGAAAGCTCAGTTCCTGCCAACTATTCAAAATCAAAAAGGCAATGAGTTCATTGAAAACTTAAAGGATCTCATGAAATCTTCTCCCCAAAAACATCTCCCAGCCTTGCAATCTCTGGTTACCTCCAGTTACTCTTTAAAAGAGCTTAATGATATGGGATTTAATATAACCAAAAGTGAGTTTGAATACTCAAGAAAAATAAATAAAAATAAAAATGTAAGCTTAAACAAAAAAAGCCAAAAAAATAATAACTATTCATTAAAAAAGAAATAACTAAAAAAATAATTAAAAAATTGCTGGAAAATTCTTTTGAAACAAGCCAGTTTACAAAAAAAGTGCCTGGAAAAATTTATAAAGATATAGAAAAAGAGATGAGTAATTACTCAACTGAAATTAAATACTCTCTACTTAAAAAAAAGAAATATATGAAAATATGAAAATAAAAAATGAAATTTCAGTTTCAATTTCTACTTACTATAAATTAATCCCTAAAAATATAATAAAAAGTAAAAAACAAACCAATATGTGCAATATTTGTAATTTAAAAAATTCACTATAAAAAAAGAAGGAAGAATGTGAAAGTAAAAACTTACCATTACCGGAATCTATAGACAATGACTTAAAGACTATTAATCAGCACCAAGACTTTTATGTTCATCAAAATTGTGAATATAAAAAAGATATTAATGAATTAGATGATGAGTCTTGTGTTGTAGTTATAGATCATAAAGAAAACTTAAAGGTTGGAGGTGGTCCAATTGAGACCAATAATTGTTTTTATTCAAAAAAACCAATCTCATTATTAGGGTTTGCATTAGTTTTTAAGGAAAACAATAAAATTAAATATGAATATCATGATTTTTTGTCTCAAATATTATCACATGATTCTTTATTTTCAGGTGAGTGTTTTATAAAAATTCTTAAATTAGATAGATTTAAAAAAAATATAAAAGTATGGACTGATAATGGAAATCATTTTAGATCATATGAATTTTTATATTACTTATTTAAAGAGGCACCTAAATATATTAAAGGTTCTATAAAATATAATCGTTTTGTAGAATGTCATGGAAAAAGCATTGTTGATGGTCACTTTGGTGTAATATCAAAAACATTAAAAGAGAAAGAAAACCAGCTTTATATTAAGAATATAAATGATATTAAAAATATTTTTGAGCAAGAAGGAAAAAGAAAAGAATTATATAAATCAGCGCTATCAGGCTCAAATATTTCTCAAAAGTCATTCTTTTATATTTATGAGAGAAAAGTTAGGCCTATAAGGAAAGAGCTCAAAGTTAAAAATCTGCGCATTAATCTTTCATATTTGATGAAAGATGGGAAGTTGTATACTTCACCTTTAACATTTGAAAGTCTCTCAGAATATTCTGAGATAACTTATCATTTGAAATCACGTGATGATACCAGAGAAACAAAAATATCAGAAGATGCTAGTGGTGCACTAGGGTAAGTTCATGAAGCAGGGCAGCTTACTAGAGGGTGTATTTTAAATAGAGTTATCAGTCTTTCAAAAACAACAACCTTTTTTTCTGAAACAAACTAAGAATATTTATGATGAGCCATAGATAGGGTAATAGCATTTATAGCTTTGGGGCTGCTATTACTCTCCCATGCAACTCATCATAAATATTTTTGGTTTGTAGTTTGTAGTAGCACTTAAGATATTTTCAGTAATACTATAAGTTGCAATTTTCAATTCTAAAATTGATGCCCTATTTTTAAAAAAAATCATTTAAGCCCAAGATCAATTAAAGTTTTGGAATTTGTTGATTGTATTTTAAGCTTTCTGAATAATTTGAATATGAATAATGCAATTAAGTTATAAAAGGATAAATCTGGCGCCTAGGCATAACAAGAAAAATAATGACCCATATGTACACCAAAAGTCAACTCACACCATTTTTTGTGAATCAATGTATTTTAGATTGTATTTTGAATAGTTTTGCTTTGTGCATGAGCACTTCTTTGCTGTGTTGACCCATTTTTCCCATTAACGCCAAAAGTCCCTGTTAACAAAGTGTATATTTTAACCTGATACTTGGATTTTGTTCAAATCTGAAACTATTTTGTTTAAATCTGAGTTATTTTTGATTGTTGCCATAGCTTCTAAAACTACTGTAGTTTATCATCCACCAAGATGATACCCTAAGTCTTCTAAAATTAGAAGAGTAAAGGAGAACCTGTGACTTTGGTGTAACCTGCAGCAGGGAATATTTTTTGTAGTCATCAGAAGTAACACATCTGACAGGGCCCACAGCCAGGAGGCAATGAGACATTTCTTACTATTTCTGAATATAGGTTCATAGATACAGCTGCATGTATTTGTCAGGGACCCACTTGAGGGGGAACAGGCCCCCAATTTGGTGGGCCAAGGCCCCTATGTTAAGCCCTGCAATGACCAAACCAATGGGCACAGTGACCATGGCAAGGTAGCCTAATTGGCCCAAGTAAGCAAACCTTCCCATCAGGGAACTAAAACAACCCAAGAGATAATACCCTACCAGTATTTCAATAGGTAGAAGGATGTGTTGGGTCACATCAGCAAGGGTTCTGCAGGCGGAGGAGTAGGGTTGCAACCATAATGAAACTTTCTTCCCCAATGGCCAGAGGGATACTTGAACCACCCATTGGCCAAGGACTCCTTCTGGTGGACATTTTTGGGAGAGGAGTTGTGCCAATTGATGGTGGGAGTAGGGTCTTCAAGACCTACTACAGCTGTAAGTAGGAGGACTAGCAACCAGAACAGGAATAGAATTCCCTTCATGGTTTCAAATGAGAGGTAATAAGATAGGTGTGGGCAAGTATAAAGTAAAATAAGATCTTTATTGTTGAAAAAGTCCAAATAATAGCTATGGCACTCTTAAATACCCCAATAGAGGGCTGAGAATATTTAAGAGGATGAAGTGATAAGAGGGTATTTACTTTATTGTTTCACTAGTTTTATGGCTGAAATTAATAAATTTACCATGTGCCAATGGGCCTGAAACTTAATAAAAATGTATGAGAATATTGTAAAGAAAGAGACAGCAAGAACAAGCCACCAGACTAGACACAATTAAGCAGTTATTTTGCTGGTTATCCATGATATTCAAGTACAGAGCTTGGTAAAAGAAAATAGAGAGGGGGTTCAAGAGCGGCATGTGAGAATTGGGGAGCAGGTTAGGAGGAAATAAAACCAAGCTCTCAACCACAATAAAATTGCAGTTTCAGCAACAACCAAAAGGTTGCTGCCAACATTTTCTGGGAGGCCAAAGGAGAGAAGGAATCAACTGAACACCAAAAGCAACAGGCAAAACCAGAAGGCCAAATTAAACTAACAAATTTTGAACTTTATTAGAGTAGAGAATGATTAAGCATGGTCTTTTACAACTCTTGCATTCATTTAAGGGATGTGATAGGATTGGGGTGGTAGATTGAATGTCACAAACCAATCAAACAATGATATGCACAGATACAAATGCAATACTTGAGTCAGGAAGATCTTGGAAAGTTTTGAATGGACATAGTCAAAAGGAAAACCTAACCAACTAACATCAGGAATAGGCTTTGGATGCAATCACTACTGCTCCCGGCTGCTCTTGCACATGATATTTAACCAGAGGTGTCTCTTGGGTGGGTTAGGTGGGGGCATCTTCAGAATAATTCCAAAAATTAAATTAATGGCCTTTCTTAGGCTTTTTCAGTAACTTTTTAGATAAATATTCAAACATAAATTGGTAGAAATTCCCAAGAAGTTGGAAGGAATTGAAGTGGAGGCCTAAGGGGGAGGTGTAACTTTACACGGCAGGCATGATTTACACAGCCAATCATGATGCAAGCAGTAAGTGATGTTATTGTTGTAACTGTGCTGTTTTAGCAGAGTTACACAGGGAAAAATATTTAGAAGATAGATAATAATCTTTATTGCAAGATAATGACTATATAGCTATTATGAGTCAATGGATAGTAGGAACATGATTGGTGATCACACAGCTGGATGGAAGAGGGGGTGGCTTGATCCTGATAATGAGTCAAGCGCCAAATTGAGATATCCACTGTGAAGGATCATCATCTGTTCATGTTGATAGATTTGGTAATTTGAGTTGACTTCCTAGTCTGGCTTCGGGCAACCGGGTAATCAGATTGCAGGTCATAAACCCGCTTAGTTGGAACCTTGCTGGCGGGTTGAGCCTGCGGTTTTGACACCCCCCCCGGCTGAAGGTCGGCCTCCTCTGGGGGCAGGTCGTCAGGGAGGTCGTCAGGAGCCCGGGCGCCATATTGAACCAGTTGTTGTTTGGTGGCAGGCAGGGCGGTTTCTCGATGTTTCTGTCTTGCTTTGCAGGGTTGTAGGCAGTTGTGGTGTAAGATCTTGTCTTGCTTGTGTTTCCTAAGCCTTTGCACAAGGTAAGTGTTATTGTCATTTACCTTTATAATGATTGCTGGCCCTACTTTTTGGGTTGTAGTTTGCTTTTGTCAACATTCATGACCCAGACTTTGTCCCCGACTTCATGTCTTTGGCGGATGGGAACAAAGGTCTTTTGTAAGCGTTCCTTTTCTTTGGCTGCTTGTTTGCTGTTGGCCTCTATTATTTGAGGGTCTGAGCAAGGGAGGACTTGACTTGGAATTTCCAGTTTGGGTCCTGCCAATGCTTGAATGATATTTGGCTGTGTGCCATAGACCAGTTCAAACAGGCTTTTTCTGGTGGATCTGTTCACTTTGGTTTGGCACACAAGTAATGCAGTTGGTAGCTGCTTATACCAGTCTTCAGGTCTCCCAGCAGTGAGTTTGGCTAGGGCTTGCACAAGGCTACCATTAATCCTCTCTACGCGTCCATTGGCCTATGGATGGTATGGTGTTGTGATGGTGTGTTTGACCCCATTTTTGGTGAGGTACATGTTGGTGTCTTTGGAGGTCAATTCTTTGCCTCCATCAGTTATCAGGAGTTCTGACTTTCCAAACCTGCTGATTATTTCCTTGCCAATGAATTGTTGGACATTGTTACCAGTATGTGTTTTCACCGCTTGGGATACTGGCCACCTTGTTGCAAAATCAATGGCTGTGATGATGTATTTTTTGTTTTTGTGCTTTCCTGGCATGGGGCCCACAATGTCAAGAGCCCATACTTTAAACAGTAGTTGGGTTTGAATGGGGAGTACAGACTTAGGCGGGGTTTTGCTTTTGGCAAACTTTTTGCAGACCTTGCACTGTTCTAGCACTTCCTGGACATTGCGGTATAAGGTTGGCCACCAGGCTTTATGTTTTAGGAATTTGTATAGATTTTGGCTCTTAGAATGTCCAAAATCTCTGTGGTAGCAAAGAATGGTATTGACTCGTTGATGTGTGGGGATGTAGGGAATGGTCGTGCCATCCAACATCTTTCTGTGAAGGGTTCCATATACATCAGCAAAGAGGTATTCATTCTTGATGACCATTTCTTTGGTGATATTGGTTGTGCCTGCAGGGAACCCTTTGTCTTTTGTAAGGAGCACTAGGAGAGGCCAGTCTGGGTTGAGCCCATTCTCTCCCCTAGAAGCGTGGACATACAGACGGGACAGGGCGTCTGCCATGGCAAGCTTGGCCCCGGACTTATACTGGATGAGCATGTTAAACCTTTCTAAGATTTCCATCCACCGCGCTTGGCGGCGTGACAGGTTTGCTTGTGTCTTGAAGTAGATGAGCAACTTATGATTGGTTAGTGCTGTGAATTCTTCCTGCCGTTCCAGGTAACAGCGCCATTTGACTAGGCAGTGTACAATGGCCAACAGCTCTTTGTTGTGGATTGGATATTGACACTTGCCATCCATCAGTTTGCGCGACTTGTAGGCTACTGGCAGAAAGTCACCATCATTATTCTTAATTCATAGTACTCCCCCAATGGATGCATCTGAAGTGTCTGTTTCCATCTGGTACTCTCTGTCCTGTTTGGGATATTGTAAGATGGGAGCTGTCGTGAGCTTTTCTTTGAGGCGTCTGAAACAGAGGTCACATTGGGGGGTCCATACAAACTTAGACTTGGCGCCTGTTATGGCGGACAAGGGGGCGGTCAAGACGCCACAGTCAGGTATGAAGCATTGTACATAGGCCACCATTCCCAAGAAGGTACAGAGTTCTGATTTGTCTTTGAGAGGTGGCATTTTGCAGATGGCTTGTATCTTCTGGCTGTTGGGTTTGATGCCGTCTTTTGAGACTATGTGTCCCAAGAAGGGTAGTTGCTCTTAGAAGAACTGGCACTTGGAGGGCTTGGCCAATAGTTTGTGCCGTGCCAAGGTCGCAAAGACTTCCTCCAGGTCTTTGTAGTGCTGTTCTACCAAGGAGCTGTAGACAATAATATTATCCAGGTACACTAGGGCGTGTTTGCCTATGTGTGGTGCAAACACTTTGTTCATGAAGGTTACAAAGGTGGGCGGGGCGTTGGTCATGCCAAAGTTGAGTACCACGCATTTGTAGGAACCGTAATTGGTGCTGTGAGAGAGGGGGGCTAAACTAACTAAGTTTGGCTCCCATCCCGGAGAAACAAGCCACCAGGATGCCATCCAGTGAAGAATTGGGATGGCTGCTTGGAGGGGGGACCACAGGGAGGACACTGGGGACAACTGAGGGAAGTAGGCTTTCAAACCCATCAGGCTGGTGAGCAACCAAGGGGTGCGGGTGGGGGCGGGAGAGGACACCTCGTAGGGCCCAAGGGGTACAGAATGGCTCTGGGCTACGCTGAGGAGGAGGGGCACGGAAGGCACAGCTTCTTCAGAAACGGATGAAGTATGGTCCACAGTGTCCAAATCCAAGTCATCGCACTTCAGGCTCTTGACCACAGCCTTTCCAGAAAAGAGAAGACTGCTGGGGAGATCCCAGAGACTAGAAGGATCTCTACCCACAAGACGGGCAGACAAAGAGATCTTACCCCACAAGTCAGGGGAGGTGGTCCACAGAAGCAGCAAGAACGGCTCCAGGGAAAACACCACAAATTTAAGGGCTGGGAGTATCATAGGATTGTTTGCCACAAAATTTGGAGCAGGTTAGTACCAATTTCTGATGAAAAAAGGATGAGGGAAGTGCCAACAGGGTAGTCTTAGCAAATTATAGCAACAGAGTAACAGAACGGGTTTAGAAGGCTTTACTATGGTCGCAAAAGCCTTGGGAGCAATGGCAAGCGAGAGCGGGTTCAAAAACAACGGGTTTAAAGAAAAATTCAAAATAATAATAGAAATTATAAGAAAAATCAATTGAAAACTTGAAGTTTGAACTTGGTTTTTGAAAGCAAAAGCAAGAAAGACGACAACTAGGTAAATTAATACTAATCTAGGGGCCCAGAAGAGAAGCCGGGTTTGAAACCGGCTGACACAAAGTAAGCTTTGGACAATAACTAACACTTTAATCCTTAGGACTGCAAGGACACAAATCTGGGTCCAAACAGCAATGGAAATAAAATTTAAGTTTGCAAAGGACTCCAAAACTTTTAATAATTTGGAAAATAGACAAGTAGGGGACTAGAATTCCCCTTGCTTGCATAAAAGGAATGGGCTGCAATAAAATGGGTCACATGACAGTGGAACTGCATCCAATTGGCTGGAGGCAAAACTTTGCTAGGCAGGGGCAGGGAGACTGGAGGGTTTCATTCCAATTTCTGCGGTCAGATCTGATTGGCTGGAAGGGGCACTGATCATTTGGAATTCACTTGAGTTACTTAGTGTCAATGTGGCGACCTCTGATTGGCTAGCTCTAATGGTTTTTAGAAGTGGGTGATACCAAGCTAATAAGTAGTCTAAATTAACCAGTGTTTCTTTCCTGGAGGGAGCAACCAAAGGCAAAGGTTCCGCAGGGTAGGCCAGCACAAACCTCTCATCTACTGTGTGAGCTAAATCATTTAAGGAATGAAGGGGTTTGGCAGGTGTTTTAGAACCTTTCTTGGTACAACAAGGGAAAATTGCGCGATCCAACGCCAGAGGTGGCAGTGAATTTACAGGTATTGCAGAATAAGAGCTGTCGTAAGCTTCTCCTTGAGGCGTCTGAAACAGAGATCACATTGGGGTGTCCACAAAAACTTGGATTTGGCGCCTGTTATGGCGGATAAGGGGGCAGTCAAAATGCCACAGTCAGGTATGAAGTAGCGTACATAGGCCACCATCCCCAAGAAGGTGCAGAGTTCTGACTTATCCTTGGGTGGTGGCATCTTGCAGATGGCCTGTATCTTTTGACTGTCGGGTTTGATGCCGTCTTTTGAGACTATGTGTCCCAGGAAGGGTAGTTGCTTGCAGAAGAACTGGCACTTGGAGGGTTTGGCTAACAGTTTGTGTTGTGCCAGGGTAGCAAAGACTGCCTCTAGGTCCTTGTGGTGCTGTTCCACCAAGGGTCTGTAGACAATAATATTGTCCAGGTACACTAGGGCATGTTTGCCTATGTGTGGTGCAAACACTTTGTTCATGAAGGTTACAAAGGTGGATGGGGCATTGGTCATGCCAAAGTTGAGTACCACGCATTTTTAGGAACCATACTTGGTGTGGAAGGCTGTCTTGGGGATGTCTTCCTCCTTGATACAAATCTGGTTGTAGCCTGCGGTTAGATCAATCTTGGAGAAGACGGAGGCACCTCCCAAGGCATCAAAGAGATTGTTGATTAATGGTAATGGGTAACAATTCTTAATGGTGACTTTGTTTAAGGCGCGGTAGTCTGTGATCAGGCATAAGGTACTGTCCTTTTTAGCCACAAAGAATATGGCGGCCCCAAAGAGAGACTGTGAGGGGTGTATAAGTCCTTTTTCCAATGCCTCCTTGAGATAAGCGTGCAGGGTGTTGTCCTTGTTTGAGGTCAGCCTGTAAATGGGGTGTGCCTTGGTTACAGCCCCCTTGAGTTGGATAGAGTGTTGGATGTGTTTCTCAGGGGGTAGCCCAGGTAACGCCTCCTTAAAGATTTCTGGGTGACGGCCACAATGTCGCAATCTTGCGGCGTGGAGGTGTCCTGGTGGTCCTTGAAGTGTATGATTTCATACTGGCAGGAGTCCCAGTCAATTGCTTTCAGGTTTTCCTTCTTGTCCAAGGTCTCTGTGATGCGTACAAAGATGTGGTCTTGTAGAAGTTGGTCTACAGAGTCCAGGTAGATTTGGTGGTTGACACCTTCACGCTTGAAGGTCAACACTGAGGTTGCCCAGTCCACATGGGAGTTGTTTTTCTGTAACCAGTCCAGCCCCAGTACAATTTCAAACTTAGGGAAGTCAATGACAGGACCTTGGATGGTGGAGTGGAGGTTCTCAAGCATGACAGAGAAGGGGGCAGTTTTCTTTGTCATGGCAATGTGGTGTTCATCAGCCAGGACCATGTTCTTAATCCGCAAAGGATTAGTGGTCAGCTTGAATTTATCCACAAAGCTGCTGTTGACTAAAGTTTGGTCTGCTCCCAAGTCCAGGAGTGCTGAGCCTGTGTGATTGCAAAAGCAGAAAGGGTAAGACATCAATTTATTGGGATGTCTGGCAATGGTGTATAGTACCGGGCCTTCTGAGGGCACTTGGATCATTGGGTATTGATCCACGTCCTTGGATTGGTATTCATTGTTGGGCAATTCAGGAGTTGCATGGGGAGAGCTTGGCTTGCTTAGTGCTCTCCCCGGGCTTTTCCCTCATCCTGGTTGCCTTGGCTGGCGGTGACGCGGAAATGGGTACAATTTGACTGACCGTTATTCTCATTTCCATTCCCATTCAAACCCGTGGGTTTGTGGTTATTGTTGTTGTCATTGACTCCAGGGGGTGATCGAGAGGAGCGCCCGCTTGGATGGGAGTCCTTGGGCCTTTCTTGTTTCCCAGTCTGTGCCTTGTGTAGAGTGTTGGATGTTTGTTCTGCTTTTTCTGCTTTGCGGTACAGGCTTTGCAGGTTGATAACTTGGTCCAGGTTCACATGTCTCATCACGTGCAACTTGAGAGCGTTGTAGTACATGAGGTGTGTTGCTGGGGTATCAAAGGCCATGTCAGATGGGGCACAGAGACAGAGTTCCTCGTAGGCGTGGGTGAGTTCTTTAACGGTGCCTGTCTGGGTCAGGTTCTTTACTTGGTGTATGATCATGAGTGCTGTATCCTTAAGCATGAACCTTGCCAAGAAGTCCTGTTTGAAGGTGTCCCAGTTCTTGTCAGTGTGTTCTTTGTGCCACTTGTCACACCAGGTGACAGCATCATGGGTCAGGTGAATGAAGATCTCCACAATCCAAAATTGCTGTGGGCATTCCATCTGAGCCAGCTTGCTTTGGGCGGACTGGATCCATGCGGCAGCGTTGTTGTTGTTGGCCCCTGCAAAGGGTTCCAAGGTGGCGCTGCAAAGTCTTTGTGCAACATAGGCGGGCATGGTGGTTTTGTCATCTGGTTGTGGCATCAAGGAAGGTGCCTGAAAGAACCCTTGGGCGGACAGGGTGTTGAAGGCGGTTAGCAGGATCACCGTGTTTTAGTAGAGAACAAAACCATCGGGTATCTTGGTACCAGGGGTATACAGAGTCCAGTCAGGCGGGAGGCCAGATATGATTCTGTCAAGGATTTGTTGGCCACAGCGTGTGCGGGCAACAGGCGGAATTTTTCAAGATAAGGTAGGATGGAGAACCTACCTGTGCTACCAATGTCGTAACTGTGCTGTTTTAGCAGAGTTACACAGGGAAAAATATTTAGAAGATAGATAATAATCTTTATTGCAAGATAATGACTATATAGCTATTGTGAGTCAATGGATAGTAGGAACATGATTGGTGATCACACGGCTGGAAGAGGGGGTGGCTTGATCCTGATAATGAGTCAAGCGCCAAATCAATATATCCACTGTGAAGGATCATCATCTGTTCATGTTTATATATTTGATAATTCAAGTTGACTTCCTAGTCTAGCTTCGGGTGACCGGGTAATCGGATTGCGGGTCACAAACCCGCTTGGTTGGAACCTTGTTGGCGGGTTGAGCCTGCAGCTTTGACATTATCACTTATGTTATTTTTCTTTTTGGACTTAATGTGGAGTGCAAAAGTCAAAATAAATCAATTGGGAGATTATAAATAGGTAAAGTAAGTGACATGCTTGATTTTACACTAACAAAAGGTTCCTTCAGAGGGTTACAGGCTTGATTCCCATTGCATTCAAGGCTAGGATTTAAACTGGTGTCCCCTATTTTTTTGTTGTGTTGATGTATCTTGCTATCAATAACCAAATTATCAATAAGATAAATGGAGTCAGGGAAGGAATCCCTGACAGTATTATAATATAGAAATTTATTATTTATGACAACATTGTACAATTTTTCTCTTCTACTATAGTTCATTCATAAGAAAGGAATTTGGATATAGGATAGACTATGCTTTATCATAAAGTCTAATAGAAACAGATACCAATACTAGTCTTTATTCATAGATCAATACTGAGGCTGGTTCACTGCCTGGGTTATTTCCAGGGTTAGTTTACAATGTTAAGACAGAGATTTTTGTATCATTAGGGCAACACAGCAGTTGGCTCAACCTTGAGGGGTGGATTTTGAAAGAAAGCTTGCTTGACAACTTCCACAGCATTAGTGTTTGTTTTAGACACTCTGTATAACTGAGTCCCTTAATCAAGCAGAGTCAGTTGTCTAACTGGGCCACTTCCCAGGGCTAGTTAGCCAGCATATGGCTAATAGTTGATGGGAGTAATTTTTCCATTAATCAGAGCTACTCTGATATGTTAGGCACATGAGCCTTTTGTCTTAAAGTGCTTGTCCTGGCAGCCCAATTCATGATGGACTCTTTTAGATGTAATGTGGGTGACAGTTCATATGATGGCCTATTGTTCTAGGATATAATTAAATTTTATAATAGTAATTATTATGAGATGCATATTCAGGTGCTTGTTGAGGAGAATTAACTAATTGTGCACTATCTGCATGTTTCATTCATTAATTAGGGAAGTGATTTTGTTAATGACAAGAAAAGATTTTTTCATGTATCCATTGATCTTGCTGCCAGGTTGCCTGCATTTTTTATCAAAACCATTATTGGGCTACATAATACACACCCATGATTATTGGTCAAATCTGTTAATTAGCTAATATATTAACTCCTGACAAGAAAGATCAAAGTAGATCAAGGCATTTATTTTATCAGGGACCCACTTTAAGGGGAACAAGCCCCCAATTTGATGAGCCAAGGCCCCTAAGTTAAGCCCTGTGATGGCTGAACCAATGGGCACAGTGACCATGGCAAGATGGCCCAAATGTCCCAAGTATGCAAAAATTCCCATCAGGGAGCTAAAACAACTCAAAAAGTAATATCCTACCATGTATGTTAAAAGATAGAATGATGTGTGGGGCTGTACCAACGAGGGTTTGGCAGGTGGAGGAGTAGAATGGCGGCCATAGTGAAACTTTCTTCCCCAATGACCAGAGGAATACTTGAACCAACTATTGGCCAAGGACTCCTTCTGATGGGTACTGTTGGGAGAGGAGCTTTGCCAGTCAATGGTGGGTGTAGGATTCTCAAGACCTTTTGCAGTTGTAAACAGGGAGACTAGAAACCATAGCAGGAAATAAATTTCCTTCATGGCTTCAAATTGAGTTACTAAGAAATAGATTTGACAAGATAGGATAGGAAATATTCTTTATTGTTGAAACAATTGAAATGAATAAGAATTGAGCACTTATATAGCCTTATAATCAAGGCTGAAATATTTGAGTGGATCTTTGGGAAATGAAAGAGGATTTTCATGTGTATATCATGTAAAGCATACCTGTTTCAAGTGGTGGATACATTGTTGCTTAATAATGAACATACAAATTTGATGAAATAACAGGAGCCACAAAGATCTTACAAGGTTAAAGCTAATTAAGCGGTGTGAGGCCAGAAGATCGCATATCTTATTATACAGAGCCTTGTCCCAAAGCATAGAGAGCGGGTCAGTGATCATAAAGCTGGCTTGAAGCAGCCAATCAAAACAAGAGCGGTAAGTGACGTTATCAATCCTGTTATTAACCTTTTCGCTTTCGAAGTGCTTTTCAAATTCGAATTCCAATTGAATAGGCGGATAATAAATAGGTAATCTAAATGTGTTGGCTGGTTTCATGCTAATGTTATCTTCATAACTAGAGTCTCGGGTTCAATTCTTGTTCTGAAAAGGTCTGAAAGGTCACATTTTTTTTGAAAGTACCTTCTTAATTGGAGTCTAAAAAGGTCACATAGAGTTGCAAATGTTGTTATTTTGTGCCTTTGTGTTGATATCCACCAACCAATCATTCATAATTAACAGGGAGTCAGGAAAGGAATTCCTGACATATTTACTCAAGATAAATGAAGCCTTTATTTTCATTTTAATCCATCAAAAATTAGAAAATATTCAAAGTAAATCAAGTTATATTTATCAAAATCTTTAGGCATGTTATTAAATCCAAAGAAAATGTAAGTGAGTATATATTTTAAAAGAAATTGATTTCACTCAAATTCCCTTTGATATATTAAGCTTTTTTGGTTTGCGGTCATACTTAAGCTTAAGCCCTATTTTTCTTACTTGGAACTAACTAAACTTTATCATTGCATCTAAGGAGCCCACAACATTAGCTTTCTACATTATATTAAATATTATATTATTAACCTTAAAAAGTTTGGCTTGGATTATATAGATTTTATTTTTATAAGATGTAAACCATTAACGTTTTTTAAAAAATTAAGATAATTTACAGGTTCCAAAATTCTCAAGCAAACGCTTCAGCTTACTGTTTTAAATAACCACTTGTATTCAGAAATCTTAAATAAAATGTGTATAAATTGATAGCTTATATGTGATTCTTTATCATTGTAAAAAAAATCTATTGGTCTAGTAAATTATATAAAAGTAGCCAAAATAGTATAACTTATATTTAACAATTTAACATTTATGTCAACTTATCTCAAAAGTAAGCGCCTATAGTATAGAGGTAGAATACTTCTCTTCCAAAGAAGTGGCCTGGGTTCGATTCCCAGTGGGCGCAATCAAATCAAATCCCGTCTTATGCCTTTTTGCTTGTTGAGTTAACTCAAGACAAATTTAACTTTGAATATTGACTTACCTATAGTTTGCTTCCTACAGTATTTATTTTAAAAATCACTGTTCAGTCAGTTTCAAACAGTGTAGTATTTTTATATTAGTTTATTGAAACGGCTTAGTTGAGAATGTACGAATAAGATTGACTATTTGGTACTCACAAGGCAGATTTTTTACACTGGTCTGGACTAAAGGGCTTGGACAAGCATACTGGAAAATGATTGACAGTGCTTTTGAGTTTTGTGAGGCCACTTCAGATCGGAGGCGGTTTATAAACCATTTCTATTCTCCTTGTATCGATTGCTAAACAGATGGGTTTAAATCCATAAAATACCAAATGAAAGCTCAAATTTGGCGCAAAGCACAGCGCCTCGCTATAACTTATCATAATTTTTTATTTGAGAGTTAGCATGGGGTATAAAAGGTATTTGAGGTAAAATAAAAATCTCGCTGCTGCCAAAATTACAAAGTGCTTTTTCAATGAGTTGTAAAGTATTATTTTAGAAAAATAGATGAACGTAAGTTATTTCAAAAAAGCAACTATTTGGGACAATAAATATCCTAGAATGATCTGTGAACGTAAAGAAAAGTGATGTTGTATAAAACAACTAGATATGTCGCCATGGAATTGTTTTGGGCTTGGATTTTGAGTGGCTGCAAACCTAGTTTATTCTTAAATGCAATCAAAGGAAAAACACGTGGCGCGAATAAATCCCTTCTTTGATAAAGACGTGGGGGGATATGGGGGGAACAAAGGGAATTAAGAGGGAAGTTACAAGTGGTTGTTTTGCTTCAAGGAGATGCGAGGCTCTGCAGAACTCCCAGTTTAGACCATCCATGGACCAGGGTCGGCCGGAAGTGGCAACATTAACGGCAAGATCAATTGGATCCTCAACTACAAATGCTTTGACTTCATCAATCTTGACAAGCTTAGACACATCAGTCTCCACTGGGGGAGAGGGAATGCTGACTACAATGTTTTTACGATCCGGCAAGGGATGGCCAATAGCTTCTCGGGGGACGAGACCACCGTTTAAAAGGGAGATGGCGTGAAGGTCAGATTTAAAGCTAAACCCCATAAATGTCATATACCCTTGAAGCAGCTCTAGGAAGTCCA
The DNA here is from genome assembly GCA_014839935.2 of Entomophthora muscae. Taxonomy (NCBI): domain Eukaryota; kingdom Fungi; phylum Entomophthoromycota; class Entomophthoromycetes; order Entomophthorales; family Entomophthoraceae; genus Entomophthora; species Entomophthora muscae. The sequence continues at coordinate 197,418 of QTSX02006484.1, forward strand.
AATCCCCTTCGAAATCGAAAGAGGTGTCGTTGAAATAAACATTGGCCCCGTAATGAATCTTGATTGGGAGAGTATCTCCACAGACATGGCACTTGGGAATAGCAGTAAGCTCCACGCACGTTTGTTCTTTAGTTAAATCGATCGCAGGACTGAACGAAGTATGGTTGAGACATATTCGTTGAAGATTAGGGATGGCCCTAACCATGACCAAGTATGCAAGTAACATGGTCGAGTGGCAGTATGTGTTTAGAGTACCGTTGTTGGGAAGATTGATTTCACGTGCAGATGCCCACCCCTTAATAAAAAGTAACAACTGACGAACTGTAGGATGTAGCCGAGCATAAGCTGCCAGCATTGCAGTTTTGAAGATGGTGGTAGAATTCCCTAGACTCAGATCAACCGAAATGCCACTGGTGTCAAGACATTTGATAAGAGGGACTTTAGCTCCCTTGCGGTGGATGGTTTTGATTTTAGTCATCTGCAGTTCTGCAAGCAATTCCACTAGCTGCTTGAGATAAACCTCAACTTCATCAAAGCTTAAACCGTCCTTTGGGAGCACAATGTTCAGATCAAGATCACTGTTCTTGATAGCCAGACTTGTTTTGATGGACCTGATATTGTTATGTCTTTTCTAATATAAAATACTTACCCTGTCAAAGATACTTTTAATTCGCCGCCAAACTTTTTTTGGATTGCTTCTGTTATAAGCCTGGTCAACTCGTGACATCTTGAAACTTTGTCTACTTCCATTTCTAGTCCCTAATTTCCGCAAGTTAGTACCTAAATTAGACATAAGATTAAGCGCAAATTACTTTGAGATATTCCAGAAGCTGAAGTCGAATTTCCTCGTCTGAAAGAGAAGAAACAAGCTCAACATCGTACTTAAAGTTATCACTTTTCTTTCTCCACTGTCTACTTGGTGATGGGGAATCTATATAAATCATAGGAGCATTAAGAAAGCAGATTACAGGATGTCATAATTAAAATTTTAAACGTAATATATAAATCAGCTAGTGAATAATATTTTATAATAGTCGCTAATTAATACAAAATAAATTCACAAGCTCTTTGAATTGAGGGGCTTTGGAACAGCCAAACGTAATGATAAAGTACGATGTTTCTTTAAACCCCCGAAAAAAAGATAAGATGTAAAGTGTATAAATACCTAAATTATTTCAGCATATCCGGTTTGAAAATTAAAAGTAAATACTAGCAACTCTTGTTATAAAATCCTCTCTATTATGAAGACAGTTTTTTAAAACAGAAACTTTCCATAAACCCTTACCAGACTTAGTTTCGGCACCATTCAATTCAGAGGGAAGTCGCATATCTTTATCAATGATCTCTTTGGCTTCATTTAATGTAGCCTCCTTCATATTGAGCTTGATCAGCTTAGAAGCTCCACCTGAAGGTTTGAAGTCATCTTCGGAGCTAAACTCCAAGCCCTCAAGCTCTTGGACAATGAATAGATCCAAATTTGGGTAAGAAGAAGACCAGCGTTTAAAGCATTTCGTGAGACCGGAGTTCGGTACCAATTTCTTTATGCCTGGGAGCTGAGATATTTTGTAGCTCAACTTCTTATTATCTTTACAATGAAACCCCTGGACGAACCCCTCGCCTTGGTTCTCGTCTGCATCTCTATTAATAAGTTCTTCAAAACATGCGAGGGCGAGTTTCCTATCCTTTTCAGCCCTTTCGGAAGTGATATTTTGACCTGATTGGCTTGCCGCCACCTCAGGGAAGACGCCAGTGGAGTCATACGCCACTTTCTCTTCAGGAGATAACTTCTCGTACCGCTCGAAGCATTTAGCTGCCTCCATCCATGTCGGAAAAGGTCGCATGAGCATTCTGTGCTAGGTCACTTCGGTTAGGAATTCAGTGCTGCTGGGACCAAAGATGTATACGCTCAAGTATCTCTACATGCACATCTGGATCCATTAGCCAGGGTTGGATCTGACGATCTCGCCCATACCCCGATCATCACCCAACTGCCTCACTCCAATTAGGATGGATCGGTTGAATTCAAAAAATCGGACACATTCACTTGAATCTCACTACGATGGTGCTAAAAATCCAGGTTCGTTGTTCATTGCTGTAAAGTAAATACCATGGCCAACCATTTCAGTCTGCCATAAAGAACACGCAAAGTTCAAATAACTGGTCCCAACCTTTCTACTCACTTAACTGGAACATCTACTTGGTAAGCACAAAATCACTCTGATATTTTGCCAAATTGGCCCTGGCCTGGGCCAGTGCCAGGGGGACCTCCCAGGATCTGAAGTAGGTTACACCCAAAAGACCCCATGCATGACCAGAGCTGGTATCACCAAGTAACTAATGGCAGTTGCTCAGGGCCTCATGGCATTCATGTGGGAAATCCCTTGCTCAGTGAGCCCTAAGATGGTCACATAGGTAAACCCCAGCTTGCTGTAGTCATGATAGCTGTCAGGGAACCATCATTGGGTGGCTGTCACGAGTAACAAACTCCTGTTGACCATGCTCATAGGAAAACCTCAACTACGGGATTTGAACCCTGATACCCTGCAGGCCGCCAGCCTGCAGATTTCTGGACTCAAACCAGAGCGGGATTTGACTTTGGGGAATCTTCTAAGGCTTGATGAACTAAAAATACCTGCATCAAGATTCCCCACACTAAGTGTCAGGAATATTCCTGGCAACACTGTGATTCAGGATGATATTTTGTGTACAATTAATTGTAAAAAACAAAATGAAAAATAGCAGCAGTTCCCCCTTATTGGGGAAGCTGCCACGGAAAGCCGGGGCCAGAAACAAGAATTAAAAATAAAAATTTAATTCGGACAGGTTTTATACCCCATCCGCAGGCTACACGCCTGACCGCCTGACAGCCAGCCCACCACCCAGCCAGCCAGTCAGCCCCCACCTGCCTACCCACTACCGCCAGCCAGTCCCCCACCCAGGCCTCTAAATGGGGAAATTGCCAAAAGGGGAACCCTAAAAAGGCAATTTTCCCAAACCCAAATGGAGGGGGAACTGCTGCCCAAATTTGGAATTTACCAAATTTGGGAGGGGCTGACAAGCTGCTCAACCCATCCATTCCTGCATTAACTGCAGAATTCAAAATTGGATACATGAAAGCATCCAATGATACACCAAGCCAATGCAAGCCCAGAGACAACAATTCATTTCCTGTACACCACTACCAATTCCCCTCCCAAAAGGGAATTCCAGACAAAACCAAGTGTTTGGGATTCCCTGTCCAGTGTTTTACTCTATTCATGCCACCACAAGGATGGTTGTATATAATAAAGCCAATTCACTTGATGATAGTTTGTGCTATCATTGAGTGAAATTACCCCTCAATAGTATCACATAAATCAAAAACCAGTACTGTTACTCTACAAGAAAGTTAAAGACACTAAGCTTTGTCTGCCCTTTCCCAGGATCAGAAGATGAACCATTTAATCTTCTCAGCTGTACTCACAGCCTGCCTCGGAATTGGGGGCCACCAATATAACCAACAGCATGGGCCATTCAACAAACCACCTGACAAGTACTTCTACAAGAAGCCAGCGCAGCTAAACTCCTCCGAGCAGTACTCCTGGCCCACGCTGGTGTTGCCCCGCTCCACCCAGCACATAGCTATATACACCTGTGTATACTACATGCTTACATATTTTGCTGGTAATTTTGGAAGATTTAACGTACACACCAAGGTCTTCAGATGGATGATGTCGGTCTACCCCATTGTGACGGCGCTCACAAGATTCCAAGTTACCAACTTGGTACCCTACTTTGCTAAAATACTCCCTCATATTCTGGGGCTTTACACCAAGGGTTCCTGTCAACCCAACCAATGAGAGGGCAGGCTAAGCCAAAGGTCCCAGAATAACCCGGCCCTCCACAGAAAGGGAAACAAAGAAACTTCCCATAGAACGCGGGCCACCCAGAGATGATCAACCCCACGACCTGACAAGGAAATTCAAGTATTCTCAGTTTGAACCAGCCAGTGAATTAACTCCCGCGTTGGATGCCACTAAGGACCGGAAAACCCTGGTAGACAGCAGCACTTGAGCCAAAGAAATTTGTAAAAGTTTACCCATGACAGATGGGCATACTTATACCCTAGACCACCAGGAAGCTGCCCATTGCCATTCTTACAATAAAGTGACATGAACATTTGGTTCAACCAGGTTATCCCATATTTGATTTTAGTTCTATTTCATTTGCAGTCCACCTCCTGTGGTTCTGTACCTCACACCCACCAACCCAAGAAACCGCAGACCAGCCACCCAAATTCTATCGTCCACCAGGAGTTCCTTTTAGCCCGGTACATTTCACTGATTACCCACTCAATCCTGAGTACTCAGAGTTCACCCTAGAGGAAATCCTAATCTACAATCCAGAGGCTAGAACTAGAAAGACAGAAACTGTTTGCAGAGAGGGCACCAAATTCACCAGACCTCCTCTGCTATTTTGCGACAAGTACAACTACCTGCCCGTGTATTTGGTTCCAATGGCACCGCCTCTCACCCTGCGGCCCAACTGCCCGCAAGAATCTGTTGCGGCCAATGAATTCACTACCACCCAGATATTTGGAGTGATGTATATCACTCTCACTGGCTTAATTGATTCAATGGTACCTGTGAGCAGACCCTGGACTCTCCTGGGCAAATTGTTATCTTATATTGTGAAGTTAGCACCAATCTTGTGGTGGACCTTTCCTGATGGGCCTGCAGGCTGTCCACCTGCAAGTTTCTAAGAACCCCCACAGGCTGGATCCCTGACAGTGGCTGGCCTATCAGAATTAGAGATGGGACAGGCCGTTATTTAGGCAGGTCATGTCCACTAAAGGATTTTTCAGGAATGCCATTTTTTCTTCTGAAAATCAAAGTTTGGAATATAATTTAAACCCTGGCTAAACCAAACCACAGGTCACCAGCCTTGAAAGCCAGAGACTTGACCACCTGCGTTTTTTGGGATCAACCCTCCCAAAATTTGAACTGCAGATGCCCTTGAATGTGAAGAACTTAGTGCAATGATACTAGTAATGACACATACTGAGCATCTCAACCACTTGCCAAATAGAGGCAAAGAGGCTCCCACTATTGATCTGATGAGCCTAATGCCTGTCTTGGTATCCAATCAAAGCCCTATTCCTGAAGAAGACGCTGACCAGCAAGCTGTCCATAAGAATGCTGCTCTAGAACAGAAGGGTTGTACACTACTTCTGAAAGATTCAGCCAAAGAACATTCATCTTGCGTCTATGTCATTTTGCTGCCCTCAAACATGAGTGTTCTTCTTTTCCAAGTTTTTATTTTCTGATCATTTGAATCCCAACTATTAGAGTTAAAATATGGTAGTGGGATACTATATACCCCTAGTATTGTAATACCCAGTTATGGTAGGTATCACTTGCAGGAAGTAGGGTAGCAGGTTGGCAAACTGAAACCCAGTCAAGGCGGTAACAATGGGGTACACAGTCATTAGCCAGCAGAAGATCTTGGCATGCACATTGTATCTCCCAAAACTCCCGGCGAAGTAGGTCAAGATATAGTACATGGACGTGTACATGGCAATAGAGAGTGTTGAATGTGGAGACACCAAAGGAGGCCAAGGTCCAGTTTGGGATGAGTTCAGTTGACCAGGATCATAGTAGGAGTCTTGACCTAGTCCTTCTGGAGATGGCCCAAGGAGTTCTGGACCTGACTGGTAGCCTCCAATCCCAAGGCAAGCTGTGAGCACAGCTGTGAAGATGAGGTGGTTCATATTCCTTGGATTGGAGGGTTGGCAGGGGCTGGTTAATAGTTTTAACTTGTTAGAGGTAAGTTGAATTTCACTTTATTGAGGGTATTAATCTCAATAATAGCACAAGCTATTACTGAGGAGGGATCCTTTATTTATAGTGCTCCCCACTTGCAAACTTTTGTAAGTGGGAGTGAAAACAAGGGACTGGGGATCCCAGAAGTTTGGATAAAGGTTTTGGGAAATGGGGTTTGAGAAGATGGCCAAATTCTTGTTCTTGGGCAATCTGCTGGAGGTTTGGCCATTCATGCCTGGGGCCAATGATATCCCCTGGTTGTGAAGTCAGCTGATGGGAAAGGCTCATGGGACTTTTCAAATCTATTTTTGGTTTGGAAAGGTTAGTTTGGCTGGGGCCTAGACCTAAGCAAGTGTTGTGGCCCTCTGAATCCCATTGGCTTGAGGTCAAATGATTTTTAACTTTTGGGATCTGGGTTGGTCTATTTTTGGAATGGTCAGGGTTATTTTTGGAATCTGCACTTGGGTTTGCCCTTTCTTCTGCAGGGCAGAAATTATTCCCTACATTTTTCCCTGTGATCAGGTACTTTTCTGATTGGTTGTCTGGTATGGTGACTTCTGATTGGCTGGGGAATGGGGCCTGGGAGCTGGCAGTGGGCCTGCTGGGGGAGGGGGTGGGCAAGCGGGTGGCTGGTGGGAGCCGGGCAAGTGCACAGGGGGCTTGTGGGCGGCTGGCTGGGCAGCGGGAGCCCGCTGGGCGAGCGGGAGGCCTGCAGGAGGCTCACGGAGGGTGGCGGGCGTCTGCGCGGCGGCGGCAGGCGCCTGCCCGGATGTTAAATTGTTCTGGGTTTTATGAAAATCTGTTTTTTCCAAATTTTTTTTATTTCCTCCAAATAAAGGGGGAAATTCTTCATTAAAATTGGCCTCTTTAATTGGGAGTTTCCCTATCTTTCCCAACATTTTCCTCCTGTCAGAATTTGATTTATGTCAGGAATATTCCTGAAAAAACCACTCCAAGAAACAAGAGTTGTGTGACAATTGGGCCTAACACACAAAATGATTATTTCCAGCAGTTCCCCCTGATTAGAGAAACTGCTGCAGAACAAAACCCAGAAGATTTTATTTAATTCTTTGACTTTGGGCTTTTATAGACCAACTGTCACAGTAGATTCCATAATACTGGGAATTACTTGCCTAAGTTAGAAAGCTTGAAAAACTGGAAAGCTTTTAATCAAATTAACTGGTTTGACGGATTAGAATCAAACAGTTGATCAAAAATGGGATACTGCTGCTCCAGTTCACTATTTGGATCTGATTCTCCCTTGCAAGCTGATGCTGATAAATCAATGTAATCTGAGAGTCACTTGGTACAACCTTATTTATCAGAACATTCATCAGAAGTTGGTCACACAAGGGTTCTTTGCAAACTGGACTAGGTTCTCACTTGACAATGCAGAAGGAATAGCAGCCAAGGATCCAGGTGGTATTGCTTAGTCAAATTTTGATATATATGAGAAAATTTTTGTTGCAACTGAGTTTCCAGCCTTGCCTGTTAACGTATCTTACAATACACAGGGGGCGCTCAATGAGCCGCCCCTTGACGTATTTAACGTTATGGATTAATCTGATGGCAGCATTGAATGGCGGGTACTTCATCCCAATTAGGAGCATTGTCAATTTGACCTGCTGATCCCCACACGAGTTATTCCTCGGCTCCAAACCCTACATGGAACTCCCCACTATGCCACCCCCTTGTGGCCTTGTGGCTTCCCCATTTAGTATATTAATCACAATATCCTACAATAAACAATATCTTATTCTTACTATTCTGTCCTTTCCTATTGGACTGTTGTCTTCCCCAATTCCAAGTACTGAACTCTCATTGGTTCAGTTGCAACATTTTCACTGTTTAACTCTTAAGAGTTGAGTTCTCCTTAAAAATTTATACTCAAATTAAGACAATATTTTCCTGGTCTAATATATATTTATCATGCATCCTGTAGTAGGCCTGCTGCACTACATTCCCTATAATTTGATTCTTAGTCAAATTATTACTGGAAGATGGGGTCCCGCCATTGACACTTCATTGTTGTTGCCTCCCAATGTTAATTCAATGCCCACAAATCTTGGAGTTTTCCCTACTTTATCTGAAGCTGAGACACTTGCTCTATCCCAATGTCCTGAATTCTATGCTGAAGACTTCTTGATTCACTCCCAGGAAATTTATCTAGGATAATTTTGGCTAGGGTTAATCATTTTGCTTAATCCCAGTGTTTCTTTTAGAAATTTTACCAAGCAGTATTTGAAGCTTTGTAGTGGTTAATTATCAACTCTATGTGGATTTGGGTGGTGATTACTCACCACATGGAGACCTCTTCATACTATCCAAACATTTTTGTCACACTGGCCACCCTCTGCAGGCTGCACAGCTGTTGTAAATTGCGCTATTAATGCTATTTTGATTTGCCCTTTGAATATTGATAGTTGCAAAGATTTATCTGGTTTTGCATTTGAGTTTGGAAATTCCTTGCCTTCTGCAAATGGGTCTGGTTCAATATCCACCCATTCCGGATTATTGTACCTGTCTGTGGTTGATCCTGGTATGACCTCATCCCAGCGTGACCCCCTCAGCCACTCTGTCTTCCTATTGAGTGATCTCTGTCCTTTGTCTACTATTTAAAGTAGAATCTTTATTCCTAATAAAGTTTAAGTTTATCCACATTTGTGTTGGCTTTTATAATCTTCAAGCTTTTCCTGTCCTTTCTGCCAAAAGGACTTTTACATCTTGTTTTCCAGGAAATTAAGGTATGTGCCCTTAATTTTGCCCTGAAGGCTAACCCAAGGCTAGCTTCAAACCTCAAATCTTTTGTAATAAAGATTTCCCGCCGTGTCCTCCAGGATGTTGTCCCCTGGAGCCAAACACAACAAAATGGTGCTCACTACAGGGGCTGCAAGCCCCTTGGTTACCCCGTTCCCACGCGCATTCTCTGGTCCCTCTCCCTTTGTTTCCAAAGTACCAGATCAACCCAAAGTTTCTAGTCCTCCCCTAGAAGAAGACATTACCGATGCTCCTGCAAATCCTATGGTATTGGTTCTGTCTCCCGGGCCCTTGTGGGCCCCCCTTCCTGCTTTCTCTCTCAACTATGAGCAAGCCTGTGCTGCCGCCTGCTCCCTTCTTCACTCTGGTACGGTAGCCATGCACTCTATCCCTGGCCTCTGTCCCGGGTACGCCTCCAAAGACCTGTACTCCTTCCTTTTGGATTTTGGTCTCCCCCCGCGTTGATGGAATCCATGGATACTATTGGCGTGTTGGTTAACCAGTTCATCCAACCTGCCCTAGTCCATCACCAACTTGCTTTGGGATCTCAGAATCAACTGCTAGATGCAGTAGCCTCTGCTGTCTCAAATAACCACGCTCAGAATTTGGCCTACCAAGAATGGTCACATAGTCTCTTTGCTTGTATTTCTGACAACCAGCGCAACTTGTTGGCATCACAGAAGTATTTAACCACCTCCCTGAATTCCCTTTGATCCTCGCTCCCTGGATACATAAAGGACCAACTATGCAAATTGGATGAACATCAGGCAGCCTGGCGTGAGCAAATTGAGGCTTTTCTGTTTAACCATTGGCAGGATTTTGAGACTCTGGTTAGTGAACTAAATCAATTCAGAGAGCATATCAACTCGCAACTCGAATTGATAGGAGCTCATGTTGATACTTGGGGCTGTCACCTGCAGCATCAATATGGTCTAGATAAGGCTGCACTAGGCAACACTCTATACCAAGTGCAAACTTATGTGGACAATTGGGTGGCTTCTATTGAGGTGACTCCTCCCGCTCCTCCTGTTGGGACCCCTTCTGATTTTGAAACCAAAGTATGGGAGGCCATTGCCAAGCTCAAGGCTACCACTAGACGCCAAGCTTCCGTGCAACCTCCCCCTCCAGTTGAACCTATGCCTGACCCTTGTATTGCCTCCCTCACTGATCAGGTGGCTACTCTACGAGGTGAAATTGAGTACTTAAGACAGCGCCTCTCTAATTCTGAAGGTTTATCATCTGAATCTGAAGATGAAGAAGAAGGTGAAGTTGTTAACACTCCTGCTCATGACAATCATGGTTGTTGCCCTGGCTTAGAAGGTCAACCCCGGGTCTACTGTGCGCGTGCTCTAGATCAACTTGCCAAAGTGACAAATGATGTGGCTGATAGGCAAGACACGTTGGAAAGAGAGGTCCAAAACCTCTCCCGCTTTACAGAAACTCTAAATGGACAAGTTTCCCCCTTGGTCACTCAGGCCACCTCCCTGGCTACCCATGTCAATGGGATTGCTGGCACCTTGGCAGTACAACAAATCAAGATTGATGAATTTGGGACTGCTGCCACAACTGCCCAAGACATCAGTGGGCAAAATAGCTCTACCTTGGACACCTTAGAAGAAAGCCTTTGACTTCTCTGGGCTAGACAACCTACTGCTGAATCCAAGTTTGAGGGCAACCCTCACATTAACGTCCTCAACCCTGGTGAGAACAGCCAGTCCTTGTCTTTGTCCATTGACCCAAACTATAAGCCAACCTTCAAGCAGATATTTGATCCCAAGACCTCTACCATTGCTGCTTTTCTGACCATTTACAAAACTGCAATGCATAGGGCTACTGACAAACTCAAGAAGGAACACATCCTTACCTGCCTCCATCCCACTTGCCAAGAAGTTGTGGTCCCTGAGCTCCCTTCTATTGTCACCTGGGAGGATATGAAGCGCCTCCTTATTGAAGAGTTTGGAGGAGACCTCAGCTTGGAAGTCAAGAAGGATGCATTTATGCATATTGCTTTCAAACCCAAGGAGACCCTGGCTGAGTTTGCAGATTGTTTCTACATTGAAGGCCAACAGTTAATTACTAGTCAACAGTTAACTCCCGGGAAGCTTACACGGCTTGTTCAAATGCTTTGAAGGTGAACCAGCTTCTATGCCTACACTTTAAGGCACACAAGGCTTCACTCACTTCCATGAAGAGTATTAAGACGCTCTTGCAAGACATGCATTTGACACATGGAGGTACAGTGGTGCGTGAGAATAAAGCCAATAATGCTGGGACTACCTCTTGTACGCCACACATTATGACTCTGGGTACTAGTGGACAGGCTAAGAGACAGGGCTGTCATAACTGTGGCCAGATTGGACACCACTTGCGCACTTGCACTAATCCTCAAGTGGAAGGTTGCAATCCCAAGGAGCAGGCGGGAAAAGAGAGGTCAGCTTAGAAACAGAGACGCTCTCTGCTGACCAATCTCCCCCGTCTCCCCCTGATCCTCTGTCTGATGAGGAAGCTCCCTCTTCCTCTGGCCCAACTATCCTTCATCTGTTTCACAACCTCTCCAGTGATTCAGAGCCTGACAATTCTGATAGTGAAGACTCTGATAGTTATGGCTACTCCGTCCTGGCTGTTCCAGAAACTATCTTGGTACCCTACAAGCTTTGCTCTGGGAAGGCTACCACCACTTCCCGGGTACCTCCAAGTGAAGTTAAGTCCATGGTGGCTTGCCCTTACCTAGCTCAAGCCCATCAACCTCCTGTCTTGGTTGACTCCTCTGAAGAAGCAGCAGAGTTAGCTGAAGCTCCTTTCCACAACGTAACTGTATCTCTTCCACTACAGACTGTGTATAAGGAAATCCCTGTGTTACGGTGTATGCTGGCCAAATGGGAAAAGGAGCTAGAGGCTGCACAGGATGTGTTGACAGTCTTGCCTCCCTTTGGGAAAGATACAACCCGTGTGGAAGTATCAATCCAAAAGGTCAAAATCAAGGCCATCTTGGACACGGGTTCCCCTGTCAATGTGGTATCTTCCAAGCTAATGAAGAAACTTAAGTTGGCCCCTGACCTCAACTACACACAGTTGTATGGCACAGCTGGCATGGCCCAAACTTGAGCCATTGGTGCCTACTCCGCTCTACCCATGAGGTTTGGGAAACTCCTTATTGCCTCCCCTGCTGTGGTCCTAGAGAACAAAAGCTATGACCTCTTGGTTGGTACTCAGTTCCTCCGCAAATATAACAGAATTGTAAACTTACAAGATGGATACCTTTTGCTCTTGGGATATGAAGTTCCTTTGATTTTTGAGGAACCTCTGCGCCTCCCAGGCAAACGTCTTAAAACTTGCGTGCTTGAGTACCCTACAGGTATCTTCTCCCTCAAGTATAGGACTCACTCCTCCAACATGTGTACCCCTCCTCCTTCCTGCCCTGCAGAAGAAGGGGTACCCCTGCTAGCGCCAGCTGCTATCACCATCCCCCTGGGCTCTCAAGTGGTGATCAACTCCCAGATTTCCTATGAGCTGCCTGAAAAGTCCTTCTTGGAGCTTTACTCACCTGAATCCTTAAGTTGTACCAAGCCCTGCCTATGTCCGGGGATTTTGGACCAAACCCACAAAGAACCTGTGTAATTACTGCTTGCTAACCTGACGGCCCTGCCCATGCAAGTAACCAGAGGTCAGGTTGTAGGTCATGGTTGGATACTTGGAGCAGAACAAGTATCCTCCCTATACCCCTTTGGAACTTTCAGTGATTTCAACCTACCTGAAGATAATCCACAAGTTCTCTCCTTGTTCACTGCTGCTGATTTCCCCCAATTGTCTCCTGTTCAACAAAAAGACGTATTGGACCTACTCAATCAGTTCAGTGACATCTTTGCCTCTGGGCCTACGGACTATGGCCTAGCTAAAGGAGTCATCCATCAGATTGATACTGGGGATGCGCCTCCTTTTTGTGCTAAACCATACCGCCGTAGTAGAGTGGAAGATGCTCAGGTGTCTAAAGAACTCAAGCAGCTTCTGGACGCTGGGTTACTGGCTCCTTCCCAAAGTCCTTGGGCTTCCCTGTTACTGATCCTCAAGAAGAAAGATGGGGGACACCACATTGTAATGGATTATTGCCGCCTGAACTCTCTCACTAAGAAAGATTTGTACCCCTTGCCCAGAATCGACAATGCTCTCAGAAGACTGGGTGGTTCCAAGTTTTTCTCGGCCATGGATCTGGCTTTGGGGTACTGGCAGGTTGACCTATCACCTGAAGATCAAGAAAAGGCTGCGCTCATCACGTCAGAGGGTCTCTTTGAACCCACTTGTATGCCCCAGGGACTATGCAATGCCCCTGCCACATTTCAGCGGGCTATGGACTCCATCTTACAAGACCTAAAACTCTCTTGTGTCCTCATGTACCTTGATGATATTACTGTATTCAGCGCTACCTTTACTGATCACTTGGAGCATCTCAAGGCTGTTTTTGTTAAGATCTGTGAAGCTGGCCTGAAACTCAAACCCTCTAAATGCTCTTTCTTCAAGGAACGTCTTGAGTTTCTAGGACACAAAGTCACTCAGACTGGAATCCGCCCCATGAATAACAAGGTGGAAGCCATTGACAAGATGCTACCTCCCACAAATCTTTGAGAGGTACAAGTATTCCTTGGTATGATGGGCTACTACCAACAATTCATCCCTGACTTTGCTGAACTGAGTGAACCCCTTGTCCAACTGCTACACAACGTCCCCTTTGAGTGGACTGACAGCCAACAACAAGCATTTGAAGCGCTGAAGGCCAAGCTCAAGGAGGCTCCTATCTTAGTCTATCCTGATTATGATAAAGAGTTCATCTTGTATACCAACGCTAGTGGAGTAGCTGTGGGTGCTATCCTTGCCCAACTCAACAATGAAGGTGTAGATTGACCTGTAGCCTACTCATCAAGGGTCCTTAATAAGCACAAAAAGAACTACAGTGTTACCAAGAAGGAATGTTTGGCAGTACTGCATGCTGTGAAACAGTTTTGGCATTACATCTATGGAACCCACTTCACAGTAGTCACCAATCACTCCTCTCTCAAGTGGTTACAACAGCTAAAGGAACCTGAAGGTTGGTTAGCACGTTGGGCTCTACGTCTGCAAGGGTATGATTTCACTGTGGTACACCGTCCTGGGGCCCAACATCAGAACGCTGATGGCCTGTCAAGGATGCCAATCCTGGCTATCCACCCCGCTGATGCTGATTGCCTATATGAGCTAATAGGGTATCCTGACTCTTGGACCACTGAGCCCAAAGATATCTGCCTAGCTCTACAGACCCTATCCAAGGACACCATAATTTGTGATAGACAACTCTTCAAGAAGGTTAACAATGCCTACCTACCTTACGTTTGCCCTAGTATGAGGATAGCCATCATCCTCCAAGCTCACATTGATACTGGCCATGGAGGTATAGCCAAGACTCATGACTGGTTGTGCAAAAACTTCTACTGGGAAAACATGCGCCTCTTGATCCCTGATGTCCTTGCCTCCTGCCATTCTTGTCAACTCCAACATCCTTGTCCTTCCCAACACCAGTTTCAACTCATCCCTCCAAAGCATGCCTTCCATACAGTGAGTATTGATGCTGTTGGGCCCTTCCCCCGTTCTAGGTCAGGATGTTGGTTTATCCTGGTTGCTATAGACCACTTTAGCAAATGGGTTGAAGCCAGAGCAACAAAAGATATAACAGCTAGGACCACGGCTACTTTCTTGCTGCAAGACATCTTCTATCAACATGGCTGCCCTCAAGTCCTGCTCTCTGACAATGGTACCAACTTTAATGCTTGCCTCATCACCTCTATTGTCAAAGCTATGGGGACTCACCAGTTGTTCTCTGCGCCATATAATCCCTCCACCAATGGAACTGTCAAACGAGCAAACTCCACCCTAGTATCCATTATGAGAAAACTCACGCTCTCTGACGCTGCCAACTGGGACTTGTTCCTCCCTGCCGCCCTCTTTGCCTACCGCCTTAGTAGACATTGGGTGACTGGTCAATCCCCTTTTGCCATGCTTTATGGACGTGAGGCCACTACCCCCTCAATCTTGGGACCTCCTCTGATTGAGTATGATACATCTGCAAATCCTGAGACCCATATGAAAGACCTAACCAACCATATCATTGACATCCAGGCCACCACCTACTCCACTGCTTATAAGGTTAAGGCTTTGGAGCTCTCTCCATCCAATGCTTCTAGAGCCCCCCTCCCCAAATACCAGATAGGCAATCTAGTTCTCTACTACCAGAATTGTACAGGTGGTAGAGCCCACAAGCTGGATTCCCTCTGGGTTGGGCCCTGTGAGGTTACCTTCAAGAAGGGCTTTGAGTACACTGTAAAGCTACTATTGTCTGGCCGTCCCTTTGCCTGCGTCCACTCCAAATTCCTTCACAAGTATCAACTCCCTCCGTCCAATCTTGAGGGGGGAGATGTTGTAAATTGCGCTATTAATGCTATTTCAATTTGCCCTTCAAATATTGATAGTTGCAAAGATTTATCTGGTTTTGCATTTGAGTTTGGAAATTCCTTGCCTTCTGCAAATGGGTCTGGTTCAATATCCACCCATTCCGGATTATTGTACCTGTCTGTGGTTGATCCTGGTATGACCTCATCCCAGCGTGACCCCCTCAGCCACTCTGTCTTCCTATTGAGTGATCTCCGTCCTTTGTCTACTATTTAAAGTAGAATCTTTATTCCTAATAAAGTTTAAGTTTATCCACATTTGTGTTGGCTTTTATAATCTTCAAGCTTTTCCTGTCCTTTCTGCCAAAAGGACTTTTACATCTTGTTTTCCAGGAAATTAAGGTATGTGCCCTTAATTTTGCCCTGAAGGCTAACCCAAGGCTAGCTTCAAACCTCAAATCTTTTGTAATAAAGATTTCCCGCCGTGTCCTCCAGGATGTTGTCCCCTGGAGCCAAACACAACAACAGCCAACCACCAGGCGCCAGCCAGCCATCCAGACTGCCTGCCAGTGGCTGGCAGCACGCCCCTCACAGCGGGGTTGTCCACTCCCACCAAATGGAGAAAATTCCAAAATGGGAAATCAAAAAAGGCAATTTCCCCAAAACCCAATTTGGGGGGACTGCTGCCCAAATTGGGAATTTACCAAAAACAGATGGGGCTGGTAGGTTATCCTGAAATCAATTCCATGCAGTAACTGCAAAAACTGAATTTGGATGCATGAAAGCATCCAAAAATTTACCAAGCCACTGTCAGCCAGGAATTGGAAATTCATTGCCTACAAACCCCTTTCAATGCCACCCCAGAAAGGGAATCTCAGACAGCACCAAGTGTTTGGGGTTTGCTGTCCAATGTTCTTCACTATTCATGTTTCACCAAGGCTTATAGTATATAATAAAGACCATTCACTTTATGATAGTTTGTGCTATCATTGAGTGAAATTATCTCTCAAAAATATCACATAAGACAACCAGACTTTAAACAGAAAGAAGTCCAAGACACTAAGCTTTGTCTACCCTTCCCCAGGACCAAGAAAATAAACCACCTTATCTTTTTGGCTGTACTCACAGCCTGTCAGGGATCCAGCCTGTGGGAGATTCTTGGGAACTTACGGGCAGACGGCCCACGGGCCCAGCAGGAAAGGTCCACCACAAGATTGGTGCTAACTTCACAATATAAGATAAAAATTTGCCCAGGAGGGCCCAGGGTCTGCTCACAGGTACCATTGAATCAATTAAGCCAGTGAGAGTGATATACATCACTTCAAATATCTGGGTGGTAGTGGATTCATTGGTCACAACAGATTCTTGCGGGCAGTTGGGCTGTGGGGTGAGAGGCAGTGTCATTAGAACCAAATACACAGGCAGGTAGTTGTACTTGTTGCAGAATAGCAGAGGTGGTATGGTGAATTTGGTGCACTCTCTGTAAACGGTTTCTGTCTCTCTAGTTCTAGCCTCTGGATTGTAGATTAGGATTTCCTCTAGGGTGAACTCTGAGTACGCAGGGTTGGGTGGGTAATCAGTGAAATGTACCGGGCCAAAGGAACTCCTGGTGGACAATAGAATTTGGGCGGCTGGTCTGCGGTTTCTTGGGTTGGTGGGTGTGAGGTACAGAACCACAGGAGGTGGACTGCAAATGAAATAGAACTAAAATCAAATATGGGATAACCTGGTTGAACCAAATGTTCATGTCACTTTATTGTAAGAATAGCAATGGGCAGCTTCCTGGTGGTCTAGGGTATAAGTATGCCCATCTGTCATGGGTAAACTTTTACAAATTTCTTTGGCCCAGGTGTTACCGTCTACCTGGGTTTTCCAGTTCTTGGTGGCATCCATCACGGGAGTTAATTCATTGGCTGGTTCAAACTGAGAATACTCAGATTCCCTTGTTGGGTTGTGAGGTTGGTCATCTCTGGGCAGCCCACACTCTGTAGGAAGTTTCTTTGTTTCCCCTTCTGTGGTGGCCTGAGTTATTTTGGGTTCTATGGCTAGAACTGCTGCTGATTGGTTGATTTAACAGGAACCTTTAGCATGGGAAGTGTCAATGTAGGTGGTTTTAGTTCATCAAGCTTTAGGGGATTCCCTGAAGTTGAATTCTGATCTGGTTTGAGCCCAAAAATCTGCAGGCGGCTGGTCCTGCGGGCTGGCAGCCTGCAAGGTATCAGGGTTCAAATCCTGTAGTTGAGGTTTTCCTATGAGCATGGCCAATAGGAGTTTGTCACTTGTGACACGCACCCTGGGTTTTCCCCATTTCACAATGTTCACAGCTGTCAAAACCTTGACATACTATGTACTTACTTACTTTGCTGGTAATTTCAGACAATTTAATGTACACACAAAGGCGTTTGGTTAGATATTGACTGTATACGCAATTGTCACCTCACTCACTGGGTTCCAAGGGTCAAACTCGGAACCATATCTTACTAAAGTACTTTCTCATATATTTGGTATTTACACTAAGATTTAAATGGTGGGCTGAGCTTTGCAAGAAAGAACATTGTGGATAGAACAAAAGAATTTTTAGATATTTAACAGCACTAAAAACAAATTAGGAAGAGAGGCACAATAATTTTATATCTCTAGTGTTATAACAAAGGGCTATCATGAAGATCAAAAATGAGAGAAGCATTTAGAGGATAAATCAGAAGGAGTGATATATGAAGACAAAAAATAAGGAGCAGTCCAAGATACTGCTGAGAAATCAGTGGCAAATTAGAACAATGAAGAAGACGTATTGTCTACAACTGGGGCCAGAAGACCTAGGTATTTCAACATATGGGGTTTATACTTAGTTTGTTTAATTTTTACTAGGGATAATAAGCTATCTAAGAAAAATTTCTAGAGTGACAAGGGAATTTTTTTAAGGGAGTTAAGGATGGGGATGGGGGATTTTCATGGCTTCAGATTAGCCAATCAACCTGTTTTCAGCAGTTGATGATCCTAAATCCCAATTTAACTTGATAACATCATAATTTGAAGCTTAAGCAACCAGCAAGTTGAGCGCCTTCTGTAGGGGTAGTGAATTTAGGGTAATAAATTTCTTAAAATTTATGGGTAGAAAAGAGGGAGATCCAGATTCCTGGTGACATCTGTTACGGTAAGTTCCATAATGCCAAGAATTATTTGGCCAAGTAGGGAGGCTTGGAAATCCAGGAAACCTTTAACAAAATTGACCAATTTAACAGACTTGAATCAAATGGTTGATCAAAAATGGGTTACAACTGCTCCAGTCTGCCAGTTGAATCTGATCCCCCCTGTAAGTTGACGTTGATAAATTGACGTAATTTGAGGATCACATGATATGATCTTGTTTATCAGCATGGTCATCAGAAGTTGGTCACTCAAGGGTTCTTTGCAAACCGGACCAGATGCTTACTTGTCAATGTGGAAGAAATAGGATCCCAGGATCCAGACGGTATTACTTAGTCAAACTTTGATATATATTGAATAATTTTTACTGTTTCAATCCTTAAGAGTTGAGTCCTCCCAAAAATTTACTCAATAAAATCAAATATCCCTTGGTCTAATCTTTATTTTAAAGATGCATCCTGTAGTTGGCCTTTTGCACTACATCCCCTACAATTTAATCCTTAGCTGGATTATTACAGGAAGATGGGGGCCTGCCATTGGTACTTTGTTGTTGCCTCCACCAAATGTTAATTTAATACCTGCCAATCTCCAAGCTGTTCCTCCTACTGTCAAAGCTGAAAATCTGGTGCTATCTCAATGTCCTGAAATTTTTATACTGAAGACACTCTGATTCTCTTGCAGGCCATTTATCTCAGGTTTGTCAAAACCGCAGGCTCAACCTGCCAGCAAGGTTCCAACTAAGCAGGTTTGTGACCTGCAATCTGATTATCCGGTCACCCAAAGCCAGACTAGGAAGTCAACTCAAATTACCAAATCCATCAACAAGAACAGATGATAATCCTTCACGGTGGATACCTTGATTTGGCGCTTGATTCATTATCAGGATCAAGCCACCCCCTTCTTCCATCCAGCTGTGTGATCACCAATCTTGTTCCTTCTATCCTTGATTCACATGAACTATATAATCATTATCTCTCAATAAAGATTATTATCTATCTTCTAAATAATTTTTCCCCGTGTAACTCTGCTAAAACAGCACAGTTACAACATTGGTAGCACAGGTAGGTTCTCCATCCTACCTTATCTTGAAAAATTCTGCCTGTTGCCCGCACACACTGCGGCCAACAAATCCTTGACAGAATTATGTCTGGCCTCCCGCCTGACTGGACTCCGTATACTCCTGGTACCAAGATGCCTGATGGTTTTGTCCTCTACCAAAACACGGTGATCCTGCTACCCGTCTTTAATGCCCTGTCTGCCCAAGGGTTCTTTCAGGCACCTTCCTTGATGCTGCAACCAGCTGAAAAACCACCATGCCTGCCTATGTTGCACAAAGACTTTGCAGTGCCACCTTAGAGCCCTTTGCTGAGGCCAACAACAACAACGCTGCTGCATGGATCCAGTCCGCTCAAAGCAAGCTGGCTCAGATGGAATGCCCACAGTGATTCTGGATTGCGGAGTTTTCCATCCGCCTGACCCATGACGCTGGCGCCTGGTGTGACAAGTGGCACAAAGAGCACACTGACAAGAACTGGGACACCTTCAAACAGGACTTCTTGGCAAGGTTTGTGCTTAAGGATACAGCACTCATGATCATACATCAAGTAAAGAACCTGACCCAGACAGGCACCGTTAAAGAACTCACCCACGCTTACAAGGAACTCTGTCTCTGTGCCCCATCTGACATGGCCTTTGACACCCCAGCAACACACTTCATGTACTACAACGCCCTCAAGTTGCACGTGATGAGGCACATGAACCTGGAACAAGTAACCAACCTGCAGACCCTGTACTGTGAAGCAGAAAAAGAGGAACAAACATCCAACGCTCTACACAAGGCACAGACTGGGAAACAAGAAAGGCCCAAGGACTCCCATCCAAGCGGGCGCTCCTCTTGACCACCTCCTGGAGGCAACAGCAGCAACAACAACCACAAACCCATAGGTTTGAATGGGAATGGAAATAACAACCAGTCAAATTGTACCCATTTCTGTGTCACTGCCACCCAAGGCAACCAGGATGAGGGAAAAGCCCAGGGAGAGCACTAAGCAAGCCAAGCTCTCCCCACACAGCTCCTGACTTGCCCAACAATGAATATCAACCCAAGGACGTGGACCAATGCCCAATGATCCAAGTGCCCTCAGAAGACCCGGTACTATACATCATTGCCAGACATCCCAATAAATTGATGTCTTACCCTTTCTGCTTTTGCAGTTACACAGGCTTAGCACTCCTGGACTTGGGCGCAGATTGAACTTTAGTCAACAGCAGCTTTGTGGATAAATTCAAGCTGGCCACTAATCCTTTGCGGATTAAGAACATGGTCCTGGCTGATGAACACCACATTGCTGTGACAAAGGAAACTGCCCCCTTCTCTGTCATGCTTGAGAACCTCCACTCCACCATCCAAGGTCCCGTCATTGACTTCCCTAAGTTTGACATTGTACTGGGACTAGACTGGTTACGGAAAAACAACCCCCACATGGACTGGGCAACCTCAGTGTTGACCATCAAGCGTGAAGGTGTCAATCACCAGATCTACCCGGACTCTGTAGGCCAACTCCTATGCAACCACGTCTTTGTACGCATCACAGAGACTTTGGACAAGAAGGAAAACCTGAAGCAATTGACTGGGACTCCTGCCAGTATGAAATCATACACTTCAAGGACTATCAGGACACCTCCACGCCTCAAGATTGCAACATTGTGGCCTGTCACCCAGAAATCTTTAAGGAAGCGTTACCTGGGCTACCCCCTGAGAAGCACATCCAACACTTGATCCAACTCAAGGGGGCTGTACCCAAGGCACATCCCATCTATTGACTGACCCCAACCAAGGACAACGCCCTGTGCGCCTATCTCAAGGAGGCACTGGAAAAATGACTTATCTGCCCCTCACAGTCTCCCTTTGGGGCTGCTGTATTCTTTGTGGCTAAAAAGGACGGTAGCTTACGCCTGATCACAGACTACTGCGCCTTGAACAAAGTCACCATTAAGAATTGTTACCCATTGCCACTGATTGACAATCTCTTTGACGCCTTGGGAGGAGCCACTGTCTTCTCCAAGATTGATCTAACTGCAGGCTACAATCAGATTTGTATCAAGGAGGAAGACATCCCCAAGACAGCCTTCCGTACCAAGTACAGTTCCTACAAATGCGTGGTACTCAACTTTGTCATGACCAATGCTCCATCCACCTTTGTAACCTTCATGAACAAAGTGTTTGCGCCACACATAGGCAAACATGCCCTAGTGTACCTGGACAATATTATTGTCTACAGACCCTTGGTGAAACAGCACCACAAGGACCTGGAGGAAGTCTTTGCAACCTTGGCACAACACAAACTGTTGACCAAACCCTCCAAATGCCAGTTCTTCCGGGAGCAACTACCCTTCTTGGGACACATAGTCTCAAAAGACAGCATCAAACCTGAAAGTCAAAAGATACAAGCCATCTGCAAGATGCCACTTCCTAATGACAAATCAGAACTCCACACCTTCTTGGGAATGGTGGCCTATGTACAGCGCTTCATACCCAACTGTGGTGTCTTGACTGCCCCCTTGTTGCCATAACAGGCGCCAAGTCCAAGTTTGTATGGACCCCCCAACGTGACCTCTGTTTTAGACGTCTCAAAGAAAAGCTCACTACAGCGCCCATCTTACAATATACCAAATGAGACAGAGAGTATCAGATGGAAACCAACGCCTCAGATGCATCTATTGGGGGAATACTACAAATTAAGAATAGTGATGGTGACTTCCTGCCCGTAGCCTAAAAGTTGCGCAAACTGACAGATGGCAAGTGTTGATACCCAATCCATGACAAAGAACTGCTGGCCATTGTACACTGTCTAGTCGAATGACGCTGTTACCTGGAACGGCAGGAAGAATTCACAGCACTAAACAATCATAAGTTGCTCATCTATTTCAAGGCACAAGCAAACCTTTCAAGCCAACCAAGCACGGTGGATGGAAATTCTAGAAAGGTTTAACATGCTCATCCAATATAAGCCCAGGGCCAAGCTTGCCATGGCAGACGCCCTGTCCCATCTGTATGTCTGCGCTTCTAGGGGAGAGAATGGGCTCAACCCAGACTGGCCTCTCCTAGTGCTCCTTACAAAAGACAAAGGGTTCCCTGCAGGCACAACCAATATCACCAAAGAAACGGTCATCAAGAATGAACACCTCTTTGCTTATGTATACGGGACTCTTCACAGAAAAATGTTGGATGGCACGGCCATTCCCTACATCCCCACACATCAACGAGTCAATACCGTTCTTTGCTATCACAGAGATCTTGGACATTCTAAGAGCCAAAATCTATAAAAATTCCTAAAGCATAAAGCCTGGTGGCTGACCTTATACCGCAATGTCCAGGAAGTGTTAGAACAGTGCAAGATCTGCAAAAAGTTTGCCAAAAGCAAAACCCCACCTAAGTCTGTACTCCCCATTAAAACCCAACTACTGTTTAAAGTATGGGCTCTTGACATTGTGGGCCCCATGCCAGGAAAGCACAACAACAAAAAATACATCATCACAGCCATTGATTTTGCAACAAGGTGGCCAGTAGCCCAAGCGGTGAAGGCACACACTGGTAATGACATCCAACAATTCATTGGCAAGGAAATAATCAGCAGGTTTGGAAAGCCAGAACTCCTGATAACCAATGGAGGCAAAGAATTGACCTCCAAAGACACCAATGTGTACCTCACCAAGAATGGGGTCAAACACACCGTCACAACACCATACCATCCACAGGCCAATGGACGCGTAGAGCGGCTTAATGGTAGCATCGTGCAAGCCCTAGCCAAACTCACTGCTGGGAGACCTGAAGACTGGTATAAGCAGCTACCAACTGCATTACTTGTGTGCCAAACCAAAGTGAACAGATCCACCAGAAAAAGCCTGTTTGAACTGGTCTATGGCACACAGCCAAATATCATTCAAGCATTGACAGGACCCAGACTGGAAATTCCAAGTCAAGTCCCCCCTTGCTCAGATCCTCAAATAATAGAGGCCAACAGCAAACAAGCAGCCAAATAAAAGGAACACTTACTAAAGACCTTTGCTCCCATCCACAATAGACATGAAGTTGGGGACAAATTCTGGGTCATGAATGTTGACAAAAGCAGACTACAACCCAAAAAAGTAGGGCCAGCAATCATTCATAAGGTAAACAACAATAACACTTACCTCGTGCAAGGGCTCGGGAAACATAAGCAGAACAAGACGCTACACCACAACTGCCTACAACCTTGCAAAGCGAGACAGAAGCAACAAGAAACTGCCCTGCCTGCCACCGAACAACAACTGGTTCAATACGGCGCCCAGGCTCCTGACAACCTCCCTGATGACCTGCCCCCAGAGAAGGCCGACCTTCAGCCGTGTGTGTGTGTTTCAAAACCGCAGGCTCAACCCGCCAGCAAGGTTCCAACTAAGCGGGTTTGTGACCCGCAATCCAATTACCTGGTCACCCAAAGCCAGATTAGGAAGTCAACTCAAATTACCAAATCTATCAACATGAACAGATGATGATCCTTCACGGTGGATACCTCAATTTGGCGCTTAACTCATTAGCAGGATCAAGCCACCCCCTTCTGCCATCCAACCGTGTGATCACCAATCATGTTCCTGCTATCCATTGATTCACAATAGCTATATAATCACTATCTCACAATAAAGATTACTATCTATCTTCTAAATATTTTTTCTCATGTAACTCTGCTAAAACAGCACAGTTACAACAGGCTCTTTTGGTTAGGGTTAATTATTTTACTTAACCCTAGTATCTCATTTGGAAATTTCATAAAACAGTATCTGAAGCTGCATTGGTGGTTAATCATTAACTCTATGTGGATTTTGTGGGTGATTACCCACTACATGGAGACAGCTTCTTATTATCCCTCAATTTCTGTCACATTACTCAATTCTTCTATGTCTGAGTTTTTAGAAGCAGTTTGTCATGAATTTGTGTTTCTTTTCTCATGTTCTGTTGAGATATCTGCGTTTATCATGTTTGTTTGCATCAGCTCCTTTATGAGTTTTCAGTTTGGGTTCTTCTTTAATTTGTGGTTTCCATCTCTGGTAACAGTTGTTGAGACTGGATCATCTGTTTATTATTTCTGTTGCATCATGTCATCTTGGCACCCGGAGTATTTTCCTGCTCCACCCACTGATGAAATTTTGCGTAAAGTTTCTTTGGCCTTATCATTCTATTCTGGTTCTGGCCTTAGTCACAAATGGCAAGTTTACCATGTGATGACAAAGGTTTCAGAGGATGCTTGTGAATAGTTATTGTCTGCAGTGGAGCGTAATCCACGTATTTTAACTGAAAGTGAATCTTTATATCCTTTGTTAAATAATGCATGTGTATCTATTGAGGAGCTTAAAGTATATTGTAAGTTGTACATCTTCCAGCAGGGTAAAACTCTGCTTTTGGTATTCCTTCCTCAGTTTCTTGCTTAATGCCATACAATTGATGTTCCCAAAGTCAATAAGCCCTCAGTGTTGTGGTTAGCAGTTGACCAGACTGCCCAGGATTTGGCAGTTTGGGATTCCCTGTTAACCACAACTGAGGCCTTGGTAAGCCAAATTCTTTCTCTGGTCTCAAATATGTCAACTTCCAAACAAGTTACTATGGAGATTAAAGCCAAACCTGCTGCCAGCTCCTGGTTTTTCTGGTAATCATTCTGCAGTTGCGTTGTCTAATCAGAGTTGTGTTTGCTCCCCTTGTGTTTCTTCTCAGGCACAATTGGCTATATTAAAAAAACCCGCCAAGGTAAATGAAGCGCCAGTGGTGTCAACCACCAAGAATTTGTTGGCTATGCTTCAACACGTCATGCCTGCAAAGTCTTTGGTAGTTGAGTCCAAGGAGGTGCCTCTTGTTCCAATTGATTGTGATTGTCCTGTTTTTCCTGAAGCTGTCCAAGAAATGATTGAGCATTACTTTCAGGAGCACCCCGCCTGTCAGGATTGACAATTCTTTCCCCCTGAAAACCTGGGCCAAGAGTGGGATTTTAACCCTGGCCCTGGATTCCTGCAGGCTGCCGGTCTCATGGACCAAGGGCCTGCCCACCTGCGTTTTCCTGAGACTGAGCCTCTGAAAGCCAAAGCCCCTGCTAAGTCCCAAAGTCAGAATACCAGCAAAGGTTTGACTATAGTGATGTCTGAGGAGAAGCTTCTTGAATTGCCTAATGAAGGAATAGAAAGCTCCTCTGTGAACCTCATGAACTTGAAGTCCTCTCAGGTAACCAATCATATTCAATTTCCAAAGAAAACCACAGGCTTTAGGCCCAACCCCGTGACCACATCCCAAAATCAAGAAAATTGAGTGATCAATTTGGACATTCTGACCAATGAGAGAACACCCAGATGAGGTGCCATTTTGCCGCTCCTGCACCTGGGCCTCCTGGCCACCTGCTCACATTTTCCCCAATATTTTGATGAAGCCCTTATGGAAAATACTAAGTTTGGAGGCAGATGCTATATATGCCTATAGATTCTGTGCTCAAACCTTATCACCCTTTTTGAATAAAGGTTATGTTATTTTGGCTTACCCAGCTAATGCCTTATTTTATATTTGCCATCTATCAATTCAGTACAAGATCTCCTGGTTCTCCTGCCCCTCTGCCTGCAGATTGCTGTCCTCCAGGTGTTCCCTTTGGCCCCGTTCATTTCACAGATAATCTTTTGAAGCCTGAATATAAGGACTACACCACAGAGAAAATACTTGAACTAGATCCTTTGGCCTGCATACAATCTGTAGTTAGATACAAATGTCAAGGCCTGTGGATATTCTCAACACCCAAATTGTTTAGAGGAAAATTTAACTACCTTCCTGCTTACAACCTCCACATGGAACCACCTGTGACCCCCAAGCCTATGCCCGCCTCCTCACCTGACTTCCCAACTGACCATACTGGCAAGCTATCTGGGATTGTGTACATCACCCTCACAGGGGTAATTTATACCATAATCCCAGCTGCCAGCCCGTGGTCCTGGGTGAGAAAATCCTTCTCCTACCTTTTTAAGTTAGCTCCTCTCTTGTGATGGGCTTTACCCAAAAAAACCTGGCCCAAATTACCCCCAAAAACAACAGGCTGGCTGCCTAAGACTGGATCCCTGACACTGCTTCCTTAGCTGCCGTCTGTACCACAGATGAGAAGCAAGATCCTGCTGAGGTTGCCTCATTTACAGCAAATAAATCTACTTCTGGTTATTTCTTGTTTTATGGTAGCATTGATAACGGTCAAACTATCTTCCAGACGGCCATTCTGTTAGATACTGGTGCTTATGAGAATTTCATGAGTGTTGGGACTGCTGATTTGTTGCAACTCAAGTATCATCCTGGATTGTTGGTTAGGGATGGGAACTGTCAAACATTTCCCTCTTTCCAACTTAAGAAACCAGTGACATTTGTAGTTGCGGGTCAATCCTTTACTGCACAGGTTTCCATATGCTCTACTCTTATTTACCCCATCATCTTAGGAGTAGGCTAGTGGCAAGACCATAATGTATCAACTGTTCTAAAAGAAAATGAATTGCAAGTGGACCACTCTTCATGCATTACCATTTGTATATCAATTTTAGATATGTTGGAATTAGAGCAGTCTTCACAGACAACTCAGTCAGTTCCTGTTCCTAATCATGTGAGTTCAGACTTACTGGCATACCTTCAGCCTTGGTCTGGGGCATTTGACAGCATCAGGGGCAAGGCTCTTCCCAAGAATACTGTAAATTCACTGCCACCTCTGGCTTTGGACCGCACAATTTTCCCTTGTTATACCAAGAAAGGCTCTAAAACGCCCGCCAAACCCCTCCATTCTTTAAATGATTTAGCTCACACAGTAGATGAGATGTTTGTGCTGGCCTACCCTGCGGAACCTTTGCCTTTGGTTGCTCCCTCCTGGGAAGAAACACTGGTTAATTTAGACTACTTATTAGCTTGTTATTGCCCACTTCTAAAAACCATTAGAGCTAGCCAATCAGAGGTCGCCACATCAACACTAAATAACTCAAGTGAATTCCAAATGACCAGTGCCCCTTCCGGCCAATCAGATCTGACCGCGGAAATTGGAATGAAACCCTCCAGTCCCCCTGCCCCTGCCTAGCAAAGTTTTGCCTCCAGCCAATTGGATGCCGTTCCACTGTCATGTGACCCATTTTATTGCAGCCTATTCCTTTTATGCAAGCAAGGAGACTTCTAGTCCCCTGCTTGTCTATTTTTCAAATTATTAAAGTTTTGGAGTCTTTTGCAAACTTTATATTTGTTCCCATTACTGTTTGGACCCAGATTTGTGTCCTTACAGTCCTAAGGATTTAAGTGTTAGTTATCGTCAAAAGCTTACCTTGTGTTAACCAGTTTTGAACCCGGCTTCTCTCCTGGACCCCTAGGTTAGTATTACTTTACCTAGTTGTTGTCTTTCCTGCTTTTGCTTTCAAAAATCAAGTTTGAACTTCAATTTTTCAATCAATTTTTCTTATAATTTCTATTATTATTTTGAATTTTCCTTTAAAACCGTTGTTTTTGTTATTGTTCTTGCCTGCTGTTGCTCCCAAGGCTTTTGCAATCATAGTAAAGCCTTCCAAACCCAGTCTGTTGCTCCTTTTCAGCGTTCTGTTAAGACTACCCTGTCTGGAAATTTTTCTACTATTTTTTGTCAGAAAATCCTACCATCTAGCCCCAAATTTTGTGGTAAACAATCCTATGATACTCCCAGCCCTTAAATTTGTAGTGTTTTCCCTGGCGCCGTTCTTGCTGCTTCTGTGGACCACCTCCCCTGACTTGTGGGGTAAGATCTCTTTGTCTGCCCGTCTTGTGGGTAGAGATCCTTCTAGTCTCTGGGATCTCCCCAGCAGTCTTCTCTTTTCTGGAGAGGCTGTGGTCAAGAGCCTGACGTGCAATGACTTGGACACTGCGGACCATACTTCATCCGCTTCTGAAGAAGCTGTGCCTCCTGTGCCCCTCCTCCCCAGCGTGGCCCAGATCCATTTGGTACCCCTTGGGTCCTACGAGGTGTCCTCTCCCGCCCCCACCTGCACCCCTTGGTTGCTCACAGGCCTGATACTGATGGGTTTGAACGCCTACTTCCCTCAGTTGTCCCTGGTGTCCTCCTTGTGGTCTCCCCTCTGAGCGGCCATCCCAGTTCTTCACTGGATGGCATCCTGGTGGCTTGTTCCTCCGGGATGGGTGCCAAACTTAGTTAGTTTAGCCCCCCTCTCTCACAAATACCCAGTTTGACTTTGACTTTAAAGTTACTGTTGATCTGATTTGTATTGCTTCTCCTATTTACCCTTTGACTTTAAAGGAGGATGCATGCTTGGAAGAGTGCACTTGTGATATGTTGGCTAAGGGATACATCTTCAAGAAGGCTTTATCAATTTTTTTCTGCTTTTGTTTGTCCAAAAATCCAATGGGTCTCTTAGACCTTGTGTTGCTTATGGAAATTTAAATAACATCACAATCCCGACCCATATCTTTTTCCCCTTGAAGCACAAATTTCTTGGTGTGTTGAGAAGGCAAATTTATTCTCTAAACTTGATCTCTTGAATGAATTCAACCAGATAAGGATCACAGAAGGTGTCAGGGCCCAGAGTGCCCTTGACAGTCAGCTGGCCTCTCTAGAGGTGACTAAACATGCAGAATGGAAACCCCCACAAAGCACTTCCCAGGGCAAAACACCCCCTTTCCACTAACAAATGGCCCAGGATTTGAGAGGCACACAATCCTCAAATCCCTGGCATTGAACCTGTTAACAAATCTGGGCCATCTACCTATTGGGAAATGGCACATTGGGAACGCAACCGTTCAATTGGGCAATCAGACAATCAATCCATTTCAGGAGTTAAAAATAACTGTAGCAACTCACCAAGCTGCAAAATTCAAAAGGTTCATGTTATAACAGCCAATGAGATCTCACCCTCATGGCCAAGCACGCAAATTCCAGGTAAAATTGCAAATCCACCTCCAAATGATACCATCAGTTCTTTGGTGGCACAAAAGGCCATAGAATCAACAGTAAGTATAAGTAGTGAGGGGGGAGAAGCCCTCCTCACTGTTGACATCTTAATAAAGCAAGTTTATGCCTAGAAATTATTATCTTATTGCAGGAATTGTCTATTTTTGCTCAAATTTAATTATTTTCTTTGCATCTATTTGTGAATCCACTACAATTTACAAACTAGCCTATCCACATCCACCTGGTTATACTCCTGCTGCCCTTGCTGAACCACCCTGTGCCCTTGATCTGGAGTATTTCCATCCGCACCATTTGGATCTGCCGCCAACCATGAAGGAGATTCCAACTGCACCTCCTCTCCCAAATGCGCTGCCCACTCAGGATTTCAGCAAGCTAGGTTTTGTCTATATCACTGTATTAGGGCTGGCCAACCAGGTCATGCCCCATACTGGGAGTTGGTGCCCCCTGGCCACTGCCCTCAACTACCTGGTAAAGATCACGCCTATTGTGTACATGGCCTTTCAGGCCCGGCCCGCCTCCCCTGTGGGAGCCCAACCGGACTCTGATATGGGCTGTGACAGAAGGAATGTAGTAGTTGCCGGCGTTCAGAACAAAGAAAGGTATATTTCAGTTCTGCGTTATGCCTTTTGGATCAAAGAATGTCCCGGCTTGCTTTCAGCAGTTGATTGACTCAGGTTTGGGAGATCTTCTAGGTGTATGTGCAATTGCGTACATGGACAACATCTTGGTATTCTCTCCAGATGAAGAGCCGCATAAGGCCCATTTGTTGTCAGGAGTATTCCTGACAACACCTTGTGTCAAGATAAACTTTTGGGTGCAATTGGGCTCAAAGAGCAAAATAAAAAATTGCAGCAGTTCCCCCTGATTAAGGAAACTGCCACAAAGCACCCAATTGAAGAAACAGAAATTAAAAAACTGAATTTTGGGAAAAACAGGTTTTATACCCCAGCTGCCCGCAGGCCACCTGCTGAGCCTGGCAGCTCGCCCGCCCGCGCGCGCCTGCCTGCTCTCACTAACCAGCTCCCACCAGCCAGCCAGCTGGCGGGGGACAGTGCACCCCCCATGGTGGGACCGCCCACCCCCGCCAAATGGGAAAACACCCAATTAGGAATCCCCAAAAGACAATTTCCCTAAACCCAAAAATGAGGGGAACTGCTGCCCACATTTGGAACCTACCAAATTTGGAGGGGGTTTACAAGATGCCCAGCATAACAATTAATGCATCAACTACAGAAGTTAGATATGATTGCATGAAAGTACCTGAAGAAGCTCTAAAGTCATGCAATGCCAAGATTAACAATTAATTGCCTGCCAATCCATTCCCATCCCACTCCCAAAAGGGAATTCCAGACAAAACCAAGTGTTTGGGGTTCCCTGTCCAATGTTTTGCACTATTCATGCCCCACAAGGATGATAGTATATAATAAAGCCAAATCACTTGACAATAGTTTGTGCTATCATTGAGTGAAATTAACCCTCAATAGTATCACATAAATCAATTCAAAAACTTTACCTACAAGAAGTTAAATAAGACACTAAGCTTTATCTGCCCTTCCCCAGGATCAGAAGATGAATCACCTAATCTTCTCAGCTGTCCTCACAGCATGCCTAGGTATTGGGGGCCATCAATATAACCAACAGCATGGGCCATTCAACAAACCACCTGGCAAGTGTTGTAAATTAGGTGCATATTAGAATGGTCAAGGCTATCAGTGGAATTAATCCTGGTAGTCAAGGCTAATTGATTTGCACCCAAATCCATTGGATCTGACAGATTTGCAATTCCAATTGTATCTTGGATGTTACAATGATTTGGCTGACCTGTTACATCCAGTTGGATTGATTTTGGGAACTGAAAGCAGCTTCTGTAATGGGCAGCTGCAAGCTGCAGCCACTCTGGGATAATGCGCATCCACTCTTCTCTGTTGGATTGTCTGGATCATCCAAAGATGGAAAGAACATGGATGCAAGAGCCTGGTGGACACCAGAAGATCCTGTAATGTTTCTGACAATGGTGCA
The DNA here is from genome assembly GCA_014839935.2 of Entomophthora muscae. Taxonomy (NCBI): domain Eukaryota; kingdom Fungi; phylum Entomophthoromycota; class Entomophthoromycetes; order Entomophthorales; family Entomophthoraceae; genus Entomophthora; species Entomophthora muscae. The sequence goes on from QTSX02006484.1 coordinate 228,534, forward strand.
GGTGTTAATAACACTCCTGAATCCATTGTGCAGCCAGTATAGTATATAAACTTTCCTTCTTTCTAAATAAAATATACACTTTTATACTTACACACATTATCTACTTGATTTTACACTCTACTTAGTTGTTACCTTAGATTTAAGGGTAAAGACTTCAGATTCTTTAAGACTTGTATTAATTTGTGTATAGGCCTGAAACCATACTCTCCAAAGCTAGCACTATAGACATTAACCTTCAAGACGTCCAAGGCCAAATTTGCGACATTGATGCTCACTCCAATATGTATCCTACCAGATATGCCAAGTTTGCAGGACATCCCCGCCGTGGTCCTGTTTCAGCCCTGGGAGGGAATAGCTCTCTTCCTGACTTCTACTTTGGTGAAGATAAACTTGCCTTCTTGGATAAAGTGAAACCCTTTACTGTTGGTTATACTGAAGAGCAGAAGATCAAATATCTGCTCAACAGCTTGTGTCAAAATTCCTTTGATACTATTATGCCCTACCTTGGCTTCAGTTACTCCTATCAGTACCTCCAAAGAGTGATAAAGCAAAAACTTCACTACTCACAAGGTTTTACCAAATCCAGCCCCCTCAATGGTTTGAGAAGCAATAGCACACCTCAGGACTGCCACTTGGATGCTTCTGAAAACTCTAATGGTTCCAGAAATAGCCCTGAGTCACCCAATACTCCTATTGCTGGATCATTGAACAAGGTTAAACATCCTGATTCTTTGGCTTGTGAAGTCAAACAAGTTATTGAGGCTCAATACCTTAAAGAAGAAGACCAAGTGGAATTTTTAGAGTATATCTTGGAACCTAAAGAATCTCTTACTGAAGTGGAGCCCACCAAACCACCAATCATATATGAAGAGTACAGTGAAAAGAAACAGGATTTGGACCATGAAGTAAATTCCATGGAGGTGCTAATCAGCAAGGATAAAGGTAAATCCTTGGCTGCACCTATAACATTACTTTATATGGATCTGTTGGAACCCTCTCCTGTTAATCACAATATCAGAGGTGAAGATTTGGCTAAGGATGATGATGTTGTCCTCCATGAAGTTGAGATAGTTGGACTTCATACCTTCCAAAAGCCTCCTCTCTCTCTGCCTGAACCTTTGCCCCCTGAAGATCCTGGAACTGCCAAGCCCTTCCCTATTGAAGCTGGGGATTGCTTCAAAGATGAGAAAGCCTCTGAAGATGATGAGGCTTCACAAGAAGAGAAAGTAGTAGAACTTCTAATCAGCCAAGTTGAGTACAGATCCTTGGCTGAAAATGTAACAGTACCTCTCCTTTCTCTACCAAAATTCTTGCCTCCTGAAGAAGCAAGCTTCATCCTACAGCCTCAAAACAAATCCTGTTCAAGAAAAGGAATTGAAGATAATTGCCTTTCTAAAGAGTATCACTTCGAATCTTTTGGAAGCCTTTCCCCAACTGAAGTCAACCCTTGACAATTCTCTTCCCCTGGTATCACAGATGAATATATCCAACCTGGAAACTTCCCTTGTTAAGATCATCAATCCTGTGCTAAAGTTGATCTGACTAGAGCAAAAGTCTGTTCCAATGACATAGGAGACTTTAAGGATGATAAAGTACCTTCTCTAACAGAGCCAGAAGAGATAAGATGCAGCCAAGATAAGGATCAATCATTGATTCCCTTGTCCTCTGAGTGTTTTAGCAAAGATGAAGAGACTGAGAAAGATTTTCAAGAAGCGGAATCAGTGGTATTTCCAATCAGCTAAGTTGAGAAAGAATCATTGGTTGAAAAGATAGTAGTGACTCTCTTTTCTCCGCCTGAACCTTTGATTACTGAAGATCCTGGCACCAACCCACATGGATCTTCTTTCATCCTTTTCTTGCTCTACCCCATTGCAAAAAAGACTCCAAGGCTGAACTTCTCCACCCTGATGAGATGCAAGAGCCCCAGGACTTACCTCTGCCTACTGTTGCCCTTGTGTCCTCTATTGATGATGAGCTTTATGAAAAACTACTGGTTGACCAATATTTGTGGGAGGAAGAGCCCACTGAAATCCAAAGTGTACTTAAGAAGCTTTTAGTGGACACCAAAGTTAAAGATGGTCAACTCTTTAAGCTCTACAAGGATAACTGGTTGTCATATGTATACCTCTCACTCAGAACAGACTCTGTAGTTGCTTTACACAAAGCTACAGGACATGGAGGAATACAAAAGACCCTTGCTCAGTTACAGAAGCATTGCTACTGAAAACCATGCTTGTCTTCTGAGGTTCAGGAGAAGTACATCATCCACATTGAAGAAGAGGTGATACAGTTCATCAGTATGAAGCTTGAATTTATAATTACCTCTGCTGCCTTCCAAGTTGCCCTTGATGAACTGAAGAGAACAATGATGTGTGCCTCTTTCTTATATTTTATCCTCCTAAAGACCTCTGTTGAACATAATATTCTCATCCTCACAGACATGGGTTATGTACTTTATCAACAAGAAGAGAGTAGCTATGAACTCTCCATTAGTCATTACTCTGAAGCTCCAAACTCTTATCAAAGAAGCTATCTTATGGTCGGAAGGGAACGCCTCCCTACTGAAGCAGATCCAGATGAGAAGATTGCCCTGTACTATTCTGGTAACGCAACACAAAAGGAAGACTGCCTCTCAAGACTGCCAGTCATTGCCCTTGTTGCTTTTGTACATGATGAGATGCACTTTAACCCACTGGCTGACCTGTCTTTGTGGGGGGGAGGAGATCATCACAGCACATTCTGCTCTAGAGAACTCTTTGGTGAGTGCAAATGTAAAAGATGATTGTCTTTTCATGGAATACAAGTGCCTATGAATAGCTAACATATGCACATCCTTACAACTGGACTCAGTGATTGTTGATCAAGGACCCACAGGACGTGTTTCTATACAGAGAGCGCTATCCAAACAGGATCACTATCAGGAATTGATGACCTCCCACAACAAGACCACAAATGCATGTAATGGATTGCTATATCATCCTTCCATGGTACTTAACATTAGGTACTGCAGCACTGCTGACAAGCCACTCCTTCAACTCTCCCATGGACGGCCACCTGACTTGCCTTGCTGCCTGCTCTCCCTGATGAAGCCTAGACTGTCTGTCACCCCAGAAGCTTACCTCCAGAAGTTGCCCCAGGTCTTGATCAATACAGAGGCTGAAGCCTATCATGCCAAGTTGAACATCAAGAAGAAGGACGTAGACCACGCTTCCAATAGCCATCCTACCCTCCCCTTGTACAAGGTGGGTGATGCTGTATACTTCTATAGTAATAGAGAGTATGGATGTGAGAACACACTTGTCATGCTAAAGAAAGGGCCTATTAAGGCCAACCAGAAAATGGATCCTGTGAACTACACTAAGGATCCAAATACTGGCCACTTGATTACTAGAGTACACACTCAATACATGTGTGCTGCTCCTAGTACTCATGAGTAAACCCCCTTTAGGACAACAATCCAGAAAAAGAAAACCTAATTGTCATGTTCTGAGGCGCAGCACAGACACACAACGGGGAATCCTAACCTTAGGATTGGATTTGTACTAAGTCTCGGTTAGATGACAGGGAAGGCAATAGCGTTTACCTTGCAGCCCTGGATGAATAATCTCTACTAGGCGTGGCTAGAGAGAGGCGCGGAAGTACAGAAGACACAAAGACAAAAATGTGAATAGAACTTAATTTTTATTGGTGAATATGAAATGGAATATATAGTGGTTAGGAATACCACAAAACACTACCAGGACAGTAGGATCACTTGCCACAAGCATGAGTGGGGCAAGTGAGTTGCTGCAGAGTCAGGAAACTAAACAATCATATTTCCTGAAGCAGAAGCCAGTTCATTTTGAGAGTCAAAAGCAAAAGCAAGAGATTCGTCTTTGAAATGGCCCACCAAAGGCGAAATCAACACATCGTGAATGCTGTTATTCACGACATTGCTCCCCCTCTAGATTGGCCTTTGGGGGGAGATACTTGCGGAGGAACTTGGCATGTACACGGGCAAAAGGGCAACCACTGGAGAGGAGCTTGACAGTGTACTCAGACCCTTGTTTGAAAGTCACCTCTAAAGGACCAATCCATAGGGAGTCTAGTTTGTGCGCGTGCCCACCCACACGGTGTTGATAATATAGGACATGGTCACCAACAGCAAACTCAGGCAAGGGGGAGCGCCCAGCATTGTCAGGAGAGAGCTCAAGCGTTTTAGTCTTGTATGCAGAAGTGTAGGCAGTGGCCTGTATATCAATGATGCGGTTGACTAAGTCTTTGATGTGGTTGTCAGGGTTCATGGCCTTATCAGAGGAGAGTAGGGGAACCCCCAAGAGTGACAGAGTGGTGGCTTCACGCCCATACAACATGGCAAAGGGGGAGTACCCTGTGACCCAATGCTTGCTCAGACAATAGGCAAAGAGTGCGACAGGTAAGTATAGATCCCAGTTGGCGGCATCAGAGTAGGGGGGTTTCCTCATGATATAAACTAGTGTCAAGTTGGCACGCTCATCTGCCCCATTAGTGGATGGATTATAGGGGGCAGAGAAAGACTGGTGAGTTTCTAGAGCTTCAACAACAGAGGTTAAAAATTTGGCATTGAAGTTGGTCTAGTTGTCTGATAACAGCACTTGAGGGCAGCCATGACAGTAGAAAACATCTTGCAGCAGGAAGGCAGCAGTAGACTTAGCAGTGATGTCTTTAGTAGGGCGAGCTTCTACCCACTTGCTGAAGTGGTCAACAGCAATCAGGATAAAGCGGCATCCGTAGCGTGAGCGGGGGAGAGGACCTACAGCATCAATGCTGACAGTGTGAAAAGCGCGTTGAGGGGGAACCAATTTGAACTCGTGAGAAGCAGCTCAAGGCCTCTGGAGTTGGCAGTCATGGCAACTAGCTATGACATCTGGGATCAACAGGCAAAGATTCTCCCAGAAGTAATTCTTCTGAAGCCATTCAAAGTTCTTGGCTATGCCTCCATGACCAGTTTCTTTATGAGCTTGTGACACCAAAGAGAGGCAAAGACTGGGACGCACGTAGGGCAGGTATTGACCCCGCACCTTCTTGAAGAGTTGGTTGTTGTGTATGAGGGTATCTTCAGACAATTTGGACAAAGCAAGTCAAACCTCTTCCGTCTCACTTTCCCAGGAAGAAGGGTAGCCAATTAGCTTGTACAGGCGGTCTGCCTCAGCAGGATGTAGGGCAAGGATGGGCATTCAAGATAGCCTGTCAGCGTTCTGATGTTGAATCCCAGGGCAATGGAGCACAGTGAAGTCATAACCTTGCAGGCAGAGAGCCCATATGGCCAAGCGTCTTTCAGGCTCCTTAAGTTGTTGTAACCATTTGAGCAAAGCGTGGTCAGTGACAACAGTGAAATGGGTACCATACACGTAGTGGAGGAATTGTTTGACTGCATGCAGCACAGCAAGGCATTCCTTCTCTGTAACGCTATAATTCTTTTCATGCTTATTTAGCACACGGGAAGTATAGGCTACAGGATGGTCCACACCTTCATTGTTGAGTTGAGCCAAGATAGCCCCAATAGCAAGGTCACTAGCATCAGTGTACAATATGAATTCCTTATTGTAATCAGGGTACACTAAAATGGGTGCTTCTTTGAGTTTCTGCTTTAGAGTCTCAAAGGCTTGCTGTTGACTGGCGGTCCATTCAAAAGGGACATTACACAATAGTTGAACCAGGGGTTCACTAGTATCAGCAAAATCAGGGATGAATTGTCTATAGTAACCCATCATGCCCAGAAAGACTTGTACTTCTCGGAGGTTGGTGGGCGGAAGCATTTTGTCAATGGCTTCAACCTTTTTGGTCATTGGACAAATTCCCGTTTGGGTTACTTCATGGCCCAGGAATTCAAGGCGCTCTTTGAAGAAAGCACACTTAGAGGGCTTTAGCTTGAGGCCAGCCTCTTGGATCTTTATGAACACCTCTTTAAGATGGGCTAGGTGATCAGTGAAAGTTGCGCTGAAGACTGTTATATCATCTAGATAGACTAAGACACACAACAACTTCAAATCACGCAGAATAGAGTCCATGGCCCTCTGGAAAGTTGCCAGGGCGTTGCAGAGCCCTTGCAGCATGCAAGTAGGCTCAAAAAATCCTTCTGATGTGATGAGTGCAGTCTTCTGACGGACTTCAGGAGAGAGGTCAACTTGCCAGTAACCAGACGCCAAATTCATGGCAGACAAAAACTTAGAACCTCCAAGGCGTCAAAGGGCATCATCAATGTGTGGTAATGGATAGGAATTTTTCTTGGTTAGAGAATTCAACCTTCAATAGTCCATCACAATCTGGTGTCCACCATCCTTTTTCTTTAAGATGAGCAGAGGAGAAGCCCAGGGACTCTGAGAGGGAGCTAGCAGTCCAGCAGTTGTTTGAGCTCCTTAGAAACCTGCACATCTTCCACTTGGCTGCGGCAGTATGGCTTGGCACAAAAGGGGGGAGCATCTCCTGTGTCAATCTGATGTATCACACCTTTGGCTAGCCCATAATCAGTACTGTATTTAGCAAAGATGTCTGAGAACTGATCTAGTAAATCAAGCACCTCTTTCTGTTGGACCGGGGACAACTGAGGGAAGTCTTGGGCAGTGAACAGAGATAAGACTTGAGGCTTGTCTTTGGGTAGATTAAAGTCTTGAAACGTTCCAAAGGGGTGAAGAGACAAGACATCAGGAGCATTTAACAACTTTCCGTAACCAACAACCTGTCCTCTGGATACAGTCATAAGAAGCGCAGTAAGGTTGGCAACTAGTAATTGAACAGGATCCTTGTGGGAAACATCCAGAATTCCAGGACAAAAGTAAGGCTCGTTACGTCCCAACAAAGGAGGGGAGCACAGCTCTAAGAAAGTCTGATCAGGTAGTTCATATGATATCTGGGAGTCTACAATAGCCTGAGAGCCTGGTGGGATAATGATAGCAGACGTGGCCATGAGAGGGATTCCCTCAGTTGCAGGACAAGCCATGGGAGGACACTTCATGTTGGTGGAATGGGTTTGATATTTTAGGGAGAAAACCCCAGTGGGGTACTCCAGAGTACATGTCTTCAACCGTTTACCAGGAACTTTGATGGGCTCCTCAAAGATCAGAGAGACTTCATACTCTAGGATAGAAAGATAGCCATCCTTTAGGTTGATGATCCCATTATATTCCCAAAGGAACTGGGTACCAACCAAAAGGTCATAGCTCTCATTTTCTAGAACAACAGCCGGCGCAGCCAACAGGAGTTTACCTAATCACATTGATAAGGCAGAGTACACACCAATGGCGTAAGTCATGGAGAGACCAGCGGTGCCATAGGATTGATGGTAGTTGAGATCAGGGGCCAGCTTAAGTTTCTTCATTAGTTTAGAAGAAACAACGTTGACAGGAGAACCAGTATCCAGGAAAGCTTTGATCTTGACCTTTTGGATAGATATCTCTACTCAGGTGGTGGTGCGTCCAAAGGGTGGAAGAACAGCCAAGATATCCTGTGCTTTAGCTAGTTCCTTGTCCCATTTCTCAATCATTCATCATAGTCCCGGAAACTACTTATATACAGTTTGGAGAGGGAGCAAGACAGATACATTCTTGAAAACAGCATCTGCAACTTCAGCGGCTTCCTCTGATGATTCCACTAATACAGGGGACCGTTTTGCCTGAGTAAGATAAGGGCAGGAGACAACTGCTTTGGCCTCAGACAAGGGCTTGGTGGTAGTTGTAGTCTTCCCAGATTGTAGCTTGTAGGGAACGGCAATAGTCTCAGGGACAGCAAGAACAGAATACCCGTATGCATCATGGTCTTCAACATCAGATTTGTCCACATCAGAATTGTCAGAAATGTCATGGAACAGGAGGAGGATAGGAGGTGCTTCATCATCAGCAGGCTCAGAGTCAGTAGCAGGCGGGGGTGTAGGAGAAGACTGGGAAGAATTGTCAACCAAGAGCGTCTCTGCCTCTAGGTTGACTGTTCTTTTCCTGACTGATCCTTGGGATCAGCTCCTTCAACCCACAGATTGGTGCAGACGCAAGAGTGGTGGCTTATCTGACCACAGTTGTGGCAACCCTGACATCAAGGAGGATTCTGGGAGTTCATAGTGAGGATACAAGGGCTGCGAGAAGAGGAGCCAGAGTTGAAAGCGGCACGCCTTTCCTGAACAACTGCCCCAGAATGGGTAAGATGCATATCTTGGAGCAGTGTTTTTATGCTTTTCATGGAGGACAGCATAGCCTTGTGGGCCTTGAAATGGAGGCATAGGAGTTGATTCACCTTGAGGGCCTGGGCACAGGCCAATATGCTTCATGTGCCATCAATTGTCTGCTTGTTATTAACTGTTGTCCCTCCATGTAAAATCTGTCGGCAAATTCATCTAATGTCTCCTTGGGCTTGAAGGATATGTGCATGAAAGCATCCTTTTTCACCTCCAGGCTAAGATCACCACCAAACTTGTCAATCAGGAGCTGTTTCATGTCCTCCCAGGTCTCAATGGAGGGCAGCTCTGGTACAACTACCTCTTGACAGGTTGGGTGTAGGCAAGTCAGAATATGTTCTTTCTTAACTTCATCTGATGCTTGTCTCATAGCAGTCTCGTAAATAGTTAAGAAGGCTGCAATAGTCGAGGTTTTAGGATCAAAGACTTGCTTAAAAGTAGGCTTGAAGTGTGCCTCAGGAGTTGGACCACCATTGTTGCTATTGAGTACATTTATGCGCGGGGATAACTCAGCTTCAGATTCAGAGGGGGGTTGCCTAGCCCACAGTTGTCAAACACTTTTGTCAAGGGTTGTCAGAGTCTCGGTGATTCTGGCACCTGTGGTGTTGGCTAGAGCGGTCTGTTGTTCAGTAACATCTAGGCATTGTCCTTGAGTAGTGACAACCGTGGAGAGCTCAGCCAGTTGCAAAGTAAGGGACGGCCCCACTGATAGGCAAGGAGCAAATATGTCATTTACCAAATCAATCAACTTACTCATCTCCTGTACGTCCCTGTCCAACTCAGTCTGGTCTTGTTTCAAGTGATCCACCTCATTAGCTAGGGCAATCAACTCTCTGGCACAGTGGATTCAAGGAGTCCCCGCCAAACCAGGACAACAGCCATCCTCCTTGTTAACCCCAAGTGGACCAGCTGCGGCCGTTACCACCTCACGTAAAGCAACAACTTCTTTTTGTAGTTCAGCAACCTGAGCAGTTAGCGCAAGAACCTGGGGATCAGGTTGAGGCATTTCAGTAGGACGTCCTTGGCTACAAGTGGAAGCATTTAATTCCCGGATGGCCTCCTAGATTCTCTGCTCTCTTTCCACCAGATCATCAGCAGGAGGAGAAGGCGGAGCATCAGGTTTGGGAGAGGACAGCTCATTCACCTGACTCTGAAGTTTGGCAATAGCGGCGGCAGTGAGAGCTCTTTCTTGATTGAATTCTGCACCAAGCTCATTTAGACCTTGGGCGGCAAGGTCAGCTACCTGTTGCAATTGCTCAAAGGAATAGACACTGAATGCATTGAGCTGTTGCACTAGGCGCTCAAAATCAGAGAGATAAGCGTTTAGGGTGGAGTCTACTTGAGTGCGCCAGGGTTGTTCTAACTGGTAAAACTCATGTAGTCGCTCCCTAACGTACTCAGGGATGGACTGGCAGATTTGCTTGATGGAATTGACTATTTGTGTTTGAGAGGTGACCAAATCACGCTGATTGTCAGATATCAGGGAAAACAGGGAATGAAGCCATTGTTGGTAGGCGGCAAACTGGTCCCAATGATAGGTAACAGCTGCTTGTAGAGACAATATTTCTTGAACGTGGAGTCCCAACACCATCTGGTGATGGGCCAAGGTGGGCTGTACAAAGGATGGCAGCAGATGATCAGCAGAGCCAGCCGCTGGAAGGAGGTGTTGTGGAAACTGAGGGGCCACAATTAACTCATAGTATTTGGCACAGCTAAACTGTAGCTGAAGGCAAGGGATGGCCCTGTCCCAAGCTATCCCAAGGGCTACCGCCATGACTTGTTCCAAGTCAGGGGTACCCATAGGGTAAGCAACTAGGCGGGGACCATTCCCAAGGTTCAGTACAGTAGGGACAATGGGCAGGTTGGGGATGTCTTTCTCAATAGGAGGGCTGGTAATTTCAGGTGAGGTTAACTCCCAAATAGTTGGAGGCAAGGGACCTTCAAACGTAGATGCAAAAGGGATAACTGAGGGGCTTACAGCCCCTGTAGTGAGCACCATTTTTGTTGTGTTCTGAGGTGCAGCACAGACACACAACGGGGAATCCTAACCTTAGGATTGGATTTGTACTAAGTCTTGGTTAGATGACAGGGAAGGCAATAGCGTTTACCTTGCAGCCCTGGATGAATAATCTCTACTAGGCGTGGCTAGAGAGTAGCACAGAAGTACAGAAGACACAAAGAAAAAAATATGAATAGAACTTAATTTTTATTGGTGAATATGAAATGGAATATATAGTGGTTAGGAATACCACAAAACACTACCAGGACGGTAGGATCACTCGCCACAAGCATGAGTGGGGCAAGTGAGTTGTGCAGAGTCAGGAAACCAAACAATCATATTTCCTGAAGCAGAAGCCAGTTCATTTTGAGAGTCAAAAGAAAAAGCAAGAGATTTGTCTTCAAAATGGCCCAACAAAGGCGAAATCAAAACATGGTGAATGCCGTTATTCACAACACTAATGAAAAAATGCAATGGGTTGTTGTCCAGATCACAGAGAAAGAAAGTAATAAGGCAATATACAGTGAAAAAGGCCTTATTGGAATAATTACCTGACATATGCAGCCCTTGAGTCCAGTACCCTCTATTTATAACCTTTGCCCATTCTATAGGTGGGAAATGTTGTAATTTAGGTGCATATTAGAATGGTCAAGGATATCAGTGGAATTAATCCTGGTAGTCAAGGCTAATTGATTTGCACCCAAATCCATTGGATCTGACAGATTTGCAATTCAAATTGTATCTTGGATGTTACAATGATTTGGCTGACCTGTTACATCCAGTTGGATTGATTTTGGGAACTGAAGGCAGCTTCTGTAATGGGCAGCTGCAAGCTGCAGTCACTCTGGGGTAATACACATCCACTCTTCTCCGTCGGATTGTCTGGATCATCCCAAGATGGAAAGAACATGGATGCAAGAGCCTGGTGGACACCAGAAGATCCTGTAATGTTCCTGACAATGATGCAGGTGTTAATAATACTCCTGCATCCATTGTGCAGTCAGTATAGTATATAAACTTCCCTTCTTTCTAAATAAAATATACACTTTTATACTTACACACATTATCTACTTGATTTTACACTCTACTTAGTTGTTACCTTAGATTTAAGGGTAAATGTCAGGACTGACATTTCCCCCCTCTGGAACCCCAGGCCCAGGAGCAGGAATCAAACCCGGAACCTGGATCCCCCGGGCCACCGGGCCTGAGGACTGCAAGACTGCCCGCGAGCTGACGTTGAAGAAGATGACCTGCCCAGAAAAGTAGATTGAGCCAAGGAAAGTACTGCACTAAGTGAAGTGCCAATCACGACACCTAATGGAGGTGACCCGGCAACTATTGGCCTTATGAGTTTGAAGTCTTCACCAGCAACCAATCAAGAGCCAACCTAAGGAAGAGGCACTGGCCTGCAACTTGGCCCCATGACCTCAATGCTAAAGAAAGATAATCAGGTAGCTAAATTGGGAGCTGCAACCAATGAAAGAACTCCCGGGCCAAGCGCCATTTTGCTGCCTTTAGACCCAAGTCCCCAATTTCCCAGCCCTGCCCTTCACAATGCCCTGATGACCCCCCACAAAAAATGTTAAGTTTGGAGGGGGGGTGCTATATAGACCCAAGGACCCCGCCCTCCAAACTTATTGCCATTTTGAAATAAAGGTTATGTTACTTTGGCTTATACAGCTATTACCATATTTTGTATTTGCTGTCTATCAGTTCAGCTCAAGATCTTCTGGCCCGCCTGCCTCACTGCCCACAGTATTCCATCCATTTGGTGTACCCTTTGAGCCTGTCCATTTCACCGAGTATCCTTTAAAACCCAAGTACAAGGACTACACGCCAGAGAAAATCATTGAACTAGATCCATTAGCCCTCATCCAATCCGCCATCAGATACAACCGCCAAGGCCTGTGGATATTCTCTACACCCAAACTGTTTAGAGGAAAGTTCAACTATCACCGGCCTACAATATCTACATGGAACCACCAGTAACACCCAAACTGATGCCCGCTTCTTTGCCCAACTTACCAACCAACCATACCGGCAAGCTTTTTGGTAATATGTACATCACCCTCACAGTGGTGGTGGACACCATTATATCGGCTGCCGGCCCGTGGTCTTGGATGGGGATGTCTGCGTCCTACCTTCTCAAGTTAGCTCCTCTCTTGTGGTGGGCCCTGCCTGCAAGAAACCCAGCCCAAGTCATCCCTGAAAATGACAGGCCAGCTGCCTGAGACTGGATCCCTGACATTATGGCAATCTTTATAAAACCTGGTACCCTGAGTCCCAAGATGTTGTTACTTCTTGGGGCATCTTGTATGCTTTTGTTATTGATAATCACTTATTACACCTATAAGATGACCATGAACCTGATCTCTTCCACGTGGAAGAAAGTGAACCCAAACAACCTGAAAAGAACCAACACTGCCGCCGCCGATACCAACAGACCCTCCTCCCAAGTGCAGAACGTAATTGTGAACAAATCCCTCACCAAGGTTGAGATGCCCCAGATAGGGAAGCTCACACTTGAGGAAGCCCAATGCGCTATGCCAGTCCTCTGCCTGCATTTCCAGACCAACACCCCCTCCTATGCCAGTGACACCAAAAAGATACTGGGGGTTGCTTACATGCTCTCTGGAGACGCTCTAGACTGGTTTGGCAAAGCCACAGCAGAAGATGTAGAATTCTGTTTGGACTATGCCAAGTTTGAGGCTGAATTAATGTCAACTGGGGAGGATTGCAACACCAGATACTACGTCTTGAACTCCTTGCTGGAAATCTGCCAAGGCTCCCAACCCATTCAGGCTTACATTGATGAATTCCTTAAACTGAAGACCCGCACTCAACTTGAGGACAAATTGTCAGCCATCATCTTCCAAAAGGGAGTGAACCAAGCCATGAAGGTCCTATTGAAGCACCACAAACCCACCCTTGGCTTGGAAGACCTGGTTCCCTTATGCAAAGGCCTCAGCATGAATCAAGAGAATGCCGGGCCCTCCCAGACCCGTCAAACCCAAACCACAACACCCAATAGAGGGGGGATGATCCCTGAGGAACTTCAAAGACACTACAGAGAAGGGCTCTGCTTCCATTGTCACAAAGCAGGGCACTTGACCAGAGCCTGCCTTAAGAAGACCCCTGCTCCTATCTCTTTGGCACAAATAAACGCCTCTTCCCAGTCTTAAAAATTCATCCATGTGACTGAAGATGTAGCAGGTAATAAGCGCAAGATCAAAGCCTTTATTGATACAGGGGCAGACAAAATTTTTATTGACGCCAGCCTAGCAGAGGAATTAGGCCTGACAGCCTCAGAGCGTAGTCTTCAAGTAATCATGGGAAACAGCTCCTTGGACACAGGCTACAAGTGTGAACAAGAACTCCTGCTGACTATTGGGCACAATTAATACCCATCATCCCTGTTCCTCCTAGCAGGACTACCCCACCCCCTCATACTGGGTGACTCCTGGTCTGACAAACATGGCCTGATCCTGAACTACCGCAAGCAAATTGCCACGTTGGGCCGACCAAGTTCCTGTAACACTGTTCCCTTTGGCACAAACCAAGACCGTTCCCCTGCCAACAAACTCTTGGCTATGAAGTTAGAACCTAGTGTTGGAATATTGCCTACCCCCTACAGAAATGGAACCATGTGTTTAGCGAGGAGGTAGCCACCAAACTACCCAGTCACTCAATCTACGACCACACCATAGACCTGCTACCAGGGACACAACCGCACCACAGCCCCATCTACAGCTGTAATTACCGCAAGAAAGTAGCCTTGAAAGCCTACCTTGAGGACATGACAAATAAAGGGTTCATCCGGGTGTCCAAAGCTCCCTGCTCTTTGCCCATGCTGTTTGTAGGAAAAAAGGATGGCAGGATGCGGCCATGTGTTAACTACCAAAAAATGAACAACATCACAGTGAAGAACTGCTACCCCATTACTAATGCCAACAACCTCTGCAATATACTGACTGGAGCCCAGGTGTACTCTAAAATTGACCTCTGAGACGCATTCAACCAAATCCAAATCAAGGAGGGGGATGAGTACAAGACTGCTTTCAAAACTTGGTATGGACTCTACAAATACCTGGTGATGCCTTTTGGCCTCTGCAACGCCCCTAGCACCTTCCAAAGGATGATTAACACAGTCCTAGGGGAATACCTCAACCGTTTCTGTGTAGCTTATCTGGACATCATCCTCATCTACAGCAAGTTGCACGAGGAACACCTGCACCATCTGAACCTCATATTAGAGAAACTCTCCCATGCCAATCTACACACCAAGCTCAAGAAGTGTGAATTCTTTTGGTTGGAGGTTGAATTCCTGGGATACGTAGTAAAGACTGGTGGCTTTGTAATGGCACAAGACAAAGTAGAAGCAATCACAGCCTGGCCTGTACCCAAGTGCAGGAAGGACGTGAGAAGTTTTTTGGGCCTGGCAAATTATTGCAGGGATTTCATCCAAAAATTTTCTCACATCACCCTGCCCCTGCCCCACCTGTGTTCTGACAAGGTCAACTTCATCTGGACTCTGGAGTGTACCACCGCCTTTGAGACCTTGAAACTTGCCTTCACCTCTGCCCCCATCCTGGCCATGCCAGATCCCTTCAAGCCTTTTGTCCTGGAAACCGGCACGTCTGATTTTGCGGTGGGTGGGGTCCTTCTTCAGGAGGGAGGGGATGGTATGCTACATCCTGTAGCATTTACTCCAAGAAAATGCTACCTGCAAAAGGAAACTACCCAATATATGACAAGGAGATGCTAGCCATAATGAAGACCCTAAAACATTGGCGCTGATACCTATGTGGCGCTGAATAACCAGTAAAGGTCCTGACAGACCACAAGAACTTGGTCTACTTCTTCAAACCACGACATCTTAACCAACAACAAGCAAGATGGGCCTTAGAACTGGCTGACTACACTATGACCATAGACTACAAGCCAGGAAAGTTGAACATGGCACCTGACGCCCTAAGTAGAAGAACTGACCTGGTGCCTACCCACCTAGAAACCCTCAACCACAACACCCAAATACTCTTGGACACAGCAAGCCTAGGCATTCACCTGGGATTGATGAAAATCAGAGCCAGCAAACCAGAAGTACTAAGGGCCCAAGCACTAGACAAGTTTGCCAAGACCTTGATTGCAGACCTCTCCAAATCCTTGGATAGCTCCCACTACCAGAAGGGCTACTCATTGAAGGGATCCAAGCCAATGCTTCATAACCAAATCTTTGTACCAGAAGGGGACATCAGAATCAACATTTTGAGAGACTACCACAACTCAGAGATGGCAGGACACCCGGGTAGGCTCAAGACCCTCCAAAGCATCAGAAGAAACTTTGCCTGGTCACAAATGGACCAAGACGTGATCACATACCTGAAGGGGTGTGAGACGTGTGAAAGGACCAAAACTTGCAGAAACAAACCTGAAGGACTCCTAAGACCCTTGGATATACCTCATGGGCCTTGGAGATCTGTCTCCATGGACTATATTATGGAACTACCGCCATCCCTATCGTATAATGCAATCCTAGTCATGGTAGACCTCTTCACCAAAATGGCATACTTTGTACCAACAACCACCAATTGCACAGCAGCAGAAACAGCCCAACACTTCCACAACCACATCCTCACACAACACAGGACACCTGAGGAAATCATCACAGACAGAGGACCCCAATTCACGTCAAACTAATAGACACAAGTAATGAAAGACTTAGGAATCAAGAGATGTGTATCAACCTCCTACCACCCGCAGACAGACAGCCAAACTGAGCAAGTGAACCAGATCCTGGAAC
This sequence comes from Entomophthora muscae, assembly GCA_014839935.2. Classification (NCBI taxonomy): domain Eukaryota; kingdom Fungi; phylum Entomophthoromycota; class Entomophthoromycetes; order Entomophthorales; family Entomophthoraceae; genus Entomophthora; species Entomophthora muscae. Next base: position 244,515 of record QTSX02006484.1, read on the forward strand.
AATACCTCCAATGCTATGCCAACACTGACTAAGACAACTGGGCAAAGATGCTCCCCATGGCCCAGTTTGCTTATAACAGCAAGGACCACGCTTCCACAGGAATGTCCCCCTTCAAAGCCAACTATGGATTTGACCCCACCTGGGACCCCCAGATTGGCAAAAAGTAATCAAACACCACAGGGCGCTCCTGGATTGAACAGATTCACGACACACAAAAAACATGCTTGACCAACCTGATCCGCGCAGTGCAGATATACAAAGCCTTTGCTGATTGCAAACAAACCCTGTGCCTACCCTTACAAGTTGGAGACAAAGTATACCTAGACTCCCGGAATGTACCCCTACATGTGCCCTGTAGGAAACTAGCTCACAGGAGAAGCGGCCCCTACAAAATCACCACACTAGTTGGTGAAGTTGCCTTCAAACAGGACCTTCCCCCCTCCTGGAAGATACATGATGTGTTCCACTGCTCCCTGTTGTTCAAAAAAGATGGGAATTTGCTTCCCCACCAACAGATTAAGACAGCCCCTCCACCCATCCAAACAAACCACGGTGAGGAATACAAAGTTGAATATGTACACGGCGACCAAACCCACTACCACAAACCCCAGTACTACATCAAGTGAAAAGGATACCCACTAGAAGAAAGTACATGGGAGCCACTGAGCAACCTGACTAATGCCCAAGAAGCCATCCAACTCTACCTGAACAAGAAGAATTGGGAGGGAGGGAGCCCGGGGAAAGAAGGGGATGATGTCAGGACTGACAATTTTCCCCCTCTGGAACCCCAGGCCCAGGAGCGGGAATCAAACCTGGATCCTGGATCCCCCGGACCGCTGGGCCTGAGGACTGCAAGACTGCCTGCCTGCATTTTTCTGGGATTGAGCCCCTGCAAGCTGAGGTTGAAGAAGATGACCTGCCCAGAAAAGTAGATTGAGCCAAGGAAAGTACTGCACTAAGTGAAGTGCCAACCACGACACCTAATGGAGGTGACCCAGCAACTATTGGCCTTATGAGTTTGAAGTCTTCACCAGCAACCAATCAAGAGCCAACCTAAGGAAGAGGCACCGGCCTGCAACTTGGCCCCATGACCTCAATGCTAAAGCAAGATAATCAGGTAGCTAAATTGGGAGCTGCAACCAATGAAAGAACTCCCGGGCCAAGCGCCATTTTGCTGCCTTTAGACCCAAGTCCCCAATTTCCCAGCCCTGCCCTTCACAATGCCCTGATGACCCCCCACAAAAAATGTTAAGTTTGGAGATGGGGTGCTATATAGACCCAAGGACCCCGCCCTCTAAACCTATTACCATTTTGAAATAAAGGTTATGTTACTTTGGCTTATACAGCTATTACCATATTTTGTATTTGCTGTCTATCATTTCAGCTCAAGATCTTCTGGCCCGCCTGCCTCACTGCCCACAGTATTCCATCCATTTGGTGTACCCTTTGGGCCTGTCCATTTCACTGAGTATCCTTTAAAACCCGAGTACAAGGACTACACACCAGAGAAAATCATTGAACTAGATCCATTAGCCCGCATCTAATCCGCCATCAGATACAACCGCCAAGGCCTGTGGATATTCTCTACACCCAAACTGTTTAGAGGAAAGTTCAACTATCCCGGCCTACAATATCTACATGGAGCTGCCAGTAACACCCAAACCAATGCCCGCTTCTTTGCCCAACTTACAAAACCAACCATACCGGCAAGATTTTTGGTAATATGTACATCACTCTCACAGGGGTGGTGGACACCATTATACCGGCTGCCAGCCCATGGTCTTGGGTGGGGAAGTCCGCGTCCTACCTTCTCAAGTTAGCTCCTCTCTTGTGGTGGGCTCTGCCCGCAAGAAACCCAGCCCAAGTCATCCCCAAAAACGACAGGCTGGCCGCCCAAGACTGGATCCCTGACAGTAAAGACTTCAGAGTCTTTAAGACTTTTATTAATTTGTGTATAGGCCTGAAACCATACTCTCCAAAGCTAGCACTATAGACGTTAACCTCCAAGATGTCTAAGGCCAAATTTACAACAGCAAGTATTACTACAAGGAGCTGGTGCAGCTCAACTCCTCCGAGCAGTACTCTCTGCCTCACTGGTATTGCCCCACTCCACCCAGTCCGTAGCCATATACACCTGTATATATTACGTACTCACGTATATTGCCAGTAATTTCAGACGTTATAACGTACACAGCAAAGTCTTTCAATTGATGATGGCAGTCTATCCAATTGTGACAGCGCTCACAGGCTTCCAAGTTGCCAACTTGGTCCCTTATTTTTCTAGAATACTTCCCCAATTATTGGGTCTTTACATCTGTCAGCAGTTGTAGAGCGTATCCTTCAGACCAATTTGATCATCAAAAGGAGTAAGTGTGAATTCTTCAAATGTAAGGTTACCTTTCTGGGTAATATTATCTTTGAGGATGGCCACACCATTGCCCCCAACAAAGAAGCTGCGGTTTTCAAGCATGCTACTCCTGTGACAGTATCCCAACTTTGTAGTTTCTTGGGTACCTGTATGTTATTGAAGAAATTTACTCCTCACCTGTCTAAAGTGGCCTTCCCCTTGTATCTGGCTAGCAGGAAAACAACTTTAGTCTGAACACCTGAGTGTGCAGAAGCATTTGCAGCAGTCAAGGCTCTTTTGTTGTCTTCTCCGGTCTTGTGGTATGTGGACCCTGAGTTTCCTTTTGTAGCCTCCACAGATGCCTCCAAATATGCTGTGGCTGGTGTGTTGTTACAAACAGCTGAAGATGGTGTGAAAAGACTGGTAGGGTACTTCTCTCAGAAAATGGAGGCTTGGGAACACAATTACATGATTTACAACAAGGGATTGTTGGCAGTTGTGGAATCTTTGAAGTATTAGCATCACCACCTTATGTTGGCATGTCATCCTTTTGTGGTAAGAACTGACCATAAATCTCTCCTGTACTATTGTCAACCCAGGGTTTTGTTGGGTTGCCAATCTAGATGGCATGGGTATCTGACAAGATACAAGTTCCACTATGAGCACATTAAGGGAATGTATAATCACTTGGTGGATGCGTTGAGTAGAAATCCAACCCATCTCCCAGATGCTGATATGGACGTCAAGTTTAACACACATACTTTGATTCTGGATGAGGCTGTGGTTCCCTTTGTATTAACTCTGCCCGCTATGCTTGCTACATGTCTTTAACTGAGGGCACAGACTTAGACTTATATTCCAAGGTTAAGTTCTTACATCCTCTGTCCAAGGGTTATGATAGGTTACTGGAGCTAGTATGTGCACATCTGGTAGGCCAGCCATAGGGTTATCATAAGATAGGACCAATTCTTTATCATCAAGGATGCTTGTGAGTTCCTGAGGGAACTATTTGGGACAAGATCATGGAGGACTATCACACCTGTCCTACGGCAGGCCATCCAGGGAAAAATAAAACAGTGGAACTAATTTGCTGACAGTTTCCTTGGAAAGGTTTGACGGTGCAGGTTGTAGCTTTTGTTTGAGACTTCCTGGTATGTGTTTGGCCCAAGGCAAGCCAGAACAAGACCAGAGAATTGCTGGTTCCACTGCAGGCTACTACAGGCCCCTGGACGTTGGTGTTGATGGATTTCATTGGGGAACTTCCTGATTCTAATAGGTTTAATGCAATCATGGTGGTGGTAGATTTTTTCACAGAAATGGCACCCTTTGTACCTTGCTCAATCACAATTACTTCAGTGAAAACAGCTAGGTTGTTTGTGAATAGGATTTTCTCCCTACATAGCATCCCAATGGAGATCATGAGTGACCCCAGGCCTTAATTTATTGCTCAGTTCTGGAAAGTGTTTACTGGAATTTTTGGTATCAAATTGTGTTGTTCCACACTTTTCACCCCCAATCTGATGGAAAAACAGAAAGGGTAAACCAAAGTTTGGAGGTTTACCTATGTTGCTACACTAATGCACAACAAGATGACTGGTGTGCTAACCTACCTATTGCAGAGTTCACTTATAATAGCGCCCCACACACGTCAACTCAAGTCTCGCCATTCTATGCAAATATGGGTTACAATCCCTTGTCCAACATGGGTCCTTGTTTGGTTAGCAACATGGAGGCTGAAACTGATCAAGCCGCTGCATGAAAGCAGGTTCATCAGGAGCTACAGGTTACTCTTGCTGCTGCTGTGACAACTTACAAGGAATACACAGATTGCAAGCGCCAAGAAGGTCTGACCTACAGGCCAGGTGATCTAGATATGGTAGATGCCTGTAATATGAAACTGGAGGTTCCCTGTTGCAAATTAGACCCCAAGCAAGTTGGTCTCTTCAAAGTTGAACATCAAATTGGTCCCTCCATGTATCGGTTAGACTTACCCCCATCCTTTAAGATTTTCCATACATTCCATGAGTGCCTACTTACCCCCTTTAAGAGCACAGAGACTCCTTCTTCCCAACCTGTGCTTGTGGAAGGAGAACCTGAGTATGAGTTGAATTGTAGTTTGGCCTCCCGTAAGAACCGATGTTGACTTGAATATTCAGTGTCGTGGAAGAGTTATCCCAATTCTGAGGATTCATGGGTGCCTCACTATGGTTGTTCCAATCCCACAGATCTTATCCAAGAGTTCTGCAATCACAATCCCCCTGCCATTGGTCATCCTGAGCTTACCTTAGCAGCAATGAAGCTTCCCCTGGCCCATAAGAACTTCTCCTCATCCCATCTCCTGGACGGCAGCATTGTGCCCCTGGCTAAAACAGAGGGTAATGTCACGGTAAGTTCCATAATGCCAGGAATTATTTGGCCAAGTAGGAAGGCTTGGAAAGCCAGGAAACCTTTAACAAAAGTGGCCAATTTACCGGGCCTGAATCAAACGGTTGATTGAAAATGGGTTGCGGCTGCTCCAGTTTGCAAGTTGGATCTGAAATCCCCATGTAAGCTGACATTGATAAATTGACGTAATTTGAGGGTCCCCCAGTATGATCTTGTTTATCAGCATGGTCATCAGAAGTTGTTCACTCAAGGGTTCTTTGCAAGCTGGACCAGATGCTTACTTGATAATGTGGAAGAAATAGGAGCCCAGGATCCAGACGGTATTGCTTAGTCAAACTTTGATATATATTGAATAATTTTCACTGTTTCAACCCTTAAGAGTTGAGTCCTCCCAAAAATTTACTCAATAAAATCAAATATCCCTTAGTCTAGTCCTTATTTTAAATGCATCCTGTAGTTGGCCTTTTGCGGTACATCCCCCACAATTTAATCCTTAGCCGGATTATTACGGGAAGATGGGGGCCTGCTGTTGGTACTTTGTTGTTGCCTCCACCAAATGTTAATTCAATACCTGCCAATCTCCAAGCTGTTCCTCCTACTGTCAAAGCTGAAAATCTGGTGCTATCTCAATGTCCTGAATTTTATGCTGAAGACACTCTGATTCTCTTGCAGGCCATTTATCTCAGGCTCTTTTGGTTAGGGTTAATTATTTTACTTAACCCTAGCATCTCATTTGAAAATTTCACAAAACAGTATCTGAAGCTGTGTTGGTGGTGAATCATCAACTCTATATGGATTTGGTGGGTGATTCCCCGCCAAATGAAGACAGCTTATTATCCCTCAATTTCTGTCACAACATCTGGGCAGCTCCAGCTTTAATTCATTTTTTCAATAATTGCATTTAAATAGTCCAGCTTAGCCAATGGGTTTGTAGCAGCTTTTTGTCAGTTTCTAGCCCTTTGTGGGGGTGCAATCATTACACCACGATTGCTTTGTGGATTTACTAGTGATTATCATTTGAAATATGAAGTTTGGCTGTTGGAGTTTAGAGCCCCATATCTCCTGAACTGTTGATTGTTTCAGGTTGGCTTCAAGCTGGCAGAACCCAAGAAAATACCAAAGCCCACATCGGAATCCGGGATTTCTGATTCGTGCATCCCCATTTCTTGATGGGGTTATCAGGAGCTAGCAGGATTGTTTGGACCTGGGATTTAGAACTTGCAAGTTTGAATAAATTGGATGGCTGATCTTATTAAATGCTTTATCCCAACTCAGCTGAACTGCTTGCATTTCTGATTCCAGCCCATGCATGTTGGATTTGGTACTCCACGTTTTGTCCAGCAGGCTCTGATTCTACAGTGTCACCAATTTTCATAGTAAATTTGTCAGACATGGAGACAACTGAAACCATTTATTTGAGTTTTCTGTAATTTTTATCATGACCCAAATGATTTATTTGTATGTTCAGGGGGTTTCTTATAAAGTCAAGCCATTTTGCCCATTAGCACCCCAAATCTGTTATAAAAGTGTGTATTTTATACCAAAGCTTGGTTTTTCGTTTTAGGCTGAGTTGATTTCATCCATCCTTACAGCTGTGAAAGCTGATATACTAATTCTGAAATCTTGAAAGCATTAGTTCTATAGTTTGGCTTAAAAAGGTATTAGGAAACCCTAATGCATGTTTTTTGATAGCTTGGAATTATAGTCAAGATAATTCAAGTTGAAAGTTGGTTAAATAACTTGCTTGAGGCTAAGTCATGTCTTACAATGCTGATATACCGAGTTAGCTTAAATAGAGAACAAAATAACAGCATCAATTGTTAAATCTTTCTTTCTAGAGATGTACACATGATTTGATGGACTGATTCTAAATCACAATAATCTGGATTTAATGACATTAGAACCACCACATATACAATTCCCCCCGACCGAGCCATCTGATTGAATATAGCAAAGAAGACCTCAAAGCCTTGGCTTGGAATATAGATACCGAAGTAAGAATAGTTTGGCATCAAGGGAAGTCGCCCTCTTCAGACTCGAGATCGAAATCAATGTCTTTGTAAACAGGTGGAGTATCCATGGTTCTAAAGACAGGCATTCCGCCAACTGCTTGGTCTTCGATCTTGCCGCACAGATCCAGAAACTGCTCCTGTGTGGAGCAGTAAAACCCTATTAACATGCAAGGATCGAGTGCCCCAATGCTAAGTTTGCGGGGCTGGGCACAATGGTAGCTAGAGAAGTCCTTAAAGATAAATGAGTTGAATATTGCCTGTTTACCTCCACAGCCCATTCCACGGGTGACTTCAGGTTAATAGCTGGGCGAGAGTGGTGGGGATCAAGATAAATGATTTCGTCATCTAAGATGATTAGCGCAGTTCTGACTTGACCCACCTTCAACGCCCATAAAGAAAAATGAAGAAGAAGGCTTGCCTCTTTGAAATGTGAATAAGGCTTAAAAGAGACTTACCCAGCAATTCCGATTATTTGAGAGAAGCTGAAATATTGCTACAGATGGTTGGAATCTAATATGTACGGTGTCTTACTTTGATGGCAGCGTGGTACACAGGATTGAACGAATCTACCCCCAGGCGAATAGGCAGCAAGATTAGGATAGGCTTGAAGGCGCTATTGTCAGGGAGCAGAATACTTGATTTATAAATAGTTCCGTCGGCATTAACGTATACTCTAAGCCCAAGCTCTGGAAAATCTCGGATCAGGGAGCTAAGCAAGGATTTAAGCAGATTGTATGAATGATCTACACTTACCTCAATACTTGGGCCATTGTGTTGGGGCCAAACCATTCCCCGATCTCATTACCAAGCTGCTTCCCTAATAACGCGATACGATGAATGGAAAAGGGACATCTTGGAGACATGTCATCCAAGAACAATTCCATCATCTATGTCTTCTTTAGAACAAAAATCCTTTGGTATTCTTACTCATACTTTTAAATATTCATCCCTGGCAGCAGGCTCCTGGATATCTTTTAATCCCCAATCTGGTAACGTAAGTATTTTCTATGGAAAAGATGTACCCTTCCCTAAGCGATGTCTTATCAAGGCTTGTGCTAAAAGGCACTGCCCAGTTCTGAGCATGCATCCCCAACCAGAATCTGTTGTGAACGAGGCTGGCTTGAGTTGTGGAAAATGATGCCGATAGGTGAACCAAGGTTGAGATTTAAAATCTTCGATGAGCTGATTTAAGCAACTTTGATTCCCTTTGATGAAATCTTGGGTTGTGATGGAATATTTCTTCCCCAACAACCAGATGGTTATTTCCATGGGTTCTTCGCCATCTTGAGAAGCTTCCAAGGCTTGAGCAGTTGTCGATTTTCTTTTAAGCTCTCTTTCGGAATACCAAGATTCGCGGAGCACCTCAATTTTCTTGCTCTCGGGAGTTGCTGTTTGTTGAGTAGCTTGAGCTGGTGGCGTAGATTCAATAGAAAGAGGTATTAGAGCGCTCCACCAATTAGCCAATCTCAACGAAAGATCGCTAGCATATCCTTTAGCCTCTTCAATGACTCTAGACATGGTATCATCGTTCTCTTTTAGACTTGGAGTTGAGTCCTCCATGTCAACCGCTAATGTTTCCTTTAAGTCTAGATTACTATTTAATAAAATATACAACGTATTTTTAAGAGTTAGACTTGGTGTTCCGGGTACAAGGCTAAATAGATTTAATATTTAAAAACAATTATTTTCCTTATCCAAAGTAAAAGCCTGCTATATGTGGAACAAAGACTCCAATAAATATGAAACTTCGTTTTATTTATCCCTTAAACAGATTTCAAAACTCCAAAGATGTGTTGAGCTAGAAAACAGAGCCTTAAAAGAAAGATATGAAATTACCAAAGCCTTTATACTTCCGTTTGATGATAATGCTATAATATAAGCTTGTACTGGATGCAGTTCGGAATGTTCCCTATGTACCAAGTCAGACAAAGCTCAGGTGTCCAAAAGCTGGTGTAGTCACTCCATCAATCCTGTTCCGCTTGAATAAAATCGATTTGGTATGCAATTTCCATTGCTAGCACATTATCTAAGCAGCAGTGCTTCTTTGTCTCTACCATCAAAGCTTCCAGCCTCAATCCGCAACAGTATAATTCTTAAACCAAAGTTTATTCAATGCAACTCTAACCTCACTCATATAGTTGGCACCAGTTCAAGAAAAAGCATAGTCACCCACCTTGCCTGACGTCATAACCCGTAGGTCCACCTACAATCCTTTAAAATCCAGCCAAATTCTTAGGATTCTCACAGGGAGCCACATCGCATACTTGGGATGGTCATCCCAAATGAGATATCTTCATGTAAAGCTTTGCTGGCTAAATGGTAATCTTTGATATATATCTTGAAAATTCGATTTGGGGGTTTGGGTGAGGAACTCTGAAGCATAGCAATCATGAATCTGCAATAGGGGGCTCTGAAAAATACTACTTCAAGGATGAAATGGAGGCACCACGGGAAAGCTGGGTCATATTTTAAAACAATACCGAGAATGGGGAAGATCCAGGAAAATTTAAACTTGCCTGTGGGTAGAGAAACTTGGAGAAAGGCCATGTATAGTTCGAGGGAGGAAACAATCTACTTTGCCAACATCGTCGATTACTCCCTCCCAGGAAACCATTTCCCTGATAAATGGCTTGACCACCGAGTAAAGTATGGCACTGGTATCACATCCAGATACTATACCCAGATCAGGCATTCAAATCCTACACCAAACAAGGTTAAGACAAGCCCCATGGCTACCACAATCTACATGGGCACTATGCAGCTTATCATGATACTATATGCCATAACTATGCTGTATCAGTAGAGTTACAAGGGAAAATTATTGAAAACTAGGTAATGTCTTTATTGAGATATAAAAGATTATATAGTTTTGGTGAACCCTTTAGGAGGAACAAGATATCCACTAATCAATCACTTGGATGGGCAGGGGGTGGCTTGATTCTACTAATGAGCCAGGTACTAAATCAAGCTGGCTTTGGGATTTGGATTATTGTTGGTTTATGTTCTCTTATTTGATAAATTGAGCTGGCTTGGATTTCTGGCAGTGTATGCCAGGGTAGTTGAATCGAAGGGCAAGGGGCCTTTTGTGTCAGGCACCCACCCACTAGGAAGTAACCCTCCTAGGTGGTGAACAATTGCCGAAGGAATCAATCCTGTAACCAGGGATCCCACCAGTACGGAAACCATTCCAAGAATGGAATAGCTCTCCAATGAGTCGGTACCGACCTAGGAGAGGGTTAAAGCAACCCAGGAAAAAGTACGCTCTAAGATAACTTAACAGAAAGGCCAAAGCCAAAGGACGGAATACTTGAGGTTTGTTCGCTGAAGGAGGAGAACCATAAAACTTAGTCTCCTCACGCACAGGAGGATTTGCTGAGATGGGACTGGCTGTATACCAGACTCCCAGAATCACGCGACGCCAGGATCTATCCAGGAATTGGGAGTCTGCAGTTGTACCAGAATCCGCACGGGAACCCATTGAGACGCTAGCAAACACCATCAAAGACAAGATGAACCATAGTAACCATTTATACCCAGGCCACTCCCCATGAGGAGTCTTGGGCAATTTCATGGCCTTTGGAAATTTAAAGGTTTTATAAGAATAAAAATTAACAACAATCACTTAGATGAATGAAGACTTTATTGATTGAACAAATACTTGAATAGAGCTTACCAGCTTTTTATAGCATGGTAGCAGAAATAATATATAGAAAGGAAGTTGGGAAGGCTGGGGATAAATTGGGGATAACATGGAGATTTTGCAGTTGGGAAATTCAAAACTGGGGATTATACCTATTTCAATATAGTTTCCTCAAACCTCAATATTATGGTATTGCCCCTTAACCTCTGGAAGATCATTGTTTGGAATGGCTTGGATGATTATCTTTTCCTCACAAAAAAACTGGAGGACCAGGAGATATGTTAACAGCTTTACTGGAAGGAGTAGACGCCAAAGGACCTGAAACCAGGCCTAGAACGGTGTCCGCTTCATACTTGATACCAACGTCACCGGGTGCAACTACCAAGGGAATTGAATTGTTGTTGCCAACCAATGATTGGTTGCAGTCAAATTTTGGAGGTAATGATTGGTTTAAATTAAGACTAACAGTTGTTGAATTTAAAGTTACATTGCTTGAACTTAATTTTGTCCCGGGTTCAAGTTTTGTTGAAGTAAAAAGGGATTCAGAAGACGTTTCCAGTTCCAGTTCAGGTAACCAAGAACAGATATTACCTACTAACCCAACCTTTTTAGCAGAATCAAGAGAAAGTGAAGGAGCCAACCATTCTGAAACTGTAGGCAAAGACAATGTGTTGTCAAGAATGTCTAAAAAGGCATTCCTGACATTTTGTGTGGAGTTTTGCCAGGGGTTGACCCTGAAGGTTTAGCATATATAACTCACTTTTTCTATATCAAATAAAGTATCATTCTCTTCTCTGATCCCCCTTTATTTTTATTGTATACTTCCAAGAAGCATATCCTTGACATTAGTAGCAGAAGTAGGTTATCTAAACCTGCTTACCTTAAGTAAAACTCCCCCAAAAACTAAAGAAACAACACCTTCTACTGGCAAAACCCTCTGCAAAGAAGATAAAGACATCCCTGCAGGCCACACCATCTTTAATGACATTACCATACCCATTAAAAAATTGGCTTCTTCTGCAAAAGAGGGACCTTGAAACAACATATATAGCCAGTGACTCCTGAGGTGCCATTCATGGTATTACAGCTGTTGTAACTGTGCTGTTTTAGCAGAGTTACAAGGGGAAAAAGATTTAGAGGATAGATAATAATCTTTATTGTGAGATAGTGATTATATAGCTATTGTGAATCAATGGATAGAAGGAACATGATTGGTGATCACACGGCTGGATGGAAGAGGGGGTGGCTTAATCCTGTTAATGAGTCAAGTGCCAAATCAAGGTATCCACTGTGAGGGATCATCATTTGTTCAAGTTGACTGATTTGATAATCCAAGTTGACTTCCGGGTTTGGCTTCGAGTGGCCGGGTAATTGGATTGCGGGTCACAAACCACTTGGTTGGAACCTTGCTGGCGGGTCGAGCCTGCGGTTTCAACACCCCCCGGCTGAAAGTCGGCCTCCTCAGGGGGCAGGTCATCAGGGAGGTTGTCAGGAGCCCAGGCACCATATTGAACCAGTTGTTGTTCGGTGGCAGGCAGGGCAGTTTCTTGTTGCTTCTGTCTCGCTTTGCAAGGTTGTAGGCAGTCGTGGTGTAGCGTCTTGTTCTGCTTATGTTTCCCGAGCCCTTGCACAAGGTAAGTGTTATTGTCGTTTACCTTTAGGATTATTGCTGGCCCTACTTTTTTGGGTTGTAGTTTGCTTTTGTCGACATTCATGACCCAGACTTTGTCCCCAACTTTGTGTCTTTGATGGATGGGAATGAAGGTCTTTTGTAAGCGTTCCTTTTCTTTGGCTGCTTGTTTGTTGTTGGCTTCCATTACTTGAGGGTCAGAACAAGGGGGACTTGACTTGGAATTTCCAGTTTGGGTCCTGTCAATGCTTGAATGATATTAGGCTGTGTGCCGTATACCAGTTCAAACGGGTTTTCCATGTGGATCTGTTCACTTGAGTTTGGCACACAAGTAATGCAGTCAGTAGCTGCTTATACCAGTCTTCAGGTCTCCCGGCGGTGATTTTGGCTAAGGCTTGCACGAGGCTACCATTGAGCCGCTCTACGCGTCCATTGGCCTGTGGATGGTATGGTGTTGTTACAGTGTGTTTGACCCCATTTTTGGCGAGGTACACGTTGATGTTTTCAGAGGTCAATTCTTTGCCCCCATTGGCTATCAGGAGTTCTGGCTTTCCAAACTTAATGATGATTTCTTTGCCAATGAATTGTTGGACGTTGTTACCAGTGTGTGATTTCACCACTTGGGCTACTGGCCACCTTGTTGCAAAATTGATGGCTGTAATGATGTTTTTTTTGTTGTTGTGTTTTCCTGGCATGGGGCCTACAATGTCCAGAGCCCATACCTTGAATGGTAGTTGGGTTTGAATGGGAAGTACAGACTTAGGCGGGGTTTTGCTTCTGGCAAACTTTTCGCAGACCTTGCACTGTTCTAACACTTCTTGGATATTGCGGTATAAGGTTGGCCACAAGGATTTATGTTTTAGGAATTTGTACAGATTTTGGCTCTTGGTATGTCCAAGATCTCTGTGGTAGCAAAGAATGGTATTGACTCGTTGATGTGTGGGGATGTAGGGAATGGTCGTGCCATCTGACATCTTTCTGTGAAGAGTCCCGTATACTTCAGCAAAGAGGTGCTCATTCTTGATGACCGTTTCTTTGGTGATGTTGGTTGTGCCTGTGGGGAACCCTTTGTCTTTTGTACGGAGTACTAGGAGAGGCCAGTCTGGGTTGAGCCCATTCTCTCCCCTAGAAGCGTGGACATACAGGCGGGACAGGGCGTCTGCCATGGCAAGTTTGGCCCCAGGCTTATATTGGATGAGCATGTTAAACCTTTCTAAGACTTCCATCCACTGCGCTTGGTGGCGTGACAGGTTTGCTTGCATCTTGAAATAGATGAGTGACTTATGATTGGTTAATGCTGTGAATTCTTCCTTCTGTTCCAGGTAACAGCGCCACTTGACAAGGCAGTGTACAATGGCTAGGAGTCCCTTGTCGTGGATAGGGTATCTACACTCGCCATCTGTCAGCTTGCGCAACTCGTAGGCTACGGGCAGGAAGTTGCTGTCACTATTCTTAATTTGTAGAAATCCTCCAATGGATGCATCTGAGGCGTCGATTTCCATCTGTTATTTGCCATCCTGTTTGGGGTATTGTAAGATGGGAGCTGTTGTGAGTTTTTCCTTGAGGCGTCTAAAACAGAGGTCACGTTGGGGGGTCCATACAAACTTGGACTTGGCACCTGTTATGGCGGACAAAGGGGCAGTCAAGACGCCACAGTTGGGTATAAAGCGTCGTACATAGGCTACCATTCCCAAGAAGATGCGTAGTTCTGACTTGTCCTTGGGGGTGGCATCTTGCAGATGGCTTGTATCTTCTGACTTTTGGGTTTGATGCCATCTTTTGAGACTATGTGTCCCAAGAAGGGTAGTTGCTCTTGGAAGAACTGGCACTTGGAGGGCTTGGCCAACAGTTTGTGCTGTGCCAGGGTCGCAAAGACTTCCTCCAGGTCCTTGTGATGCTGTTCTACTGAGGGGCTGTAGACAATGATATTGTCCAGGTACACAAGGGCGTGTCTGCCTATGTGTGGTGCAAACACTTTGTTCATGAAGGTTACAAAGGTGAACAGGGCATTGGTCATGCCAAAGTTGAGTACCACACATTTGTAGGAACCGTACTTGGTGCAGAAGGCTGTCTTGGGGATGTCTTCCTCCTTGATACGAATCTGATTGTATCCTGCAGTTAGGTCAATCTTGGAGAAGACAGAGGCTCCTCCCAAGGCATCAAAGAGGTCGTCAATTAGTGGTAAGGGGTAAAAATTCTTGATGGTGACTTTGTTCAAGGCGCAATAGTCTGTGACCAGGCGTAAGGTACCGTCCTTCTTGGCCACAAAGAATACGGCGGCCCTAAAGGGAGACTGTGAGGGGCAGATAAGTCCCTTTTCCAGAGCTTCCTTGAGATAGGCGCGCAGGGCATTGTCCTTGTTTGGGGTCAGCCTATAAATGGGGCGTGCCTTGGGTACGGCCCCCTTGAGTTGGATGGAGTGTTGGATGTGCTTCTCAGGGGGTAGGCCAAGTAGCGCTTCCTTAAAGATTTCTGGGTGACGGGCCACAATGTTGCAATCTTGCGGCGTGGAGGTGTCTTGATGATCCTTGAAGTGTATGGTTTCATACTGGAAGGAGTCCCAGTTTATAGCTTTCAGGTTTTCCTTCTCATCCGAGGTCTCTGTGATGTGTACAAAGACATGGTCTCGTAGGAGTTGGTCTACAGAGTCTGGGTAGATTTGGTGGTTGACACCTTCACGCTTGATGGTCAACACTGAGGTTGCCCAGTCCACGTGGGGGTTGTTTTTCCGTAACCAGTCTAGTCCCAGTACAATGTCAAACTTGCGGAAGTCAATGACGGGACCTTGGATGGTGGAGTGGAGGTTCTCAAGCATGACAGGGAAGGGGGCAGTTTCTTTTGTCACGGCAATGTGATGTTCATCAGCCAGGACCACGTTTTTAATCCGCAAAGGATTAGTGGCCAGCTTGAATTTATCCACAAAGCTGCTGTTGACTAAGGTTCAATCTGCGCCCAAGTCCAAGAGAGCTGAGCCTGTGTAACTGCAAAAGCGGAAAGGGTAAGACATCAATTTATTGGGATGTCTGGCGATGGTGTATAGCACCAGGTCTTCCGAGGGCACTTGGATCATTGGGCATTGGTCCACGTCCTTGGGTTGGTATTCATTGTTGGGCAAGTCAGGAGTTGTGTGGGGAGAGCTTGGCTTGCTTAGTGCTCTCCCCGGGCTTTTCCCTCATCTTGGTTGCCTTGGGTGGCAGTTACACGGAAATGGGTACAATTTGATTGGCTGTTATTTCTGTTCCCATTCCCATTCAATCCTGTGGGCTTGTGGTTGTTGTTGTTACCATTACCTCCAGGGGGTGGTTGAGAGGATTGCCCACTTGAATGTGAGTCCTTGGGTCTCTCTCGTTTTCCAGTCTGTGCCTTGTGCAGGGCGTTGGATGTTTGCTCCGCTTTTTCTACTTCACAGTACAGACTTTGTAGGTTGTTAACTTGGTCCAGGTTCACGTGTCTCATTACGTGCAACTTGAGAGCGTTGTAGTACATGAGGTGTGTTGCTGGAGTGTCAAAGGCCATGTCAGATGGGGCGCAGAGACAATGTTCCTTGTAGGCGCGGGTGAGTTCTTTGACAGTGCCTGTCTGGGTAAGGTTCTTTACTTGGCGTATGATCATGAGTGCTGTATCCTTGAGTATAAATCTCGCCAAGAAGTCCTGTTTGAAAGTGTCCCAGTTCTTGTTGGTGTGCTCTTTGTGCCACTTGTTGCATCAAGTGCCAGCGTCATGGATCAGGCAAATGGAAATATCTGTGATCCAAAAGCGCTGTGGGCATTCCATCTGAGCCAGCTTGCTTTGGGCGGACTGAATCCATGCGGCAGCATTGTTGTCGTTGGCCCCCACAAAGGGTTCCAAGGCGGCGCTGTGAAGTCTTTGTGCTACATAGGCGGGCATGGTGGTTTTGTCAGCTGGTTGCGGCATTGCGGGAGGTGCCTGAAAGAAACCTTGTGCAGACATGGTGTTTAAGGCGGGTAGGGGGATCACTGTGTTTTGGTAGAGGACAAAACCATCAGGTATCGCGGTACCAGGCGCATACAGGGTCCAGTTGGGCAGGAGGCCAAACATAATTCTGTCGAGGATTTGTTGGCCGCAGCGTGTGCGGGCAACAGGCGGAATTTTTCAAGATAAGGTAGGATGGAGAGCCTACCTGTGCTACAATGTTGTAACTGTGCTGTTTTAGCAGAGTTACACGGGGAAATATATTTAGAAGATAGATAATAATATTTATTGTGAGATAGTGATTATATAGCTATTGTAAATCAATGGATAGAAGGAACGTGATTGGTGATCACACGGCTGGATGGAAGAGGGGGTGGCTTAATCCTGTTAATGAGTCAAGTGCCAAATCAAGGTATCCACCGTGAGGGATCATCATTTGTTCAAGTTGACTGATTTGGTAATCTGAGTTGACTTCTGGGTTTGGCTTTGAGTGGCCAGGTAATTGGATTGCGGGTCACAAACCCGCTTGGTTGGAACCTTGCTGGCGGGTTGAGCCTGAGGTTTTGACACGGCCCCTGCTCTCTTCAGAAATTAGCTCCTTCTCTTGCCTACACTGAGAGAATGCCTCTCTTCAAACCCCAACCACCCCAACCAAATCCATACACATCACTATCACTAAAAGCTCTGGGCAAGCATGATCTCACTCAGAGCCACAAACATGACTGCCAAATTATTTGTGAAGGATTCAACGCCAATCCACCACAGAATGAGAGTGGGAAAATCCTCAAAAAGTCCTTTATTGATGTTGAACAACTTGTGTTATTGCTGGTATGTTCAAAGCTACAGATAGATTTTAGCCTTGCCAATGTACTCTACCTAGACCTATGCAAGAGCACTACAGACTACAATAGAATAGAACTTAGAAGATAATTATGTTTATTGATACTGGAGTACAATCTAGCCAGTGGTTGCAATCTATCCAGGTGTAACTATGAACTTGTTATCATTCTTTCAGATGTCTATATCAATATATACTGAAACAGCCCTTGTTTTGTCCTTTCAGACAGTTCTCAGTTGCTACCTTTACAATAGGTCTATTTTTGCTGGCTACACCTATCCTAATCAGCTGTCCTTGGCACACATGCTGCTACTGGCCTTAACAAGGCGTAAATGTCACCCTAGCTACAGTGTACACTCTTCTTGAGCTAACCTACTGGGAGTTATCAATTGGCTGTATCTTTACTTACCTATTATGGCACTAGGAAACTATGTTGTATTTGATTGCCGCTTGGAAGTGGTCCCAGCTCTATCCTCCTACTTTGGGAGGTAGAATTCTGGTATTCATGTTTTCCATTTCTAGGGCTTAATCAGTGATCTTTTTCTGGCCAGCTAGCCTTCTGCTTATTAATACAAAAATTTGAATTGGGGATTATATGCTATATAATAGCTGACTCAATCCATGGATTATCCACTGTGCAATACTGACCCAAACCAATAAGGAACCAATTATACGCCATGTAATATAGACCCAAACTGTTATGGTAGAAAATCAAATGGAAGGGATAGTGCGTCCACGTAAAACCAGAAACCAGCAAAGAACTCAGCTAAACCCTTGAAAGAAATAGACAATTTAAATGCTGTCATAGACAAAAAATGGGTCAAAGCTGGGGTCGCCCAAATAGCCCTGGAAAATCTGAACCTGCCTTATTTTTCCCCAATTAATTATGATAAGAAAATTATGCGTTATATTTTAGTTGGGGATGGCAGCGCTTGACCTGCTGATTGCCAAAATTTTGCAAATTATGACATCATTGACTTGAATTCTAATGCAGGACCTTCAACTACAGAAAATATTCTCGCCAGCCAATCAGATGCCACAGAACCCCATCCTCTCCCATCCTGAACTCACTTAAGACTTCCCCATTCCCCTCTAGAAACTTGTTTCTAGATAGCTTATTTTCACTAAAAATAAAAGAAAGTCTTCCCAAAAATGATGGCTCATCTGGGGCTGTTTGCCCCCATTCTTGACCAATTAGCTGTTGTCATGATCAAGGTTGCCATAGATTCCGTGGACGCGACCCCGCCCGCTCTTTGCATGGTGCTGTCTTCAGGCTCTTTCTCTAATTTACCCTTGCAAGTCATTTGCATTTCAACAATTTTTATCTCCATCCTCTGTTATACTGCCAGAGGAACCAAGATGATCAAGCTATCCTCCAAATTTGGTTTCCTACTCCTCAAACAATTGTCAATGTGTTTGCTATATCCTCATTGCCTCTCATTGAATAATGCAGCTTACCAATTTACTCTAACCAAACTTGGTGTCAGGAATATTCCTGACAACAACCTTTTAGAAGACAAGATTTTGTGCACAATTGATCTTGAAAGTCAAGACAAAAAATTGCAGCAGTTCCCCCTATCAGGGGGAACTGCTGCAAGACAACAAGTTTTTGAAAAAGAATTTAAAAATTCAAAAATTTGGGTTTTATACACCAGCCGCGGGCTGTCCGCAGACCACACGCCCAGCCTGGCAGCTCACCCGTGCCCGGCCCCCACCTTCCAGCCAGCCAGTGGGAGGCGGCGCACCCCCCACGGTGGGACTGTCCACCCCTGCCAGATGGGGAAACTGCCAAATAAAGGAAGCCAAAAAAGGCAGTTTCCCCAAACCCAAATTTAGGGAAAAGTGCTGCCCAAATTTGGTATCTACCAAATTTAGATGGGGCTGACAGGCTGCCCTGCAAAGTCACCAATGCAGTAATTGCAAAATTGGAATTTGAGTGCATGGCAGTGCTTGAAGAGACACCAAACCAATGCAATTCAGAGATTAACAATTCATTGCTTGGAAGTCCCCTCCAATCCCACTCCCAAAAGGGAATTCCAGACAGCACCAAGTGTTTGGGGTTCCCTGTTCAATGTTTTTCACTATTCATGCCCCACCAAAGCTGATAGTGCATAATAAAGCTCAATATTTATGATAGTGTCGTAACTGTGCTGTTTTAGCAGAGTTACAAGGGGAAAATATTTAGAAACTAGATAATAATCTTTATTGAGAGATAATGATTATATAGTCATTATGAATCAAGGATAACAGGAACATGATTGTGTTGATTGCACGGTTGGATGGTGAAGGGGGTGGCTTGATCCTGGTAATGAGTCAAGCGCCAAAACAAGGTATCTGCCATAAGGGATCATCATTTGTTCATGTTGTTGGATTTGGTAATTCAAGTTGACTTCCTAGTCTGGCTTTAAGTGGCCAGGCAATTAGATTGCAGGTCACAAACCTGCTTGCTTGAAAACTTGCTGGCGGGTTGAGCCTGCTTTTTTGACACCCCCCAACTGAAGGTTGGCCTCCTATGGGGGTAGGTTGTCAGGAGCCCAGGCGCCATACTGGACTATTTGTTGTTCTGTGGCGGGCAGGGCGGTTTCTCGTTGCTTTTGTCTCGCTTTGCAGGGTCTCAGGCAATCATGGTGTAGGGTTTTGTCTTATTTGCGCTTCCTGAGTCCTTGCACGAGGTAAATGTTATTTTTGTTTACCTTTAGAATGATTACTAGGCCTACATTCTTGGGTTGTAGTTTGCTTTTATCAAACTTCATGACCTGAATTTGTCCCCAACTTCATGTCTATCTTGGATGAGGACAAAAGTTTTTTGCAGACGTCCATTTTCTTTTTCTGTTTGCTTGCTGTTGGCCTCTATAACTTGAGGGTATGAATGCGGGAAACTTTACTTGGAATTTCCAGTTTGGGTCCTATTAATGCTTGAATGATATTTGGCTGTGTGCTGTATACCAACTCAAAAGGGCTTTTTCCGGTGGATCTGTACGCTTGGGTTTGGCACACAAGTAGTGCAGTCAATAGCTGCTTATACCAGTCTTCAGGTCTCCTGGCAGTGAGTTTGGCTAAGGCTTTCACAAGGCTGTCATTAAGCCGCTCTACACGTCCATTGGCTTGTGGGTGGTATGGTGTTGTCACAGTATGTTTGACCCCATTTTTAGTGAGGTATACATTGGTGTTCTTGGAGGTCAATTTTTCCCTCCATTGGTTATCAGGAGTTCTGGCTTTCCAAACTTGCTGATTATCTCTCTTCCTATGAATTGCTGTAAGTCATTGCCAGTGTGTACCTTCACTGCTTGGGCTACTAACCATCTTGTAGCAAAGTCTATGGCAGTGATGATGTATTTCTTATTGTTGTGTTTCCCTAGAATAGGGCCAACAACGTCAAGGGCCCACACCTTGAAGAGTAGTTGTGTGCAGATGGGTAGTATTGATTTTGGAGGGGCTTTGCTTTTGGCAAATTTCTTGCATACCTCACATTGGTCTAGGACTTCATGAACAGACACAATAAAGGGTTAGCCACCAGGCCTTGTGTTTAAGGAATTCATATAGGTTTTGGCTCTTGGTGTGTCCAAGGTATCTGTGATATTGTAGGATGGTGTCAACTTGCTGGTGCGTGGGGATATAAGGGATGGTAGTACTGTCAGACATTTTTCTGTGCAAGGTCCTGTACACGTCAGTAAATAGATGTTTGTTTTTGATGACTGTTTCCTTTTTTATGTCGGTTGTACCAGAAGGGAAACCCTTGTCTTTTGTTTGTAGCACCAAGAGAGGCCAGTCTGGGTCAAGCCCATTTTCCTCTCTTGTGGCACAGACATATAGACATGAGAGGGCGTCTGTCATGGCAAGCTCGGGACCAGGTTTGTACTGTATGAGCATATTGAATCTCTCCAAGAGCTCCATCCATTGGGCTTGGCGGCAAGATAGATTTTCTTGGGGTTTGAAGTATATGAGCAACTTGTGGTCAGTCAATGATATGAAATCGCCCTGTTGTTCTAGATAACAACGCCATTTGACTAGGCAGTGTACAATGGCCAGCAGTTCCTTGTCATGGATAGGGTATCAACAATTGCCATCTGTCAACTTTTGGGATTCATAAGCTACAGACAGGAAGTCACCATCATTATTTTTGATTTGTAGTACTCCCCCAATGGATGCGTCTGAGGCGTTGGTTTCCATTTGGTATTCCGCGTCACATTTGGGGTATTGCAGAATAGGAGCTATTGTAAGCTTCTCCTTGAGGCGTCTGAAACAGAGATCACGTTGGGGTGTCCACACAAACTTGGATTTGGCGCCTGTCATGGCGGATAAGGGGGCAATCAAAATGCCACAGTCAGGTATGAAGCAGCGTACATAGGCCACCATCCCCAAGAAGGTGCAGAGTTCTGATTTGTCCTTGGGAGGTGGCATTTTGCAGATGGCTTGTATCTTTTGACTGTTGGGTTTGATGCCATCTTTTGAGACTATGTGTCCCAGGAAGGGTAGTTGCTTGTGGAAGAATTGGCACTTGGAGGGTTTGCCAACAGTTTGTGTTGTGCCAGGGTAGCAAAGACTGCCTCTAGGTATTTGTGGTGCTGTTCCACTGAGGGACTGTAGACAATGATGTTGTCTAGGTAGACTAGGGCATGCTTACCTATGTGCGGAGCAAACACTTTGTTCATGAAGGTCACAAAGGTGGAAGGGGCGTTTGTCATGCCAAAGTTGAGCACCACACACTTGTTGGAGCCGTATTTAGTGCAGAAGGCTGTTTTGGGAATGTCTTCCTCCTTAATACAAATCTGGTTGTAGCCTGCAGTTAGGTCAATCTTGGAGAAGACTGTGGCTCCTCCCAAGGCGTCAAATAGATTGTCAATTAGTGGTAGTGGATAACAATTCTTGATGGTAACTCTGTTTAGGGCTTGGTAGTCTGTGATCATACACAAGGTACCGTCCTTTTTGGCCACAAAGAATAAAGCAGCCCCCAAAGGAGACTGTGAGGGGTGGATAAGTCCTTTCTCTAATGCTTCTTTGAGGTAGGTACATAGGGTGTTGTCTTTGTTTGGGGTCAGCCTGTAGATAGAACGTTCTTTGGGTACAGCTCTTTTGAGTTGGATGGAGTGTTAAATGTGTTTCTCTGGGGGCAACCTGGGTAGAGCTTCCTTGAAGATTTCTGGATGGCAGGCCACAATTTTGCAATCCTGAGATGTGGAGGTATCCTGGTGGTCCTTGAAGTGTATGATCTTGTACTAGCAGGAGTCCCAGTCAATTGCCTTCAGGTTTTTCTTTCTGTCCAGGGTCTCTGTGATGCGCACAAAGACATGGTTGTGTAGGAGTCAGTCCACTAAGTCAAGGTAGATCTGGTGATTAACATCTTCACGCTTAATGGTCAACACTAAGGTTGCCCAGTCTACATGAGGATTGTTCTTTTGTAACCAATCCAACCCCAGTACAATGTCAAACTTTGGGAATTCAATGACAGGGCCTTGGATGGTGGAGTGTAGGTTCTTGAGCATGACAGAGAAGGGGGCAGTTTCCCTTGTCACGGCAATGTGATGTTCATCATCCATGTCAGGGAACCAACCCTGACTGGCCGGCTCGCTAGCATCTGGGAACTGGTAGGTTGAAGACTGGGTGGGCAGGGCCCACCAAAGGATTGGTGCTAACTTAATGAGGTAGGACATTGACTTGCCCAGCCACGACCACGGACCGGCGGCAGGAACAATAGTATCTATTACTCCAGTGAGAGTTATATATACAATTCCAAAAAGCTTGTTGGTATGGTCCAGTGGGAGTTTGGCAGCGGAGGCAGGCATTGGCTTGGGGGTGACAGGTGGCTCCATGTCTATTTAGTAGGCAGGGAGGAAGTTGTATTTATTTCTGAACAGGCCGGTTTTGGTAATGTACCAAGGGCCTTCTTGGTTGTATCTGGTTCTCTCAGTGATTCTGGCCAAGGAATCCTGGGCTAGTATGTTGTTGGTATAGTCTCTGTACTCGGGCTTTAGGGAATATCTGTGAAGTAGACGGGACCAAAGGGGGCACCTGGCAGGCAGTACGTAGCTGGCGGCTTGGTGGGTGGACCAGATGATCTTTGCGTGAACTGGCAGATTACAAGGATAAAAAACGGCAAGAATTGGGGAAACCAATATCTCATAACCTTTATTTAAAAATGATGATGGGGTTTTGGTCTTGGCCTGGCAGGTATTTATCCCTCACTGCCAGGCTTCACTTCTTGGTCAGGTTTTCTGGACTGGGGCGGGTTGGCATCAGGTGTCTCAGATGGCAGTGTGGTGCTTGGCACTGGCGGTCTACCACTGGCTGCTTTGGGGTGAGAAGACTTCAAATCCTTCTGTTAATTGATTCAAATTTTGGGTGCCTCTTTGGGTTCAGTGCCTTCCTCAGGACTTTGGGAGAGTTTGGAATATTCCTGGGAGGAGATTTGTCTATTTCACCAGGCAAACCACTGGTGTCAGGCGTTGGCACCTCAGGGAATTTCTTGGCATCTTGCACTGGCGGTTTGCTTGCAGAATCCTGCAGGACAGCTAAGGGTTTGGGTCCTGGAAGGCTGGTAGCAACTATGAGCCTGGCAGTCTGCAAAGGGTTTTGTCCAGGGTTTGACTCTGGTTTCGTATTTTGAGATTTAGGAGCATCCAAATTGTCTTTCCTGACATCATCCCCTTCTTCCCCCAAAATTCCCCCTTTCAGGGCCTTCTTCTCAAGGTATTGTTGGATGGCCTGTTTGGAATTGGTTAAATTGCTAAAGGATTCCCAGGTGCTTTCTTCTGGGGGGTGGCCTGCCCACTTGATGTAGTACTGAGGGGTCTTGTAGTGGACTTGGTTGCCGTGGATGTATTCAACTTTGTACTCAATTGAGTGGTCCTTCCAGATTGGTGGGGGGCTTGACTTGATCTTCTGGTGGGGTAGGGAGTTTCCGTCTTTTTTGAACAACAGGGCACAGTGGAAAGCGTTATGGATCTTCCATGTGGGGGGTAGGTTTAGCTTGAAGGCTACTTTTACAATGAGCTTGGTGATCTTGTGTGGTCTGCTTCTCCTGTGAGCTAGTTTTCTGCAAGGCACGTGAAGGGGCACGTTACAGGAATCCAAATAGACCTCGTCTCCAACTTGGAGGAGTTTACCAGGGGTCTGTTTTTGATCAGCAAAGGCCTTGTATGTCTGTACGGCTTGGTTCAGGTTTGATAGGCATACAGTTTGGCTGTTGTGGATCTTTTCAATCCAGGCACGTCCTGACGGGTTGGTTTTCTTGTTTCCAATGCTAGGGTCCCATGTGAGGCAAAACCGTAGTTGGCTTTGAAAGGGGACATTCCAGTAGATGTATGGTCTTTGCTGTTGTAGGCGTACTGTGCCATGGGTAGCATCTTGGCCCAATTATCTTGGTTGACGTTGGCATAGCATTGTAGGTACTGTTCAAGTATTTGGTTCACTTGTTCAGTCTGGCCATTGGTCTGTGGGTGGTAGGAGGTTGATATACAGCGCTTTACCCCCAAGTCCTTCATCAACTGAGCCCAGTAGTTGGAGGTGAATTGTGGTCCTCTATCAGTGATGATTTCCGCCAGGGTGCCGTGTTGGGTTAGGATGCGGTTGTGGAAATGTCTAGCTGTTTCTGCGGCAGTGCAGTGGGTGGTGTTAGGGACAAAATAGGACATTTTTGTGAATCTATCTACCATGACTAGGATTGCATTGAACAAATTAGAGGGGGGTAGTTTCACAATATAGTCCATTGAAACGGACTGCCAGGGTCCCGCTGGTATGTCTAGTGGTCTTAGCAAGCCTTCAGGTTTGGATCTACAGGGTTTGGTTCTTCCACATGTCTCACAGCCTTTGATGTAGGCGGCCACGTCTTTGTCCAGTTGGGAACAAGCATAATTCTTCTTGATTCCTCGGATTGTCTTGAGTCTGCCAGGGTGGCCAGCCATCTCTGAATTGTGGTAGTCTATGAGTACTTTGGTCCTTGTTTCACCTTCTGGTACGTAGATCTGGTTGTGTAACAGCAGGGTAGTTCCTTTCAATGAGAATCCCTTCTTGTAGTGTCGGCTATCTGGGTTTGAGGTCAGGTTGGCAATGAGTTCTGCTGAATACTTGTCTAATTTCTGCGCCTCAATGATGTCAGGCTTACAGTCCATGATCTTCATGAACATTAGTTAGATGCCTAGGCTGGTGGGGTCCAAGAGTACTTGGGTGTTGTGATTGCAAGTTTCCATGTGAGTGGGTGCCAGGTCAGTTCTTCTACTCAGGGCGTCAGGTACTGCGTTCATCTTTCCTGGCTTGTAGTCTATGGTCAGGGTGTAGTCAGCCAGTTCTAGAGCCCATCTGGCCTGTCTCTGGCTCAACTGTCTAGGTTTAAATAAGTAAACCAAGTTCTTGTGGTCAGTTAGAACTTTTACTGTGAATTCAGCGCCACATAGGTACCGGTGCCAATGTTTCAGGGTCTTCATTATTGCAAGCATCTCCTTGTCGTAGATTGGGTAGTTTCCTTTGGCAGGCAGCATCTTCTTGGAGTAATATGCTACAGGGTGTAGCATACTATCCCCTCCTTCCTGAAGAAAGACCCCTCCCACTGCAAAATCAGACACGTCGGTTTCCAGAACAAAAGGTTTGGAGGGATCTGGCATGGCCAGGACGGGGGCGGAGGTGAAGGCAAGTTTCAAGGTTTCAAAAGTGGCGGTACACTCTGGAGTCCAGGCAAAGGCAACCTTGTCAGAGCAAAGGCGGGTCAGGGGGAGGGTAATGTGAGAAATTATTTTGATGAAATCTCTGCAATAATTTGACAGATCCAAGAAACTTCTCACATCCCTTCTGTTTTTAGGCACCAGCCAAGACATTATTGCTTCTACTTTGTCTTGTGCCATGGCAAAGCCGCCAGTCTTCACTACATATCCCAAGAATTCAACCTCCAACCAAAAGAATTCACACTTCTTGAGCTTGGTGTGTAAATTGGCTTGGTAGAGTTTCTTCAATATGAGGTCTAGGTAGTGCAGGTGTTCCTCGTGAGACTTGCTGTAGATGAGGATGCTGTCCAGATATGCCACACAGAAGCGGTCAAGGTATTCCCCTAGGACGGTGTTGAGCATCCTTTGGAAGGTGCTGGGGGCGTTGCAGAGGCCAAAGGGCATCACCAGGTACTTGTACAGCCCATATCAGGTTTTAAAAGCAGACTTATACTTGTCTCCATCCTTGATTCAGATTTGGTTGAACACATCTCGGAGATCAATTTTTGAGAACACCTGGGCTCCAGTCAATACTTCACAGAGGTTGTCACCATTGGGGATGGGATAGCGGTTCTTCACTGTGATGTCGTTCAGCTTTTGCTAATTTACGCAAGGACACATCCCACCGTCTTTCTTTCCTACAAACATCATGGGCAACAAGCAGGGGGCTTTCAACACCCATATGAACCCTTTGTTTGTCATATCCTCAAGGTATGCTTTCAAGGCCACTTGCACGCGGTGGTTACAGCTGTAGATGGGGCTGTGGTGCGGTTGGGTCCCTGGCAGCAGGTCTATGGCGTGGTTGTAGATTGAATGTCTGGGTAGTTTGGTGGCTGCCTCTTCACTAAACACGTGGTCCTATTTCTGTAGGGGCGTAGGTAGTATTCTGATACTAGGTTCCATCTTTATGGTTAAAAGTTTATTGGTAGGGGTTTGGCTATGGCTCATGCAAAAGGGGACGGTGTTGCAGGATTCAGGTTGGCTCAACGTGGCGGTTTGTTTGCAATAGTTCAGGATCAGGCCATGTTTGTTGGACCAGGAGTTGCCCAGTATAAGGGGGTGGGGCAGTCTGGGTAGGAGGATCAGGGACAACAGGTACACATTATGTCCAATTGTCAACAGGAGTTCTTGTTCACACTCATAGCCTGTGTCAAGGGAGCTGTTTCCCATGACTACTTGTAGGCTACGCTCTGAAGCTGTCATGCCTAGTTCCTTTTCCAGGCTGGCGTCAATGAAACTTTCATCAGATCCTGTATCAATAAAAGCTTCAATCTGGCGCTTGTTTCCCAATAGTTCTATGGTCACTTGGATGAATTTGTAGGACTGGGAAGAAGTGTTTATTTGCGCCAGTGAGATTGGGGCAGTGTTCTTCATAGGGCAGGCTCTGGTCAAGTGGCCTGCCTCGTGGCAGTGGAAACAGAGTCCTTCACGATAGTGTTGTTGGAGCTCTTTGGGTATCATTCCTGTTCTGTTAGGGGTTGGTGCACAGGTTTGGTGGGTCAGGGAGGGGCCAGTATTCTCTTGGTTCATGCTAAGGCCCTTGTACAGGGGAACCAGATCATCCAGGCTGAGGGTGGGCGGATGGTGCTTCAACAAGTCCTTCATTGCTAGTTTGACTCCCTTTTGGAAGATGATGGCTGCCAGTTTGTCTTCCAGTTGGGTTGTGAGTCTTTAGCTTGAGGAATTTGTCAATGTAATCTTGGATGGGACGGGCACCCTGTTGGATTCCCAACAAGGAGTTCAGGGCGTATTATCTGGTGTCACAGTCTTCCCCTGTGGCCATCAGTTTGGCTTCAAACTTGGCATAGTCTAGGCAAAATTCCATGTCTTTGGCGGTGGCTTTGCCAAACAAGTCAAGGGCATCTACTGATAGCATGGTAGCTACTCTCAGTACCTTTTCAGTGTCACTGGAATAGGACAGGGCATTGGCTTGGAAGTGTAATCAGAGCACTGGCATGGCACAGCGGGCCTCTTCAAGAGTGATTTTTCCCATCTGGGGCATCTCCACTTTGGTGAGGGATTGGTTGACTATCACATTCTGAACCTGAGAGAAGGATCCTTTGGCAGGTTTGGTGGTGGGGTCAGAGTTCTTGGGGTCATCCAGGGTTACATTTGTGTTCTTCCAAGCGGAAGCAATCAGGTTCTTGGTCATCATAAATGTGTAATAAGTGATTATCATTACAAAAAACATACAAGATGCCCCAAGAATAATCAACATCTTGGGGCTCAGGGTACCAGTGTTAAAATAGATTGTCATAATGTCAGGGACCCAACCCTGACTGGCTGGCTTGCTAGCGTCTGGGAACTGGCAGGTTGCAGACTGGGTGGGCAGGGCCCACCAAAGGATTAGTGCTAACTTAATGAGGTAGGACATTGACTTGCCCAACCACAACCACAGACCAGCGGCAGGAACAATAGTATCTATTACTCCAGTGAGAGTTATATATACAATTCCAAAAAGCTTGTTGGTATGGTCCAGTGGGAGTTTGGCAGCGGAGAAAGGCATTGGCTTGGGGGTGACAGGTGGCTCCATGTCTATTTGGTAGGCAGGGAGGAAGTTGTATTTATTTCTGAACAGGCCGGGTTTGGTAATGTACCAAGGGCCTTCTTGGTTGTATCTGGTTCTCTCAGTGATTCCAGCCAAGGGATCCCGGGCTAGTATGTTGTTGGTATAGTCTCTGTACTTGGGCTTTAGGGGATACTCTGTGAAGTGGACGGGACCAAAGGGAGCACCTGGCGGGCGGTACATAGCTGGCAGGTTGGCAGGTGGATCAGATGATCTTTGAGTGAACTGGCAGATTACAGGGATAAAATATGGCAAGAATTGGGGAAACCAATATCTCATAATCTTTATTTAAAAATGATGATGGGGTTTTGGTCTTGGCCTGGCAGGTATTTATCCCTCACTGCCAGGCTTCACTTCTTGGTCAGGTTTTCTGGACTTGGGCGGGTTGGCATTGGATGTCTCAGATGGCAGTGTGGTGCTTGGCACTGGCGGTCTACCACTGGCTGCTTTGGGGTGAGAAGACTTCAAATCCTTCTGTTTATTGATTCAAATGTTGGGTGCCTCTTTGGGTTCAGTGCCTTCCTTGGGACTTTGGGAGAGTTTGGGGTAATTCCTGGGGGGAGATTTGTCTATTTCACAAGGCAAACCGCTAGTGTCAGGCGTTGGTACCTCAGGGGAATTCTTGGCATCTTGTACTGGCAGTTTGCTTGCAGAATCCTGCAGGACAGCTAAGGGTTTGGGTCCTGGCGGGCTGGTAGCAACTATGAGCCTGGCAGTCTGCAAAGGGTTTTGTCCAGGGTTTGACTCTGGTTCCGTATTTTGAGATTTAGGAGCATCTAAATTGTCATTCCTGACAATCCAGGACCACGTTTTTAATCCGAGAAGGATTAGTTGCTAGCTTGAACTTATATACAAAGCTGCTGCTGACTAGGGTTCAATCTGCACCTAAGTCCAGGAGTGCCAAGCCTGTGTAACTGCAAAAACAGTAAGGATAGTACATAAGTTTATTGGGATGTCTGACAATGGTGTACAGTACTGGGTCCTGCAAGGGTACTTGGATCATTGAACATTGGTCCACGTCCTTGGGTTGGTACTCATCATTGGGCAAGTCAGGAGTTGTTGGGGAGAGCTTGGCTTGCTTAATGCTCTCCCCAGGCTTTTCCTTCATCTTGATTGCCTTGCGTGGCAGTGATACGGAAATGAGTACAATTTGACTGGCCATTGTTTCCAGTCCCATGTCCATTTGAGCTTGTGGGTTTATGATTAGTGTTATTACCGTTGCTTCCAGGGGGTGGTTGAGTGGAGCGCCTGCCTGTGTGAGAATCCTTGGGTCTCTGTAAGGTCTTGCCCATAATGGCGCAAGGTTATAGGCTAGGGCGTGTAAGGCATTAGGATTCAAATTTAAAAGATATAGAAGCGTAGGAACTGTCTGTAAGATAAGCTTACAGAACCCTGCTAAAAACCTATATTGTGTCACAAAAGGAGTAATTGAGTGTAAGAACCCTAATCAAATAAGATAAAATAAAGTATTTAATAGTGAACAATTTGTAACTAAGGGAATGTCAATATTAGGATATTCTCCGTCCGCAAATTGGTACATATAACTATTGAATGCTTCTTTAAGAGAAAACAACGGATACAACAAGCATAAGGCTTGTTGTTTTAAAAGTTCCATCTATTTTAAGAAAAGGAAAAGGCTAAACTTTGAAATGAAACTAATAAAAAGCATAAATTTCTAAAAATTAAGATCTCAAGTTAAAAATTAAACAAAGATTGAAGGGGAAGAAATCACTTAGAATTTTGGCTTAAAGCCTACTCTTCACAAGCTCTTTATTTATACTAAAATATTTATAGTTGGTAATTTGATGGGCAAGGAGAAAGGCAGTCAAATACAGGAGCAACTGGGGAAGTTTGGAGGTGGCCAGGAAAAGAAAGGAGAAACAGACAACCAGTTCAAAGTAGATCTTCAATGTGAAGCTGTGGGGGAGCAGCAAAGACATCAGCGGGAGTTTGAAAGGTAAAAATGGTTGAAAACTTTCTAACTTTGAAGTAGAAATATATTAAAATATAAATAGCTCATAAGGAAGCAAAAGACGGCAACAATTTGAGCAAATGGCAAAAACAAAAAGAAGGTAAATGAATTAAAAATAACTAAATATTAACTTTCAAATTCAAAATTCAAAATATTAAAATACTAGAATTTGAATCCAAATGAAAATAATAGAGATAGATAAATCAAAGAGCCTGCCCTTTGGGGCAGGGCATGACAGTCTTGCTTGTTTTCCAGTTTGTGCCTTATGGAGGGTGTTGGATGTTTGTTCCGCTTTCTCTGCCTTGCAGTACAGGCTTTGTAGGTTGGTCACCTGGTCCAGGTTCACATGCCTCATTACATGCAACTTAAGGGTGTCATAGTACATGAGGTGTGTAGCTGGGGTGTAAAAAGCCATGTTGGAGGGTGCACAAAGTCAGAGTTCCTTGTAGGCGCGGGTGAGCTCCTTCACGGTGCCCGTCTGGGTTAGGTTCTTTACTTGGCATATGGTCATGAGCACCGTGTCCTTAAGCACAAACCTTGCAAAGAAGTCTAGAATGAAGGTATCCAAGTTCTTCTTGGCGTGTTCTTTGTGCCACTTGTTATATCAGGTGCCAGCGTTGTGGGTCAGTCAGATGGAGATTTCCGCAATCCAAAATTGCGGTGGGCATTCCATCTGGGTCAGCTTGCTCTGGGTGGACAGGATCCATGCAGCAGCGTTGTTGTTGTTGGCCCTAGCAAAAGTTTCCAAGGCAGCGCTTTGCAGTCTTTGGGCTACAGTAGTTTTAAAAGCTATGGCAACAAGCAAAAATACTTTGGATTTAAACAAAAAACTCAAATGTAAATAAAATTAGAAGGAATATATTTATATCAATTTACAAAAGATTTATTTAATTTTAATTTTGTTTACATCTGAGTTTTTTCATTTAAATCCAAAGTATTTTTGCTTGTTGCCATAGCTTTTAAAACTAATGTACATAGGCGGGCATGGTGTTTTTATTGGTTGGTTGTGAAATAGTGGAGGGAGCCTGGAAGAACCCTTGTGCTGATAGGACATTGAATGCGGGGAGTGGTATCACCATGCTCTGGTACAGGACAAAGCCATCAGGTATCTTGGCACCAGGGGTGTACAGGGTCCAGTCCAGCAGAAGGCCAGACATGATTCTGTCAAGGATTTGTTGGCCGCAGCAAGTACAGGCAACAGGAAGAGTTTTACAAGATAAGGTAGGATGGAAAACCTACCTGTGCTATAATGTTGTAACTGTGCTGTTTTAGAAGAGTTATAAGGGGAAGATATTTAGAAACTAAATAATAATCTTTATTGAGAGATAGTGATTATATAGTCATTGTAAATCAAGGATAACAGGGACATGATTGTGTTGATCACACAGTTGGATGGTGAAGGGGGTGGTTTGATCCTGGTAATGAGTCAAGCACCAAATTGAGGTATCCACCGTGAAGGATCATCATCTGTTCATGTTGTTGGATTTGACAATTTAAGTTACTTCCTAGTCTGGCTTTGAGTGGCCAGGTAATTGGATTGTGGGTCACAAACCTGCTTGCTTGGAACCTTGCTGGAGGATTAAGCCTGCTGTTTTGACAACAGTTTATGCTATCATTGAGTAAATTACCCCTCAATTGTTATCACATAAATCAACCAAGACTTTTACCTTTTAGAAAGTTAAAGACACTAAGCTTTGTCTGCCCTTCCCCAAGACTAGAGGATGAACCACCTTATCTTCTTGGCTGCCCTTACAGCCTGCCTAGGGATTGGGGGCCATCAGCACTATCAACTGCATGGGCCATTCAATGATTCATCTGGCCAGTACTTTTACAAGGAGCTGGCGCAGCTCAACTCCTCCAATCAGCACTCCTGGCCCACGCTGGTTTTGCCCCACTCTACTTAGTCTGTAGCTATATATACCCTAGTAAACTATGTACTCACATATTTTCCCGGTAATTTTGGATGTTATAACGTACACACAAAGGTCTTTCAATAGATGATGATAGTCTATTCCATTGTGACCGCGCTCACTGGGTTCCAAGTGACCAACTTGGTACCCTACTTAGCTAAAATACTCCCCCATTTGTTGGTTCTTTACACTTGGTATATCCTAGCCTTTTTCACATCACTTGTTTGATATACGTATATACACCTTTCAGGCTGGGTGGGGCTGAGTTGATACAACGTCCATTGGGGTTAAATGAGAGGTATACAATTAATAATCTAGTGATTACACAGTGTGCAATCACTGATAATCACTATATTGGCTAACAATTATACAGCATATCTTGTCATATCAATTATAATAAACTAGTAATTATATGGCATATAATTGTCATATCAATTATAATGAACCAATGAATATACAGTGTATAATCACTGCACTTAATAGAATGATAATCTAGGAATACTATGGCATATAACTGTCAAAGATATGCATGCAATGAATAGCCTGATCACTTGTGGTCAATCAACCTAATCTCACAATTGATAAGTTCAAACTCAATAACCCAAATTACAAGATTTCCCAGGAGCTCAAGAAGCTCAAAAGGAGATGATCATTCACAAATACATTGTCACCTGCAAAGATATCAAAACAGAGCACCCAGCGTATGAAATTTGAAGATTCATGCCCTGGCCCACACCAGACATTGGCTGCTCTCCAGCAAAAGTGATCAACTGGGCCAGGAAGGCCATGTAAAATATAGAGGCTATTCTCACCAGTTAATTGGAAGCAGTAGCCCAGGGACATCAAATCCCAGTGTGGGATATAACTTGATTGGCTAACCCCAGAGCTATAATGTAGATAAACCCAAGCTTGCTGAAGTCTTAAGTGGAGGAAACTGCTGGAGTGGGGGAAATGATAGGAGGTTCCTGCATGATGCTAGGGTAGCTGAACCAGGGAAGGAGATCCAAGTGATGTGGATGGTAATACCCCAGGTCTGGGAAGTATTCAGGCGGAGCCAAAAGGAGGGAGAAAAGATCTGGTGACTGCTTGTACAACAAGGAATATTGGCAGCAGAATTTGGTGAGCAATGCAATAAAATATATAGGTTAGAGCAAAAATAATAAGCCCCTGCAAAAAATAGACACTCCTTTTGAATATAAGATTTATCAAGATAATGTCAACATTGAGCAAGTTTCCCTTCCTCATCTATATACTTAACCAAAGAAGAAACTAATTTGTGTGCCACCATTTGTCACAGTAGGTTCCATAATGCCAGGTATTGTCTGTCCAAGTAAGAAGGCTTGGAAGGCTGGGAAACCTGTATCAGAATTGACCAAGTTAACAGATTTAAACCAAACAGTCAATTGAAAATGGGTCACAGCTGCTCCAGTCTGCCAGCTGAAACCAGCTCCCCCTTTCAAACTGACGTTGATAAAACAACGTAATATGAGGGTCACCAAGTATAAACTTATTAATCAGCATGGTCATCAGAAACTGGTCACACAAGGGTTCTTTGCAACTTGGACTAGATACTTACTTGAAGATGCAGAAGGAATAGGAGATCAAGACTCAGGTGGTATTGCTTAGTCAATTTTTCTGATATATATTGAATAATTTTCCCTGTTTCAACTCTAAGAGTTGAGTCTTCCTAAATTTACTCAATAAAAATCAATTATTTCAAGTTCTAATTTTGAATTTTAAAAATGCATCATGTGATCAGGTTATTGAAGTATATCCTATACTATCTGATTCTAAACCAAATAATTTCAGGAAGATGGGGCTCAGCATCTGGAACTTTGTTGTTGGCGCCGCAAAATGTCAATTTCATGCCAGCCAATTTTGTAGCTCCTCCCCCATTCTTGAAACTGAAAATTGTGTCACTTCCCAATGCCCAGAATTCTACGCTGAAGATGCACTGATGCTTTCCAAGGTCATTTATCTTGGTTTAATCTGGTTAGAACTAATTGTTCTACTTAATCCTGGAGTTACAATTGGAAATTTCACAAAAAAAATATCTGAAGCCGAGTTGGTGGTTAATCATAAATTCTATGTGGATTTGGGTGGTAATTCCCCATCATTTAGAAACAGCTTGATATTATCCAGTGATTTACGTCACACCATTGGTCTTGTGGCATCCTCTTTGTGGTATGCTCTCCATGTTTGGAAATGTGCGCACTTGCATGCACAGGGGCCTGCTCCTGGCTTTTACTCATGCTGTGGTGTACTTGGCTTTTAATTGCTGAGGTGTCACACCAAGTAGAGAGACATATTACCAAACCTGTA
Source organism: Entomophthora muscae (assembly GCA_014839935.2). Classification (NCBI taxonomy): domain Eukaryota; kingdom Fungi; phylum Entomophthoromycota; class Entomophthoromycetes; order Entomophthorales; family Entomophthoraceae; genus Entomophthora; species Entomophthora muscae. The sequence goes on from QTSX02006484.1 coordinate 278,763, forward strand.
AATTCACTGCCACCCCTGGCATTGGATTGTAAAATCTTCCCCCGCCATACCAAGAAAGGCCCAAAAATGTCAGCCAAACCCCTCCATTCTTTAGAGGATTTAGCACACACAGTTGATGAGAGGTTTGTGCTAGCCTACCCTGCGGATTCCTTGCCCTTGGTTGCTCCCCCCTGGGAAGAAACTTTGGTCAATTTAGACTACCTACTAGCCTGGTGTTGTCCATTTTTAAAAACCATCAGAGCTGCCCAATCAAATGTCGCCACATTAACACATGACAACTCAGTTGACTCCCAAATGCCTGGCACCTCTTCCAGCCAATCAGATCAGGTCCCGGAAATTAGAGTAAAACTCTCCAGTCCCCCTGAGCCTATCCAGCAAAGTTTTGTCTCTAGCCAATCAGGTCCATCTTCAATTGTCAGGTGATTACTTTCATTGCAATCCATTCCCTTCTAGCAAAGCAAGGGGGACTTCCAGTCCCCTGCTTGTCTATTTTCCAATATATTAAAAGTTTGGAGTCCTTTGCAACTTATTTTAATTGTTATTGCTGTTTGGGACCCAGTTTTGTGTTCTTGTAGCCTAAGATTAAAGTGTTAGTTGCTGTTCAAAGCTTACCTTGTGCCAGCCGGTTTTGAACCTGGCTTCTCTTCTGGGCTCCTACACTAGTGTTAATTTACCTAGTTGTTGTCTTCTCTGCTTTTGCTTTCAAAAACAGAGCTTGAACTTCAAATTTTCAATTGATTTTCTTTATAATCTCTATTATTATTTTGAATTTCCTCTTAAAATTGTTGTTTTTGAACCCACTTTTGCTTGCCGTTACAACTAAGGCTTCCAAAACCATAGTAAAGCTGTTTAAACCCGCTCTGCTGCTCTTTTGCTATATTCTGCTAAGACTACCCTGCCTGCATTTTTCCCATCGTTTTTTATCAAAAAATCATACCAACCTGCTCCAAATTTCATGGAGAATATTCCTATGATATTCCCAGCTCTTAAATTTGTGGTGTTTTCCCCTGGCTCTGTTCTTGCTGCTTCTGTGGTCCACCTCCCCTGATTTGTGGGGGAAAATCTCTTTGTCTGCCCAGATTGTGGGTAGAGACCCTTCTAGTCTCTGGGACCTCTCCAGCAGTCTTCTCTTTTCTGGAGAGACTGTGGTCAAGAGCCTGACGTGTGATGACTTGGACTTAGACACTGTGGATCATACTTCACCTGTTTCTGAAGAAGCTGTGCCTCCCATGCCTCCCCTCCCCAGTGTGGTCCAGAGCCATTCAGTACCCCTTGGGTCCTCCAAGGTGTCCTTTCCTGCTCCAACTAGCACCCCTTGGTTGCTCACCGGCCTGATATTGATGGACTTGAACGCCTACTTCCCTCAGTTGTCCCCTGTGTCCTCCCTGTGGTCCCCCCTCCAAGCAGCTATCCCAGTTCTTCACTGGATGGCATCCTGGTGGTTTGTTTCACCGGGATGGGAGCCAAACTTAGTTAGTTTAGCCCCCCTCTCTCATATAATAGACAAGCCCATTTCTTCTGCCTTTGTAGCCTTTTGCTACTGGGTGTGGAGCTTACTTCTTGCCCTCATCTGAGCCAGCTTGGGATCCCTCCTTGCTGGATTCCTCTTGGTGTGGGCTGTGTGGTCACTTCTGTTCTCCTTCAAGTTGTGTCTCACTGAGAAGTCAGCCTCTTCCTCCACAGCTTCCTCGGCCGCATTAGCAGTGAATATTACCCTGGTGTCACCCTGCACCCCCCCCTCTGTGGCTGTCCGTGAGAAGGTTCTCAATGCTCTTGGGGAGCTGCAGCTCCGCCTCTCTGCGGACTCAGCCTCTGCAGACACTCCCATCTCTGATGCGCAGAGATCAGTGGCTTTATTGGATGCACTTGATGGAGACACCTGCCTCTGGGTGCGCACTCTCCTCTGCCAAAGCCAGGAACTTAGGGATACCTCCTCCCTCCTTACACTGGTCTCCTCAGCAGTGGCTGCCCCGGGTTTCAAGGCCTCAGTTATATTTGAGACTCTTTGTTCCAAAGGCCTTGCCCCTGACCTCGCCTCCCATGTTGAGTGCTTTGCAGTGAAGGCTCCCTGGATCTCCATACCAAGATGGCAGTGACCATGTTCCACAACTCCTTGGACACTGTTTCAGCTGACAAGAGTGTGTGGGATTTGCCTCCTACCTCCCTTAAGAAGGCATTTGCGTTTACCTGCAAGATTGGAGCTAAGCCAGCCTACCAGCCCAAGTTGAGTGTTCTGGCCCACCTTCATGTTTCTAAGCCCCCACAGCCAAGCCCCCCAAGACGCCCGCCATCAATGTGATGTGCCGTCCCCACCAGGCCCCCAACTGGCCCACCTCCACTGGATCCCTCCTGGTCTTTGCAGCTTTGGCTGCCATCCCTGAGGTTTCCTCCTGTGATACTGCTGCATCCATTCTGACCCTGAAGAATAAAGAAGATCTTTCTTATTTCCTTTTTACTGTGACCTTTTATACCAAATACCGCCAAGCTAAGGCTACGGTTTTGGTAGATACAGGTGCTGCAGGCAACTTTATGGACCTGGCACTGGCCCAGCCCTTGGGTTTGTCCTTGCTCCCTCCCCAGAGTCTGATTGCTGCTAGCCAGGTACTGGTTCTCAGTTACCCCCTCACTAACCCACTTAGTTACTGTACAGGCCCCCACATGTTTGTGAGTGAATTCTCTGCTGTGGAGGAACTCCTGTATTCTGTAATTGTGGGTGTGGGGTGGTGGCGGCGCCACTTGGTGCAGATTGACTGTCTCACCAACAAGCTTCACTTCTTGTTTGACGGGTGCCCAGGTTCCTTCCCCCTCCTTCCCTTGGGGTGGGAACAACCTGAGTCATGCTTATCTCTTGCGGCAACCCCAGTCTCCCCTCCCAAGCCCTTTGCCCTTCCGCCATCCTTGCTCCTTTCAAGGACGCCTTTGACGCTACCCTTTCCTGCGCCCTCCCTTCACACTCTTGCCACAATTTGACCTTTAAGACAACAGTTGACCTTGTAAAGATTGACGCCCCAATGTACACTCTTAGTGAACTGGAGGACAAGGTGTTAGGCGCGTGGTTGGATTACATGCTGGCAAAAGGGTGGATAGTCAAGAAGGCTTCCTCAGTGAGCTCCCCAGTGGTTTTTGTTAAGAAATCTGATGGCTCACTTTGGCTATGCGTTGATTATACCCTTCTCAACAATTTCATTGTCCTGGACTGCTACCCCCTCCCCTTGGAAGCCTTCATTGCTCAGTCCATTGCAAAGACTTGTGTCTTTTCAAAGCTAGATCTTGTTAATGCTTTTAACCAGGTTTGGTGGCGGAGGGGGACAAATGGCTTACAGCCATCAAAACTTAGCATGGCTGCTTCCAATTCAAGGTCATGCCTTTTGGCTTGAAGAATGCTCCCGCAATCTTCCAGCAAGTCATTGAGGATGCCTTAGGAGATCTCTGCTTTTCCTGAGCTGTGGTGTACATTGATGACATCCTAATCCACTCCCCACTCCTGAGAAGCACTCTTAGGACCTGGTGGTTGTGGTGGCGGCCATCCACAAGACGCAGCTATTCATCAAGCCCTGCAATTACAAGTTCCTCAAGTCCAAATTTAACTTTTTGGGCAACTTGATCCTGAAGGACGGCCACACAGTCTCCCCTGACAAGGCCAAGGCCCTTTGGGAATGGGCTACCCCACGGAACCAGAAGAAGTTACGCTGCTTTCTGGGTACAGTAATCTTCCTCAAGAAGTTCTCTCCTGCCATCTCTGAGCTGGCTGGCAAGAATGCCTCCTTTGTGTGGACTCCAGCATGCCAGGAGTCCTTTGAGACCAGCAAGCAGGTTTTTGTCTCCACCCCAGTGCTATTCCATGCCAACACAAGCAAACAGTTCATTGTAGCTTGCAATGCCTCTAACATGGCTGCTGGGGCGGTTCTTCTTCAAGAACCAATGGTCAGGAGCTCCCAGTTGCTTACTTCTCCAGGAAGTTTGCCCCCAACAAGTGATCCTGGGTGGTGTTTGACAAGGAGCTGCAAGCTGTGGTGGATGCCATCACTCATTGGCACCATCATTTGAAGGGCGCTCAACACAAGTTTGTGGTTTGCACAGACCACAAAGCCCTCTGTTATTTCTGCAAGCCCCAGAAGCTACTCCCTTGCCAGGCACGTGTCATGCAGACTCTCTCAGGTTACAAATTAAAGTAAAAGTTTTTGAAAGGAGAAATAAACATCCTCCCTGACCTGCTAAGTCAAAACCCTGCAATATACCCAGTGAGGGGCAATGAGGACCCTCAGGTTACTGTCATCCTGGAATCCTTGATCCTCCCAGACTCTGCCTCTCCTCTCCCTCAAACCCCACCCACACCTCCAGCTGCCTCCCCACAGCTTCTGGTCCTTGCCCCTGCCATCTCTTCTGAGTTAGACCCCCCACTGGCTCTCCCTGGTATGCTCCTGCATGACATTCTGGTGGCCTAGCACTCCTCTCCGGACAGCCAGGCCATCTGTGCAAAGCTATCACCCAACTCTGCTTCTAATGGTCCCTATACTCTTAAGGATAGGATACTTTACCAAAACAACAAAGTATGGGTTCCAAAGGACTTGCGGCCGCGTGTCATGACAGAACATCATGATCCTCCTCTGTTTGGTCATCCTGGCACCAAGAAGCTGCTTGAGCTCATCAGGCGTACTTACAGCTGGGTTGGGATAACTAAGGCAGTAGGTCCCTGGATTAAGAAGTGTGTTACTTGTGCTTGCTCCAAACTGGATTTTTCAGGGAACAATGGTCTTCTCCACCCCCTATAGCAGTCTCAGGGTCTGTGGTTGTCCATCTCAGTTGACTTTGTAGTGGCCCTTCCCTTGTTGGGAGGCTTTGACTTGTTGTAACTGTGCTGTTTTAGCAGAGTTACACGGGGAAAAATATTTAGAAGATAGATAATAATCTTTATTGTGAGATAGTGATTATATAGCTATTGTGAATTAATGAATAGCAGGAACATGATTGGTTATCACACAGCTGGATGGAAGAGGGGGTGGCTTGATCCTGATAATGAGTCAAGCGCCAAATCAAGATATCCACCGTGAAGGATCATCATCTGTTCAAGTTGATAGATTTGGTAATTTGAGTTGACTTCCTAGTCTGGATTTGAGTGACCGGGTAATTGGATTGCGGGTCACAACCCCGCTTGGTTGGAACCTTGTTGGCAGGTTGAGCCTGCGGTTTTGACACCCCCCGGCTGAAGGTTGGCCTCTTCTGGAGGCAGGTTGTCAGGGAGGTTGTTGGGAGCCCGGGCGACATATTGAACCAGTTGTTGCTCGGTGGCAGGCAGGGCGGTTTCTTGTTGTTTCTGTCTTGCTTTGCAGGGTTGTAGGCGGTTGTGGTGAAAGGTCTTGTCCTGCTTGCGTTTCACAAGCCCTTGCACAAGGTTAGTGTTATTGTTGTTTACCTTTAGAATGATTGCTGGCCCTACTTTTTTGGGTTGTAGTTTGCTTTTGTCAACATTCATGACCCAGACTTTGTCCCCAACTTTGTGTCTTTGACAGATGGGGATGAAGGTCTTTTGTAAGTGTTCCTTTTCTTTGGCTGCTTATTTGCTGTTGGCCTCTATTACTTGAGGATCTGAGCAAGGGGGGACTTGACTTGGAATTTCCAGTTTGGGTCCTATTAATGCTTGAATGATATTTGGCTGTGTGCTGTATACCAACTCAAAAGGGCTTTTTCCGGTGGATCTGTACGCTTGGGTTTGGCACACAAGTAGTGCAGTCAATAGCTGCTTATACCAGTCTTCAGGTCTTCCAGCGGTGAGTTTGGCTAGGGCTTGCACGAGGCTACCATTAAGCCGCTCTACACGTCCATTGGCCTGTGGATGGTATGGTGTTGTGACGGTGTGTTTGACCCCATTCTTGGTGAGGTACACATTGGTGTCTTTGGAGGTCAATTCTTTGCCCCCATTGGTTATCAGGAGTTCTGGCTTTCCAAACCTGCTGATTATTTCCTTGCCAATGAATTGTCAGACGTTGTTACCGGTGTGTGATTTCACCGCTTGGGCTACTGGTCACCTTGTTGCAAAATTGATAGCTGTGATGATGTATTTTTTGTTGTTGTGTTTTCCTGGTATGGGGCCCACAATGTCAAGAGCCCATACCTTGAACGGTAGTTGGGTTTGAATGGGGAGTACAGACTTAGGCAGGGTTTTGCTTTTGGCAAACTTTTTGCAGACCTTGCACTGTTCTAGCACTTCCTGGACATTGAAGTATAAGGTTTGCCACCAGGCTTTATGTTTTAAGAATTCATATAGATTTGGGCTCTTGGTATGTCCAAGATCTCTGTGGTAGCAAAGAATGGTATTGACTCGTTGATGTGTGGGAATGTAGGGGATGGTCGTGCCATCTGACATCTTTCTGTGAAGAGTCCCGTATACTTCAGCAAAGAGGTGCTCATTCTTGATGACCTTTTCTTTGATGATATTGGTTGTGCCTGCGGGGAACCCTTTGTCTTTTGTACGGAGCACTAGGAGAGGCCAGTCTGGGTTGAGCCCATTCTCTTCCCTAGAGACGCAGACATACAGGCGGGACAGGGCGCCTGCCATGGCGAGTTTGGCCCCAGGCTTATATTGGATGAGCATGTTAAACCTTTCTAAGATTTTCATCCACCACGCTTGGCAACGTAACAGGTTTGCTTGTGTCTTGAAATAGATGAGCAACTTATGGTTGGTTAGTGCTATGAATTCTTCCTGCTGTTCCACGTAACAGCGCCATTTGACTAGGCAGTGTACGATGGCCAACAGTTCTTTGTTGTGGATTGGGTATCAACACTTGCCATCCGTCAGTTTGCGCAACTTGTAGGCTACTGGCAGGAAGTCACCATCATTATTCTTAATTCATAGTACTCCCACAATGGATGCATCTGAAGCGTTGGATTCCATCTGGTATTCTCTGTCTTGTTTGGGATATTGCAAGATGGGTGCTGTTGTGAGCTTTATCTTGAGACGTCTGAAACAGAGGTCACGTTGGGGGGTCCATACAAACTTGGACTTGGCGCCTGTTATGGCAGACAAGAGGGCAGCCAAGACGCCACAGTTGGGTATGAAGCGTTGTACATAGGCCATCATTCCCAAGAAGGTGCAGAGTTCTGATTTGTCCTTGGGAGGTGGCATTTTGCAGATGGCTTGTATCTTCTGGCTGTTGGGTTTGATGCCGTCTTTTGAGACTATATGTCCCAAGAAGGGTAGTTGCTCTTGGAAGAACTGACATTTGGAGGGTTTGGCCAACAGTTTGTGTTGTGCCAGGGTTGCAAAGACTTCCTCCAGGTCTTTGTGGTGCTGTTCCACCAAGGGGCTGTAGTCAATAATTTTGCCCAGGTACACTAGTGCGTGTTTGCCTATGTGCAGAGCAAACACTTTGTTCATGAAGGTCACAAAGGTGGAAGGGGCGTTTTTCATGCCAAAGTTGAGCACCACACACTTGTAGGAGCCGTATTTAGTGCAGAAGGCTGTTTTGGGAATGTCTTCCTCCTAATTACAAATCTGGTTGTAGCCTGCAGTTAGGTCAAACTTGGAGAAGACTGTGGCTCCTCCCAAGGCATCAAAGAGATTTTTGATTAGTGGTAATGGGTAACAATTCTTAATGGTGACTTTATTTAAGGCACAATAGTCTGTGACCAGGCGTAAGGTACTGTCCTTTTTAGCCAAAAAGGATACGGCAGCCCCAAAGGGAGACTGTGAGGGGCGGATAAGTCCTTTTTCCAGTGCCTCCTTGAGATAGGCGCGCAGGGCGTCATCCTTGTTTGGGGTAAACCTGTAAATGGGGCGTGCCTTGGGTACAGCCCCCTTGAGTTGGATTGAGTGCTGGATGTGTTTCTCAGGGGGTAGCCCAGGTAACGCCTCCTTGAAGATTTCTGGGTGACGGTCCACAATGTTGCAATCTTGCGGTGTGGAGGTGTCTTGATGATCCTTGAAGTGTATGATTTCATACTGGCAGGAGTCCCAGTTTATAGCTTTCAGGTTTTCCTTCTCATCTTAGGTCTCTGTGATGCGTACAAAGAAGTGTCGTCTTGTAGGAGTTGGTCTACAGAGTCTTGGTAGATTTGGTGGTTGACACCTTCACGCTTGATGGTCAATACTGAGGTTGCCCAGTCCACCTGGAGTTTTTTTTTCTGTAACTAGTCTAGTACCAGTACAATGTCAAACTTGGGGAAGTCAATGATGGGACCTTGGATGGTGGAGTGGAGGTTCTCAATCATGACGGAGAAGCAAGCAGTTTCCTTTGTCACAGCAATGTGATGTTCAACATCCAGGACCACGTTTTTAATCTGTAAAGGATTAGTGGCCAGCTTGAATTTATCTGCAAAGCTGCTGTTGACTAGGGTTCAATCTGCGCCCAAGTCCAAGAGTGCTGAGCCTGTGTAACTGCAAAAACGGAAAGGAAAAGACATCAATTTATTGGGATGTCTGGCAATGGTATACTGTCCGGGTCTTCCAAGGGCACTTGGATCATTGGGCATTGGCCCACGTCCTTGGGTTGGTATTCATTGTTGGGTGAGTCAGTAGTTGTGTGGGGAGAGCTTGGCTTGCTTAGTGCTCTCCCCGGGCTTTTCCCTCTTTTTGGTTGCCTTGGATGGCAGTGACACAGAAATGGGTACAATTTGATTGGCCGTTATTTCCATTCCCATTCAAACCCATGGGCTTGTGGTTGTTATTATTGCTGTTGCCTCCAGGAGGTGATCAAGAGGAGCGCCCACTTGGATGGGAGTCCTTGGGTCTTTCTTGTTTCCCAGTCTGTGCCTTGTGCAGAGTGTTGGATGTTTGCTCCGCTTTTTCTGCTTCACAGTACAGGGTCTGCAGGTTGGTTACTTGTTCCAGGTTCATGTGCCTCATCACGTGCAACTTGAGAGCGTCATAGTACATGAGGTGTGTTGCAGGGGTGTCAAAGGCCATATTGGATGGGGCACAGAGACGGAGTTCCTTGTAGGTGCAAGTGAGTTCCTTCACAGTGCCTGTCTGGGTTAGGTTCTTTACTTGGCGTATGATCATGAGAGCTGTATCCTTAAGTACAAATCTTGCCAAGAAGTCATGTTTGAAGGTGTCCCAGTTCTTTTCAGTGTGCTCTTTGTGCCACTTGTTGCACCAGGTGTCAGCGTCATGGGTCAGACAAATGGAAATCTCCACAATCTAAAACCGCTGTGGGCATTCCATCTGAGCCAGCTTGCTTTGGGCGGACTGGACCCATGCAGCAGCATTGCCGTTGTTGGCCCCTGTAAAGGGCTCCAAGGCGGCACTGCAAAGTCTTTGTGAAGCATAGGCAGGCATGGTGGGTTTGTCAGCTGGTTGTGGCATCAAGGAAGGCGCCTGAAAGAACCCTTGGGCGGACAGGGCATTGAAGGCAGGTAGCGGGATCACCGTGTTTTGGTAGAGAACAAAGCCATCAGGTATCTTGGTACCAGGAGTATACAGCGTCCAGTTGGGCAGGAGGCCAGACATAATTCTGTTGAGGATTTGTTGGCCGCAGCGTGTGCGGGCAACAGGCGGAATTTTTCAAGATAAGGTAGGATGGAGAGCCTACCTGTGCTACAATGTTGTAACTGTGCTGTTTTAGCAGAGTTACACGGGGAAATATATTTAGAAGATAGATAATAATATTTATTGTGAGATAGTGATTATATAGCTATTGTGAATCAATGGATAGCAGGAACATGATTTGTGATCACACGGCTGGATGAAAGAGGGGGTGGCTTGATCCTGATAATGAGTCAAGCGCCAAATTGAGATATCCACCGTGAAGGATCATTATCTGTTCAAGTTGATAGATTTGGTAATTTGAGTTGACTTCCTAGTCTGGCTTCAAATGACCGGGTAATCAGATTGTAGGTCACAAACCCACTTGGTTGGAACCTTGTTGGCGGGTCAAGCCTGCGGTTTTGACAGACTCCATCATGGTGGTAGTTGATTGTTTCACCAAATATTCAGTCCTCATTCTATGTCTAACCACCCTGGACTCAGTAGGGATGGCAAACCTGTTTTTGAAACACATCTTCTCTAACTTTGGCTTACCCCAGGAGATCATCAGCAACTGAGGTCCCCAGTTCACATTTGTGTTCTGGGAATCCTTGCTGGGCATTCTGAACATTAAGCCATGCAGGTCTACCTCCTTTCATCCCCAGTCAGATGGGCAAACAGAAAGAGTCAACTAAACCATGGAGCAGTATCTGCGCTGCTACGCAAATGCCTCCATGGACTCCTGGTCTGAAGATCTCCCATTGGCCCAGTTTGCTTACAACAACATTGTGCATGCCTCCACAGGGGTGTCTCCATTCCAGGCTACTCTGGGGTTCTCCTCAGCGTTTGTGATAGGTCCCTTGCTCCAGGAAAGCGTACCAGCTGCTGCAGACATGGCGGTCACCTCAAGGCCATCCACCTCAAAGTCCAAAACACCCTAACCAAGTCCATTGAGGCGTACAAGAAAGCAGCAGACAAGAATAGCAGCCTGCTCCCCAGTACCTAGTGGGTTTGCTTGTGATGTTGGATGCCACCAATATCTTAATGAAAGTCCCCTCAAAGAAGTTTGCTCCAAAGAGACTGGGTTCCTTCAAGGTTCTGGAGGACAAGGGCAACAGCGCTTTTGTGTTGGATCTCCCCCCTCCTATTGGATCCACAGTACCTTCAACACCTGCTGTCTGTCTCCTTTTGAGGGGGACCTCCCCAGCACCCCTGACCCCACCTTAGTGGATGAATCTCCCAAGTATGAGATAGAAGCCATAGTAGCCTCACGTAGGATTTGCAAGTCTCTTCAATATTGTGTATCTTGGAAAGGATATCCCTCTTACGGCAACAGTTGGGTAAGCTCCTTAGACTGCGGAAATTGCTGGGATCTGGTACAAGAGTTTCATAAGAACAATATGTAAAGCCTCAGAAAATGAGGAGTATTTTAGCAAGGTAGGGTACCAAGTTGGCAGCTTGGAACTTGTAAGCGCCGTCACAATGGGATAGACCGTCATCATCCATCTAAAGATCTTGGCGTGTAAATTAAATCTTCTGAAATTACCGGCAAAGTACGTAAGCACATAGAATACAAAGGTGTATATTGCTACGTGCTGGGTGGAGCGGGGCAACACCAGCGTGGGCCAGGAGTACATCTCAGAGGAGTTAAGCTGTGCGGGCTCTTCATAGAAGTACTCGTGGGGTGGTTCATTGTATGGCCCATGCTGGTGGGTGTGTTGATGGCCCCCAATCCCAAGGCAAGCTGTGAGGACAGCTGAGAAGATCAAGTGGTTCATCTTCTGGTCCTGGGAAAGGGCAGACAAAGATTAGTGTCTTAACTTTCTGTAGAGTAAAAGTTCTGGTTTTGATTTATGTGATACTATTGAGGGGTAATTTCACTCAATGATAGCACAAACTACCATCAAGTGATTGAGATTTATCATATACTATCATCCTTAGTGGGGCATGAATAGTACAAAGCATTGGATAGGGGACCCCAAACTCTTGGTGTTGTCTGGGATTCCCATTTGTGATTAGGATGGGAGTGGCTTGCCAGGCAATGAATTTTTATCCTTGGCATTGCATGGAATTGGAGCATCTTCAGGCACATTTATGCATTTCAATTCAACCTTTGCAGTTGATGCATTACTTGTAATGCTGGGCTGCTTGTCAACCCCTCCAAATTTGGGCAGCAGTTCCTCCTCCATTTGGGTTTGGGGAAATTACCTTTTTGGGTTTCCCTTTTTGGAAATTTCCCCATTTGGGGGACTGGCTGGCGGCCAGCTGCGCGGCCCGCAGACAGGGTATAAAACCCATCCAAATCAAAAAATGTATTTTTAATTTGTTTTTCTTGCCTCGGCTTCCCGTGGCAGTTTCCCCAATAAGGGGGAACTGCTGCCATTTTTTATTCTGCTTTTTATCATCAATTGTATACAAAATATTATTCTGAGCCACAGTGCTGTCAGGAATATTCCTGAAACAACCCCACAGCACATGGTCCCCCTAAGTCTCTTCTGGTGCTCAAGGTTCCCAAAGCGCACAAGAACTTCTTGGTAGCCACGCTCCCCCAGGGAGGGATCTGGCCCCAGGAAAAAGGAAAGGGTAATGTAAATTCACTGCCACCCCTGGCATTGGATTGTAAATCTTCCCCTGCTGCACCAAGAAAGGCCCAAAAATGTCAGCCAAACCCCTCCATTCTTTAGGGGATTTAGCACACACAGTTGATGAGAGGTTTGTGCTAGCCTACCCTGCAGATTTCTCGCCCTTGGTTGCTCTCCCCTAGGAAGAAACATTGGTCAATTTAGACTACCTACTAGCCTGATGTCGTCCATTTTTAAAAACCATCAGAGCTGACCAATCAAAGGTCGCCACATTGACGCTTGACAACTCAGTTGACTCCCAAATGCCTGGCACCTCTTCCAGACAATCAGATCAGGTCCTGGAAATTAGAGTAAAACTCTCCAGTCCCCCTGAGCCTATCCAGCAAAGTTTTGTCTCTAGCCAATCAGGTCCAGCTTCAATTGTCAGGTGATCACTTTCATTGCAATCCATTCCCTTCTAGCAAAGCAAGGGGACTTCCAGTCCCCTGCTTGTCTATTTTCCAATATATTAAAAGTTTGGAGTCCTTTGCAACTTATTTTAATTGTTATTGCTGTTTGGGACCCAGTTTTGTGTTCTTGTAGCCTAAGATTAAAGTGTTAGTTGCTGTTCAAAGCTTACCTTGTGCCAGCTGGTTTTGAACCCAGCTTCTCTTCTGGGCTCCTACACTAGTGTAAATTTACCTAGTTGTTGTCTTCTCTGCTTTTGCTTTCAAAAACAAAGCTTGAACTTCAAATTTTCAATTGATTTTCTTTATAATCTCTATTATTATTTTGAATTTCCTCTTAAAATTGTTGTTTTTGAACCCGCTTTTGCTTGCCGTTACAACCAAGGCTTCCAAAACCATAGTAAAGCTGTTTAAACCCGCTCTGCTGCTCTTTTGCTATATTCTTCTAAGACTACCCTGCCTGCACTTTTCCCACTGTTTTTGTCAAAAAATCATACCAACCTGATCCAAATTTTGTGTAGAATATTCCTATGATACTCCCAGCTCTTAAATTTGTGGTGTTTTCCCTGGCTCTGTTCTTGCAGCTTCTGTGGTCCAACTCCCCTGATTTGTGGGGGAAAATCTCTTTGTCTGCCCAGCTTGTGGGTAGAGACCCTTCTAGTCTCTGGGACCTCCCCAGCGGTCTTCTCTTTTCTGAAGAGGCTGTGGTCAAGAGCCTGACGTGTGATGACTTGGACTTAGACACTGTGGATCATACTTCACCTGTTTCTGAAGAAGCTGTGCCTCCCATGCCTCCCCTCCCCAGCGTGGTCTAGAGCCATTCAGTACCCCTTGGGTCCTCCAAGGGGTCCTCTCCTGCTCTAACCTGCACCCCTTGGTTGCTCACCGGCCTGATATTGATGGGCTTGAACGCCTACTTCCCTCAGTTGTCCCCTGTGTCCTCTCTGTGGTCCCCCCCTCTGAGCAGCTGTCTCAGTTCTTCACTGGATGGCATCCTGTTGGTTTGTTTCACCAGGATGGGAGCCAAGCTTAGTTAGTTTAGCCCCCCCCTCTCTCATAAAACCCTTGGGAAATTGCAAAAGTGTGCAATCACTTTCTTGTATTATCATTTCATGATGGTATTGAAATGCAATTTAGCTAGTGGGTTCAATTCCTGGGTTTTGCAGCCTGTGTGACTTGAAAATACCTGGCTATTAAGGATTGTTGATGGGTATTTCTGTAGCAGTAGGAGTGATTTCTAAAGGCTTCCATTCCTGTGGTGTTGTTGTTGAAATTTTTACTGGCATGTTGTCATGGCATTTATGGGCCCTGACAATCCATCTACTTTTTCAAACTTCTAAAGTGGCCTCCTATCCTATTTAATGAGACAACTAAAATTACATAACTGCCCTAACTTCAGGAAACCTTCCTGGAAGGATAACCTGCCACCCAGAAATGTCTGGCTTCTTTCTGAAATGCAATAATATTTGTCACACTATCAACTTGCATCAAATAACCCAATAAACAACTCAGGAACAGAACTCATAACCTTCTAAGATAATAGGTTAAATACTCCAAATTAAGGTAGCCACACAGTGTTAGGTACATCCAGATTAAAATCCAGACTGGGAACAGAAGAGCAACACAAGAAAATATTCAACACAACACATAACACTTCTCCAGGTGCTAAAATGCCTCTCATCAGTCACAGATTAACATCTAGGTTGACACCAAAAGAACAAAAACCTTTGAGAACAATTTATATCATAGACATACCAGAGTAAATAATTCCTGAAGATAAAACTTAAAAAATCTAGTCAGTTAGTTAGTTATCTAGGTTAACTCCACAAAAGCTCAAATACAGATTCATCACTAAAACAGGACCCAGAACAGAATTTTCTTCTGCTGCTGGAAGTTTAACACCAAATATAGTAAATACCTAGTCAAGTTCTGTACTCAATAAAATAGAGGCTGAAAATTCAATAGTTAATTTCTAATTTGGAACTTGAATCACCTTTATAGTTGTTAAAACCAGGCTACACTGTCAGCCTGGGGCATCACAGAGCAAAATGACTATCAAATTCAACTATGAAACTAACAAAAAAGTTATCCAAAATTTGGGATTTTACCTAAAAAGAAGCTTCAAAGGACCAGGAGACTCCAAAACCAGTTCTGAGCTTAAGTTATACTTAAAAAAACATTAGAAACTAGTGGAAAACACTGAATCCAATAAATATTGCAATGTCCATCCTGAGCTTATATGGCCTCAAATTAAGACAAGAACAAATTAAAGACCAAACTCTAGACTCCCAATTTCAGAAATAAGAAGACATCAACAAAAAGCTAGACCAAGAGTTAAACATGACTTTCAATGATCAAGAACATGAGTCTAGGATCTCTCCAAAACCAAATGACACTACTGTAAATTCAGAACCTGAACGTAAAATGTGGGATTGTCAAATCCTTGGTCCAAATTTTGAATCACTTTTGCGGGATAGCCTTTTTTTAATTAAATTGATTTTTTGAGTATTTTTTTGAATTTTTAAAAATGCGGGAACTCATAGACACTTTACAAAGTTCAAGTTAAACTGCATATTTCCAATGGACAAAATGAATTAACTGGAATCATATTTGAAGCGTTCAAATCTATCAACCATTTTCATTAAGTTTACTATGTTTTTTGGAATTGCGGGATTGTCAAATCCAAAAACCAAATTCCAAATCACTTTTGAATGCCACTAGTAAACTCAAATAATAATTGCAGGAACTTTAATACAAATTTAATGTACAGTAAGTAACTAGGACAAATCAACCCAAATCAAGAAGCTCCACTCTGGATAAAATCAAATGAAAAATCCGATCTCAACAGCCATGTTTAGACATGAAATTAATTGAAATGAAAAATTGTCTAAACTGGAAATGATGCAATATTCTGCACTGTAAATCACTAATATAGCGACCATAAAACCATATAATGATATATGAGCTACCCTCCTGATGACGCAGAAATTTTTTAAAAGTTTTTTGGCCCCCAGCGTAGCCAGGGGCCATAAAACTTTGTTTCAAGGAAGAAAGGAGAGGAAAAGATAAACCATTAGTTTACTAACTAAGTATTCATGTATTGCTACTAAGGATACTTGATTACAGTAGATTTTAAAAAATGCTAATAATAAAGTAGAGTTATATATTACAATCTATCTTATCATGTTGTATTTCCTTTGGTGTGTTGATAATGTGCTTGCAATTAATTGAACAGTTTCACCTCCAGTTGCCTTGGTGATAGGAAATCAAGCCGCCTCCCTGAGACCAACTGGTCTCAGGGAAGCAATTTGATTTCCTATTGACAAGGAAACTGGGGGTGAAACTATCCAATTAAATGCAGCACATTATCAATAGCAAATGAACTATCAAAACACCAAGGAAAAGACAATGTGATAAAAATAGATTGTAATATATATTCTATTTTATTATTAGTGTTTTAAAAAAATCTATTGTGATCAATCATCTAAATTTTAGCTGTCCTAAAATGAAATAGGGTGAGTTTCAAGAATGTCTATGATTCCTAAAAGAATTAGCACAAATCCACTCTAGATCCTTTAACATCCTTTTTGAGACACCCATAAATTATATTTATTTCAAATTCCTTGCAATTATGATTTGAAACTTGGTTCTTGGATTTGGCAATCCTGCAATTTCAGATTTGTTAATTTTTACATGATGTCTATGATTTGTTTGACATACAGGAAATACCAAATTGTACATTGGAATCCTGCATTTCTGATTCATGTATCCTGCATTTGTTTGCTGAGTTTTGTCTTTTGTTAGTTGAGTTATCTGCTCAAGAGATTCAAAATTTGCCAATTTAAATAAACCAAAAAAAAGTCAAATTAAATGATTAATTTTATTAAATATTTTAATTATCACTCAGCTGAGTTGCCCGCAAAAGTGATTCAAAATTTGGACCAAGGATTTGACAATACCACATTTTTACGTTCAGGTTCTGAATTTACAGTACCTTTTAGTATACATGAGGGGCTCTTTTGAATGCTCCAACCCTATTTCCAAGTTCACACAGCTAATAATGATAGTGCAACCTGTAACCTTTCAACGCACAGTTGTCTCGTTCAGTCAAGTATCCCATTTTCTTTTTAAAAAACCATGATGTATGAGTTTTTGTCACAAATGACATTTTAATTCCCATTTTAAAGTAAACCCAGGATCAAGAATTGAGCCCAGAACTTCACATTCTTCAGCTTTCCTACTTTCCTGTGTTTTTGGGATCAAATCTGAGAGTTATTTGATCAGGATCCTGAAAAATAAAGAAGTTTCATCAAAGCCTAGAAGAATCAAAGACAATACTGCATCACCTGAATTCTGCTCCTACACTGAAGCAGCTTTGTCTTAAATCAAAAATAAAATCTGCTACAGTAGTTTTAAGAGCTATGGTGATTGTCAAAAAGAGACAAACTTCTATTGACCATGCTTACTGGGAAACCTAAACTACAAAATTTGAACCCTGACACCCCGCAGGCTGCCAGCCTGCAGGACCAGCCGCCTGGCTGCCTGCAGATTTTCAGGTAGGAACCAGAACAGGATTTAACTTCAGAAAATCTTTTAAAGCTTGACAAGTTAAAATCACCTACATCAACACTCCCCACGTTAAATGTTCCTGTTAACTCAACCAATCAGCGGGCGTGCCAAGCCATAGATCCCAAAATAACTCAGGCCACCACAGAAGAGGAAACAAAGAAACTTCCTACAGAGTGTGAGCTGCCCAGAGATGACCAACCCCACAACCCAACAAGGGAATTTGAGTATTCTCAGTTTGAACCAGCCAAGTAATTAACTCCCACAATGGATGCCACCAAGGACTGGAAACCTCGGGTAGACGGTAACACCTGGGCCAAAGAAATTTGTAAAAGTTTACCCATGACAGATGGGCATACTTATACCCTAGACCGCCAGGAAGTTGCCTATTGTCATTCTTGCAATAAAGTGACATGAACCTTTGATTCAACCAGGTTATTGCATATTTGATTTTAGTTATATTTCATTTGCATTCTACCTCCTGCGGTTCCGTACCTCACACCCACCAACCCAATAAACTGCAGACCAGCTGCCCAAATTCTATTGTCCACCAGGAGTTCCCTTTGGCCCGGTACATTTCACTGATTACCCACCCAATCCTGCGTATTTGGAGTTCACCCTAGAGGAAATACTAATCTACAACCCTGAGGCAAGAACTAGAGAGACCGAGACTGTTTACAGGGAAGGCCACAAAATTCCTATACCTCCCCTGCTATTCTGCAACAAGTACAACCACCTGCCCGCGTATTTGGTCCCAATGACTCTGCCTCTCACCTGCAGCCCAACCGCCTGCAAGAGTCCGTTGCTGCTAATGAATCCACTTCCACTCAGATATTTGGAGTGATCTACATCACTCTTACTGGCTTGATAGATTCTATAGTACCTGCCAGCAGACCTTTGGCTCTCCTGAGCAAATTGTTATCTTATATTGTAAAGTTGGCCCCAATCTTTTAGTGGGTTCTCCCTGCTGGGCCTGCGGGCCGTCCGTCCGCAAGTTCCCAGGAACCCCCCCACAGTCTGGATCCCTGGCAGTGGCAAGCAAAAATATTTCAGATTTAAACAAATTCATCTCAGATTCAAACAAAAAATAACTCAGATGTAAACAAAATTAAAAGGAGCCCAAATCTATTGTGAATAAATATAAATTTGTTTATTTTTAATTTTGTTTAAGTCTGAGTTATTTTTATTTAAATCTGAGCTGAATTTGTTTAAATCTGAAGTATTTTTTCTTGTTGCCATAGATTTTAAAACTACTGCAATATAAGTCAACAGATATTGCCCCCAGCATTGAGGCTAATATGCATTTGTCTGGCTGGCCTAATTTTGAGAATAAGGTTTGTAAACAGGAAGTTTCATGTTCCTATTTCCTAATACCTGTCAATCATAAACCACCAAAACCTGAAGTCTCCCAGTGTAAGACTTGGGAAGCAGATTATGAACAAATAAGGCCTAACTCTCAACCATAATAAAATTTCAGTTTAAGCAATAACAAAAGGGTTGTCACTAAAAATTCCTGGGGGACCAAAAGGGGAAAGAAATTAACTGAACACCAAAAACAACAAATAAAACCAAATGGCCGGAACTACTAACAAATTTCTAATTTTATTAGGTTAGAGAATGATGAAGCAAGGTATTTTACAGCTCTTGCATTCATTTAAGGGAAGGGATATGATGGGGTGAGAGATCAAATGCCACAACCTTTTTACCAATGATATGAGCAAATATGAGTGCATTTCTTAATACAGAAAAATCTTGAAATTTTTTGAATGAACAGAATCAAAAGGAAAACTGGTTCAACTAAAATTGATAAGCCTGCTTTGGATGCAATTACCACTGTTTCTGGATGCTCTTGCACATGATATTTAACCAGGGATGTCTCTTGGGTGAGTTAGATGGGGCATCTTCAGAATAATTCTACAAGTATTAACCTAAGGGCTTTTCTTGGGATTTTTAAGTAACTTTTTGGATAAATATTCAAACACAATTTGGTAGAGATCCCCAAGCATTTGTCAGAAATTGAAGTGGAGGCCTAAGGGAGAGGCGTAACTTTACACCCAATGCCCCCAGTTTCCTGACATCAGAATTCCTGAAGTCTAAATTATTGCTCCTAAAAATGAATCCTGGAAAGCAAGTATAAATACCCCATCAAGTTTAAATGGTGTTATTGTCATTCTGATAATAAAATTGTGATGTACCTTTGGTTCAACCAGGTTTTAACCTATCCAGTTCTTGTTTTATACCATTTTAACAAATTGTAAGCAGGTATTACTGCTCTTTTCCTGCTATCTGCTGAGCCTGAAGACCCCTATACCAAGTTATTTTGTCCTCCTGGTGCTCTCTTTGGCCCTGTGCATTTCACTAGATACCCATTCAACCCAGCTTATTTAGAGTTTAATCTTGAAAACATTCTCCTGGCAGCCCTCTTATAAGAACTAGAGTACATGAACACTTGAACCCTGAGAGCACCTGATACACCATTCAACTTCAATTATTTAGGGACAAGTACAGCTACTTTCCTACCTACCTAGTACCAACAACCCCTCCTGTCACCCCCCAGCCCAACTACCTGCAAGATTATGTTATCACCAATTGGACCACCTCTACTAAACTAGTTGGAGTACTATACATTACTTTTAATGGCTTGATGGACTCTATGGTGCTCACTTCTGGACCTTGATCTATACTTGGGCATTATCTCTCTTATATTATCAATTTGACACCAGTCTGGTGGTGAGCGCTACCCTCTTGATGGTAGCCCAGACCACACCAAAATCCACTATCCCACCCAGAGCCTGGTATCCTGATATATTTGATGAAATTTATAGGGCTAAGGGGAGCACCAGGAGGACAGAACAGCACAGGTTTGGGGGCTTCTTGATCTACAAGAAAGATTTTGGGAGAAGCAGGGCCTGATGATTTGGTCTGAAAGTGGAAGAGAACAAGTATAATATATGGTAAGATTTGGTTGAACCAAAGGTTTATCACTGCTTTATTATTCAATATGATGATGGGGATTGGCTTTCACCTGGAAAGGTATAAATACCATACAGTAGTTTTAGAAGCTATGGTGACAACCAAAAATACCTCAGACTTAAACAAAATGGTTTCATATTTAAACAAAATCCAAGTTGCGCAAGATTCAGGATTCAATTAATTTATAAAATTTCAGTTAATAAATGAACTTTCAAACAAAAAATGAAATTTCACTAGCCCATTATACAAAATTATATCAAACATCAAGTGGTGTAGTTCAAACCACAAACAAAATGAACTGACGCAACAAGTGAAATGGATGGATGCTGTTCTGGAGTATATTATAATCCAATCAGGATTCATATGAGGCACCAACAGAAGGACTAAAACAAAACAAAATTTGGGCAATCTAGAAGTGAGATTCAACAAGCATGAAACAAAATGAAGTCACACAAGATGTGTAGTGTGAGCAGCCTAAAATAGAAATATAACAGTTTAACAGCCAATCAACAGCTATCCAATTTAGGAACAGAGGCGTTTTATTCAATTTCATGGATCCTTATTTGTGTATAATGGTTTTGAGAACCTTCCAAATATGGAATGGTGATTACAATAAAAATAAATAATAAAATTTTAATTTTCTACTTTTAGTGATTTTATCCTAGGTTTTTTACAATGGTTTTTAACAGCAATATCTTTGACGGCACCAACAGCCAAGCCAGCTTCAATGGAGGCGAGCCTCAGGGCGTAGAGGCACCCGTTTACACCCAAGCCTTTGTGGCAGGTAACAAGGAAGCTGACCTATACCTGACCCCCAACCCATATGGCTTTGACTTGTTCAGTAGTCACTTAGTGTCTAACTCTGCCCCTGCTTCTGTACCCACCCCTGCACAAGCTGCCTGTCAACTAACCAATCAGGATGGCAACCTTGATTTGGAACAACTTCCCTCCATCAGCCAACCTTCCCCCTATAGCCAATCAGGCTTCAGCTCCTGCAGCCTAGCGCCCCAAACGCAGAATAATTACTGCTCAAATTCTTCAGGAAATTGTGGCGCTGAACTTGTAGGGTCTATCCTGGGAGCAGATTTCTAGCCAATTGCAATTTACCTGGGCTACTGTCATGCAGGAATTCAATAACTTAATGAATAAGGGGAATCTGATTGGTACAGCCAAGAAGCCCAAGAAGGCCCCCAAGTCACAAATATCTGTGGCATTCCCAATCATGCTTGACCTCCTCCAGTGGGATCCCAAGTTTCCCTTGACCCAGGTCCAGAAGCAGCTTGCGCACCATAACATATGGGTGTCTGAGTGCATGGTGCAGCTCTGGATGTATGGGAAGGTGGCTTCCATATGGGTTCTTACCAATTTTGCCAGCAACCAATGAAATGGCGCTGAGAATTCCCTGTATGACACCACAATCAAATCAACCTTGGTACAATGCCTGACTAGTCTAACTAATAATGTCATGTTCATCTCCTATTACAAGCTATCAATAGCTTTTGATAATTTTGGCAAGCAAGGAAAAGCCGCCGCCAAGAATAGAAGAGAGAAGGTCAAGAAGGGGACTTTCATTGATGCCTTTCTGGCTGTTTCAGCCAAGGGTTCTGTCTATTATTGGACAAACCCAGATTTCACCAATGGCTACAAGTACAGCCACATCCTCAGTGGATTACTCAACTCCTGGGATGGCTCAAATTCCAAGCACCAGGTTTTCTTGATCCACCAGATGAAGGATAGCTCCACTGCCCTTGAGGCCATCCAGCAACACAGGCACCAGGCCTTGGTCTACCTGCCGTCCATGCAGACATCCATTTGGGTGATGTTATCTTCTTCAACATCAGATCCACACCACAGGAGCGCTGCCCTCAGGCTTTTAATGATCTTTATCTTGGGGTCCTCAACCACAATTCTCTCTTTGGGCACCAAATGGTGGCTGACTTGTTTGCCCAAATTGTTTTCCATGTGAACATGGGCAACCAATCATGTAAAGATAATTGCCTGCCACCCTGTGCCACAGCCACCTACCAGCCCATTCAGCCAATGACAGATGAGGAATATAACAAGGGTTATATGGCAGCCATCACGCGCAATCCTCCTACCCCTATCCCCGCCACCCCCACCCCCACCTTCCATCCCCACCCACCAATCCCAGACCCCCCAGGCCAGCACCACCTCTACGTATTCCTTCCCCTGCTATTCTGTCTACTAGGCATCACTCTTCCCCGCCCCAATAAACCCCCTGTTGCCAAACATTTTCTATTTATATTATCTTTATTTTGAATTTCAATTGTTCATGTTCTCTTTGTTTATAGTTGGTTTTATTTTTTATGTTCACCTTATTTCTATAAGATCATATATTTATTATGCCATGTATATAGATCCAGAATACAGTTATTTTTAGCAACCAAACACTGCCCCTTATGAAAATCTTAGCAACAATTTGGTGATCAGCTAAATTTGAATTTGAAAATTATAGGTTAATTGCATTTAGATAAAGTTGTTACTGATCCAAATTCAAAACCTTAATGATAAACTTTAAGCCAATCAGGAGCTGAGTGATAGAGTGAATGTTGTGACATAAAAGTTCATTCAATAATTTTTTGATGCATGTGTGCTAATTAATATGATTGGCTGGTTGTTTTGCTATTATGCGCCATTGCTGCTGTGGCAAGTTGTTGGTGGACTAGTGCACAATCAGCAGCTGGGTTAGCACTAGTCCACCAACAACTTGCCACAGCGGCAATGGCACACAATAGAAAAAGATCCAGCCAATCATATTAATTAGCACATATGCACCAAAGAATTATTGAATGACCCTTTATGTCACAACAATCACTTTATCACTCGGCTCCTGATTGGCTTAAAGTTTATCATTAAGGTTTTGAATTTGGATCAGTAACAACTTTATCTAAATGCAATTAACCTATAATTTTCTAATTCAAATTTAGTTGATTGCCAAATTGTTGTTAATATTATCACAAGGGGCTGTGCAAAGTGCTAAAAATAATATGGCAATTAAGGGACAATGCCGACACAAAGCAAACAAAACATATTGAGTTGAGCGTAAAACATATACACAATGGGTAAAAAATGGGATATTGGAGTAATGTGAAAACAAACAGGGATAAACAAAGAGGCAATTATATCATAATAACACAGAGTTTATTGGGATGAAAGATATAAAAACATATAGAAAGGTTAGTGAAAAATCAATGAGAGAATTGGAGAAGTTGTTGAAGGACCTTGACTCTGCAAGTGCAGAGATCAAAGAAATTGACCGCAAGGTCAAAGCAAAGGTGAAGTCTGCCGTCCTCAAAGGCAAGAAAATTGACAAGGTGTCAGCCAAGGCGCTTATGGCTAAAATACCAGACACCCCTGAGAAGACAATCAAGCACTTACTAAACATTCAGGAGACAGAGGTCAAGGGCCTCCAGTTTAAAGTGTACAATCTTTCTGCATTTTCTGTCTGGGTTGACGACCCTGAAATGTATGCCCACCTGAAACCTGCAAAGCGCGCAAGGAAATAGGATATTGAATTGCTCACTCAAATTCTTGCGCCAAGAATGGCCAAGCCTTCCAAAGCTGCAGGCAAGGAGGAAACCTGCAAAGGTAACCTAAAAAATAAAATTAATAAAATTTCCAAATACTTACCTTTTTTGTTAGAAAACCTTGACGGTGAACTCTGCTGGGCCCTGGTCCCTTTTGTCCCCCCACCTTCTATGCCAACTACACCAATAATGTGGTGAGGCAGCTGTTTCTGTCTCCTCCTGTCTTGCGGGAGCTGGAGGACCGCATCCACAGGTCCTTTCCTATGTTGCAGGAGTATGACAGATCCAGGAAATTCATGCTTGCTTCTTTGCTATTCCAGTCTGACTTTTACGGTTTGATAAATCTTTTATGTAAGCTTTGATGAGCTTGGATTCAGGTACATCTTGAGTGTTAAACTTGTTGCCATCTGGTGATGACTGTATGTTTTTGCTTCCCATAGTCTTAGTTGCAGACCATCTCTTTCTATTCCATTGTAGTCTGTCTTCATTGAAAAGCCAAAAATATAAACATATATAACATTTTTGAGGGAAAGCAACCATTGTCACAATATACATCATCTTTTATTAATTATTATCATGTTTCCATTATATACTAATCCAGTACATTTGGCTTAGAATCCTCCGGTTCTGGAATCACACCCGGATTCCTATCACGTGTCGCGACATAATGACATCATCCAATCCAGTAGATCTTTACTTTCAAAAAGATCTTCAAGTACTCTTTAACCCATAAGAATTGCTCTAATACATTCCAGAATCACCTGATTTTTTCTGTGCAAATGTATTGCTTTGGCTTTCGAAGCATTCTGGACTTCTGGCGCCAAAACCCCGTAGAATATATGCATTTCTGATTCAAGCGACTTTGTTCAACCAAACCACAATTAATCCTGAATGTATAGACAACATTGTCTTTATTTAGTTATTTTTTGCACGATGGTTTTTTGCCTTAAAAACCCATTAAAACACTTTAAAACTCAAACTAGGCACTACTGCAGCGCCCAGAAACTTTCCCAGGCGGCGCCCGGTGTGTGAAAAATTTAATAGCGGCGCCTTGGCGCTTTGAAAATCCATTAGGTGGCGTGGCGGCGCATTTAACCCAATGAATTTGCCAACGCAGTGCTTCTAAACCACAATTTGGGGGTTTACTTTTGGCTAACCTTAACTAAACTTCTTGACATAGTCAAGGCAATTAAAAAATATAATTAAATCCTTATTAATTATATTCCAAGCATATATTAATTAACCTTCCCAGTTAATAAATTGGTTTGAGACACCTAGTCTCATAATCTGAATTGTTTAGATTATTCATTACGGTCCTCAATTAGTACAGCCCAATTGATTCCTGGGTATCAATTAACCTCCATGGTTAATTAGACAATTTGAGATCACCTAGTCTCATAATCTGAATTTTTCAGATTATTTATTATGGCCCTCAATTAGTACAGCCTAATTGATTCCTGGGTAATCCATTACTACACTGTAAAATCTCTCCAAGGCCAATCCTATTGTTTTGAATTTCAACCTATGAAATTCATCACAATTCAACCTCTTTGAAACCACAGCCCAATGTGACTGTAGTACGGTCACAGGGAGGCATTGGCTGAGCTTAAAAATGCTGAGGGGCATCCAAGTGGGAAGTTACTGCCTACAAGGATGCCCAAATAGTCCGCCTGGACCTGGTGGTTCTCAGTGAAGTTTACTGTGTAAACTCCATTAGGCTTGTTTGGGATGTCCTGGCAATGCCCTCATTCAATAATATACCAGAGATGGGCTGGGCACATGCGGCTGCTTCCCAGTGGAGCACATCATATCTTACCTGTTGGAGAACTTTGGGCGTGTGGTGGGTAAATTGGCTGTTGCAGACGCAACAGCTGTAAAGAAGACTAAGACGCTCCTGGCGGACTTTGGGCTGGCCTGGGCGCCAATGTGTCAGGAATATTCCTGACAACACTGTGGTTCAGGACAATATTTTGTGTACAATTAATTGCTGAGAAACAAAATAAAAAATGGAAGCAGTTCCTCCCTTATTGGAGAAACTGCTGCAAAAAGCTGGGCCAGAAAACAAGAATTATAAATAAGAATTTTAATTTGGACAGGTTTTATCCCCATCCACGGGCCGTGCAGCCGGCTGCCAGCTGTCCACAGGCGGCACACCAAGCCTGGTGGCTTGCCTGCGCGTGCCTGCTCACCCACCACTGCCAGCCAGTCCCCCACCCAGGCCGCCAAATGGGGAAATTGCCAAAAGTGGGAAACCCAAAAAGGCAATTTCCCCAAACCCAAATGGAGGGGGAATTGCTGCCCAAATTTGGACTTGCCAAATTTGGGAGGGACTGACAAGCTGCTCAACCCATCCATTCCTGCATTAACTGCAGAAATCAAAATTAGATGAATGAAAGCATCCAATGATACACCAAACCAATGTAAGCCCAGAGATAACAATTCATTGCCTGCACACCACTACCAATTGGTCTCCCAAAAAGGGAATTCCAGGACAACACCAAGGGGGTGGGATTCCCTGTCCAGTGTTTCACTATATTCATGCCACCACAAGGATGATAGTATATAATAAAGCCAATTCACTTGATGGTAGTTTGTGACATCATTGAGTGAAATTACCCTCAATAGTATCACATAAATCAATCAGAACTTTTACTCTACAAGAAAGTTAAAGACACTAAGCTTTGTCTGCCCTTTCCCAGGATCAGAAGATGAACCATTTAATCTTCTCAGCTGTACTCACAGCCTGCCTAGGGATTAGGGGCCACCAATACAATCACCAGCATGGGCCGTTCAATAAACCACCTGACAAGTACATCTATGAGGAGCCAGCGCAGCTAAACTCCTCCAAGCAGTACTCCTAGCCCACGCTGGTGTCACCCCGCTCCACCCAGTCCATAGCTATATACACCTGTGTATATTGCGTGCTTACGTATTTTGCCGGTAATTTTGAAAGATTTAACGTACACACCAAGGTCTTCAGAGAGTAATACGCTAACTGGACTCTATCAGTGCTGACTGGCGTGTCAGATTGACGTCATCATCCATCTGAAGACCTTGGTGTGTACGTTAAATCTTTCAAAATTACCGGCAAAATACGTAAGCACGCAATATACACAGGTGTATATAGCTATGGACTGGGTGGAGCAGGAGTGACACCAGCGTGGGCTAGAGTACTGCTTGGAGGAGTTTAGCTGCGCTGGCTCCTCGTAGATGTACTTGTCAGGTGGTTTATTGAACGGCCCATGCTGGTGATTGTATTGGTGGCCCCTAATCCCTAGGCAGGCTGTGAGTACAGCTGAGAAGATTAAATGGTTCATCTTCTGATCCTGGGAAAGGGCAGACAAAGCTTAGTGTCTTTAACTTTCTTGTAGAGTAAAAGTTCTGATTGATTTATGTGATACTATTGAGGGGTAATTTCACTCAATGATATCACAAACTACCATCAAGTGAATTGGCTTTATTATATACTATCATCCTTGTGGTGGCATGAATATAGTGAAACACTGGACAGGGAATCCCAAACACTTGGTGTTGTCTGGAATTCCCTTTTGGGAGGGGAATTGGTAGTGGTGTGCAGGCAATGAATTGTTATCTCTGGGCTTACATTGGTTTGGTGTATCATTGGATGCTTTCATTCATCTAATTTTGATTTCTGCAGTTAATGCAGGAATGGATGGGTTGAGCAGCTTGTCAGTCCCTCCCAAATTTGGCAAATTCCAAATTTGGGCAGCAGTTCCCCCTCCATTTGGGTTTGGGGAAATTGCCTTTTTGGGTTTCCCCTTTTGGCAATTTCCCCATTTGGCGGCCTGGGTGGGGGACTGGCTGGCAGTGGTGGGTGAGCAGGCACGCGCAGGCAAGCCACCAGGCTTGGTGTGCCGCCTGTGGACAGCTGGCAGCCGGCTGCACGGCCCGTGGATGGGGATAAAACCTGTCCAAATTAAAATTCTTATTTATAATTCTTGTTTTCTGGCCCCAGCTTTTTGCAGCAGTTTCTCCCAATAAGGAGGAACTGCTTCCATTTTTTATTTTGTTTCTCACAATTAATTGTACACAAAATATTGTCCTGAACCACAG